>VWZZ01007740.1:77641-127913 GCA_013399095.1 Psophia crepitans | reverse complement strand
CTTGTTTAGTCTGGAGAAGAGGAGGCTGAGGGGAGACCTTGTTGCCCTCTACAACTACCTGAAAGGAAGCTGTGGTGAGTTGGGGGTCGGCCTCTTCTCGCAGATAACTAGTGACAGGACTAGGGGGAACGGCTGCAAGTTGCGCCAGGGGAGGTTCGGGTTGGAGATGAGGAGAAATTTCTTCTCGGAAAGGGTGGTTGGGCATTGGAACGGGTTGCCCAGGGAGGTGGTGGAGTCACCATCCCTGCGGGTAGTTAAGGAAAGGTTAGATGCAGCACTGAAGGACATGGTTTAGTGGGTAATAGGTGGTGGGGGGATCGGTTGGACTAGATGATCCTTGAGGTCTCTTCCAACCTTAATGATTCTATTCTATTCTATTCTATTCTATTCTATTCTATTCTATTCTATTCTATTCTATTCTATTCTATTCTATTCTATTCTATTCTATGCTATTCTGTTCTGTTCTGTTCTGTTCTGTTCTGTTCTGTTCTGTACTGTTCTGTTCTAAAGCTTATACATGAAGCCATGGCCAATTGTATAATAACTCATGTGTATCTTATCATGACAAGTTAAATATGCATGAAAAGCAGTGGTGGTTGTTTAGGAGAAAATGTATTTTGGGTACTTAATTTTGGGCAAAATATTGAAAATTGTTAAATATTTCATTTTGACGTTATAACAAATGATTCATAGCCATTTGTGTTTTAAAAATAGGTATAATTTGAATTTTAAGTCAATTTTATTTAAAAAGAGAAAAATTAAAACTGGAAAGAAAAATGGGAATATTTTGGTTTGAGTTCACAGAGATTTTTAATTTTATCCACAATTATTTTACTTCTAATTTGCTAAAGAAAATAAAGAAAAACTACATTTTGTTTAAAATCAGTTTTATTCTCCCCATTTTTACATCAGTGAGTGAACTGTAAAGAAACTTTTAAACTGCTTTAGCTCTAGATTTCTTTCTTTAAAGAAAGGAAAATAAAATGTCACATTTAACCTGGAAAAATATGGAAGTACTTGAAAAACAGTTCATCCTGGTTTTAACGTTCCAATCTTGTAAAGAAATTTTAAAAAAAAGTTATTGAATGAATAATTAATCATTTAAAAGTGTTTCTGTTTTCTCTTTTTTTTTTCCCCAAGGAAATGTCAAGTGGCTTTTTTCATTCTGGTTTTTTTTATTATGAAGAGAACTGACAGATTCTTAATTATATAGTGTTTCTTAATTTTTGTGCAGAACAAAAGTATTTAGCGGTCAATATTATAATTGATTATAGTATTTTTGTATAAACATGTAGCTAGATTTATTCCCTATCCTTTAATTTTGCAATCTGAATAGGTGTGAGAGAGGGAACACAAAGATAAGTAAGAGCCTTAGAAGCCTCCTGTTTATAGAGTAACAAATGCTAACATGAGCTGCCCAAATTTGCAGTTTTCTGATAAGCAATTGAGTCCAGATTTCCCAAATCTCAGTTCTGTAGGTTAATTACTATGTCTTTCTTATTCTGCTTGAATCATGAACATATTTTCCACATGGATAGTTTTTGTATAAATTCTGAAGCATCTTGTCAAACTGAACAAAATTAAACAAAATGTTGATATTGCTACACTTTTGGGGGAGATAAATTATTAAACTTGTCTTTAGTTGTTAAGAAAATGTTTACTCAAGGTACAGTTCCAGTTATTTATTTCTTTTACAGCTTTTTGTATCTTTTAAGATACAGATGTTGTTTGAAAACCAACTCTTCTTAGTTGGGAAATGTATGGGTGGAGTGGGGGAAGGGCTTGTCGCCAGAGGGATGTTAAATGAAAACTCTTTCAGCCTGTGAAAGGCCAAGCCTCAAGTGCTCACCCTTCCAGGAAAACATTTCACACCTCAGGTGAAATGTTCAGGAGCGAAATGTAAACTGTGCCAGCATCTCAGAAGTGGATGATACGCTGCATTCAACTACTGGAAAGGAAGGATGCCCTTAAACTGGTCTCAGGATCTGCATTTCTTTTGTTCTCATTTCCTCTGTATTTTTAATGTTTGTAACTTAGTAGGAGGTAGAATTCCATTTCTATTCACTGATAACAGTGTCGTGCGGCCGTGGGCAGTCAGTCTGAATTCCAAATCACGGCGTGTAGGACCAAAATCTCAAACGCTGTGACATATATGCCAGAGTACCAATTCCTTAGCTTTCCTGTCTATGTCTTTTAGTAGCACAAACATTTGCATTCTTCGTCAATATATACCGCATATTAGTTTGAGCCTGCAATGTTATGTGTTATTAGTCTATTTACTCTGAATACATGCAAGCAGTCAGAGATTACCATCTATTTTTTCTTGTCCTTTGTTTTTTCCTAGTGGAAAACCACATTTTCTACAAAGGCTTTAATAGCCCAGGTAGTAGTTTCCAAATATCACAGAGACAGCAGGTGATTTTTTATTTTTTTTTTTAGCAAAAAAATTAGTTATGAAAATGAGAAAAGATAACACTTCTTTTACAAAGGTCACAAACAAAACACCACGACCACAACCAACCAACACCAAAAAGAACCACAAAACCAAAGCCAATCTAAACCAAGTAACCTTTTTTCTGGGACAGAGGCATTACTTGTTATGCTATGAAGAAATTCTAGCTAAGAATAAGGGCAACTTAATGGAAAACGAGGAGTTATTAAAAATAAAACCTGTGTTCAATGTGCTACTAATAGAGTGCATTACATTGTTACCTCATAAAATCAAGTTTGCATGCATGATTAGCAGGTTAAACTTTGATTCTACTCAATTTCTCTCTCCGCATGTTTCCCCATGAATAGATAATGTAATTGATGCTTTGGCCCCAGGCTTCAAATGCCCGACTGCCTTAGTGGAATGCCAGACATGTTTAAATTCATGTTATTGGCTCTTTTCACCTTGTGGACTTGTAAAATATGTATCAAGGCTAGAACTGACAGAAATGCTGCAGCTGGCTATAAGTTAGATGTGCCAGGAAATTGCAGTATTATCCATTCCGATAAAAGTAGCTATGAAAAGCAATCATGTTAACTAAATATGAACTAAGTAACAAGATTAGGGTTTAATTAGAAAATTAAAGCAAGTGGAAATCTGTTTATTATTCTGTTGATTTCTTTACACCATCCCAAGTATTGCTTCCATGGGTATTTTTAGATAATGGACTATTATAAAATGTTGTTACTATCTTGGGGAAGAAGTGATAAAATAAGTGAGGTGTGGGGAGAGAAAAAGACTTCAGTCTCCAGTCAAATTAGCTTCCACCATTAAATTACAGATGCCGATTACCACTTAAGTATAAAATAATGGAAGCTGAATCACACATTTGCTGCCTCTGTGAGTTGTATACATGGCTATCATTCAGCCTTGTGGATCTCAACTCTCATCTGAGCATGACACACAGCCACCTTCTCTGCTGGGAGACTGATATTTCTGGAGTTCTACCCATTGCAGGGGCAACCTGCCTCCTTTCACCTGTGGGGCACATCTAACATCACTGCAAACAGCCAGCTTTCTCTGCTTGGGTCGTGACTAGAGAGGCTGACACCATGTTCTTTCTGAAACATAATGTCCTTTCTCATACATCTCTTTTAAGAATTGAGATCCATGATATTAGAACTGGAACCCATCTTAGCAGGTATTTTCCCTTGAAACTTTCAGATGAAGAAAAATAGCAAGAGAGATTCTGAAAAATAATAGATCACTGGGCAATACCCTGAGATATATATTAATATGCTGATTTGGAAAACCATATGTGTGGGATAAATGGATTGAATTTGCATCACATTGATGCGTGTGTTCTCTCCCATTCTTGCCACGGACGGTGGGCTGCTGCACATATGTGGAACCCAATGAAAACTATTACTAGCCTTCCTGTCTCTTTGACTTTGGCATATGAAAAGTATACCGAGGGCGATAATTCACACAGTCTCTGAAAGTGCTGTGTCAGAGAACAGGGCTAAACAGGCTCTGAGCTTCAGGAATATCTGCAGACCAGGAAAAACTGGCTGCCTGAGTGAAGGAGATCACGAAGCCTCTGGCATTGCAGAGAGTGCCACGGAAATCATAAGCAGCATGCTGTTTGGCAAAGAATTATAGGTGTAACATTATCGTTGTTGTGGTTTGATTGGTTTGGGGCTTTTTTTTTTTTTGTTTAGAGTCCATTGTGTTATTGTTCCGACTTTACAACTCTTTGCATGTTCTAACAAACTGGGAATTTATATCTTATTGTAACTCCTGCCTTCTCACTCCCTCTGCAGAATGAAAAAATGAGACTGCATCTATCTCATCAAAAAAACCTAACAAATGCAAACCTCCAAACCATTCATAACTGAAGCAGAAGCCAAACTTAGAGAAAAGTCTTTTGAAATTGAGGTGAGAACAACAGACTTCTGCTGTACCATGCTGTGTTAAGCAGGCACACCAAATAAATTCAGCTTCAATTTCTCTGAAGGTTGTTAAGTTGTTTTACTGGCACCTGTCTGCATTTCAGTGTCATGCTACAAAACACTCCCTTCTAACATGACATTTGTGCCACTGTAACTCTGGTAGCAAAAAGGTATTCCTAACTGGGAAGCTGAGAACGTAAGTAAGCATCTAGTGTGGGCTTTTTCCTATTTGAACTAATATGGTACTGATTTATTATTCAAGAAGATCTGCAGTGCTACAACACTGTTTATCAGGAGGAGCCCCATGTACTGGAGTACAGATCGTTGCTACTTGAGTTAAAGACTGTTCCTTCCCATGGCAGCAACAGTGGAGTATTACCCAGAAAGGAATACCAACCACCAGGTGATTATTATCATTATTATGATTTATCAATTCATTTTTACAGAGAGAAAGTTGCAATGATTGTCCAAAGGAATACTGAAAAAGTATGTGCATGAAGACGACTTCCACTAGAGTTGTAGAAATATGTTTTAGGAAAAACAGCCTATGTTTGGTAAATGCTGGGAAAGAAGAAGAAACCTAAAAAACATGACAGAAATCTAACATTTGAAAACTGCAGATTTTAAGAAACATATTCTTTCACAATTTAAATATACCTGGTCAATTAAAATCTTGAACCATCATTTCAGAAACAGGGAACATATTCATAAATCTGAAAGAACATAATCCCGGGGTGCAACCTATTACAGGATAAACTTTTTTTTTTTTTCAGTATATTTGTGTTCCCTCTGATAGATATCACTTGAATAAATAGAGAAGTCATTCAAACATTTGGGTCCGGTAGAATTTTCACTGCCCATGAAATACAGCACAAAATCAAGGAGAGAATAATGGTGGTGTAATGAAGTTTTTTGGAAAATCACTTAGGATGAATGCAACTGATGTTTTTTATTTAATTTTCTTTTCCTCCTTTTCTTAATGGAGCAAAGTATGTAGTATCTGAAACTTCTGCTATAAAGCTGTTGATTTTCACACTGTGGGGGTCTTGCAGAAGTTGAGGGGAAGAACTGGAATGGAAGCATCCTTCCACATGCATGAAAGGGAATCAAATCACTTCAGTGCAGTTCTGTGATGGCACAGTGAAATTTAATATCAGCTAGCAACTACATAGTCATTTAAAGCAGTCTTGTCACAACTGAAGATAGGTTTGTTAGACTTCATCTGAAATAGTGCATCCAATTTAGGGTGCCACAATGAGAAAAACATTGATCAACTACAGCAAGTTCAGAGGATGCCACTGGGATTGTGGTGGCTGGAGCACTTGTCTTGTGGGGAGAGGCTGGGGAAGCTGGGCTTGCTCAGCCTAGAGCAGAGATGGCTTTGGGGGACCTAATAGCAGTCCCCAGTGCCTGTGGCAAGGTCATTGAGGAAACAGAGATGGGCTTTTCTTAGTGGTACAGGTTGAGATGGCAAGAGACAGTGGTTTTAGGCTGAAATAGGGGGAGTTCTGGCTGGATATATTGATAGAAATTTCACGATGAGATTAGTTAACTGCTTGTACAGGTTACCCAGAGAGGATATGCAAGGTCCCTCCGTGGAGGTTTCGAAGACTCAACTGGACAAAGCCCTAAGCAACATGCTCTCAAGTCAGTTTAGCCAGCTTTGAGCTGGGAGGCTGGACTGGAGACCTCCCAAGACCCCTTCCAGCCCCAATTATTCAGTGTTCTGTGGTTCTGTCTAAGAAAATAAACACAATTCTGCTGTGAATATTAAGGGGTGGCATATACACAAACTGGTGGCAAACTGTGGAGCAGAGGCATGAGATCAACATATCTTAAAAGATAAGAGTTTTGTTTCAGAATGAGAGAGGTGGACATATTTTGGCATTGCTACTTGTAATTTTTATAATCTCCTTCAATAAGTAGACAGCTTACAATACAACTGCTGCATTCATCCAGAACATTTACAACTACAAAATCAGTTATACTTTCAAATGCAAGTGGAATCTTTGAATTTGGCACTTTTCTCTTCTGTATGATTAATAAACTAAAAAACTATTCAGTTGAAGAAACATCAAAACAAAAGCAAAACTCTCTAGGCCTCCTAAATGACAAAGAACAAAGAATAATCTGAAAGTGTACTGAGATGTAGTTCTCTTCTAAGGCTTTGTTAAAATCCTATCTCTATCTCTTTCTGCCTCTTAAAATGTGTCTCTCTAGCTGCCTAGGAATTTTTTTTTCATTCCCAACACTTCTTTATCTCCCTTCATTCTGCCCAAGTTACTGTCAATGATTCCAAACTTTGTGAGACCACTGTAATTTTTGAGAGACTCAAATAGGTTTAAAAATATTTTTTCTGGGCTCCCACAGTACCATCCCACTCAGAAATATAATGAAATTTCTTTAAATGCGTTAACAACTCATGGTAGACTGTGCATGACAAAGAAACACTTAGAGCACAAAGTATTTCAAATTGAGCAGATTCCCATGGCTTCCCTTTCTTGTTGAAAAAAATTCTGTGCACCTTCAAGGAAAGAAGTGATGAAGAAGAAAGGAGAAGAGGCTGCTTGGGAGTAGCTACCTGAAGAGAATGAGAAGCAGCCTACAGTTAAAGAGCAGTGGAAACCTTCAGCAATGGCTGAAGTGTAAGATGAACAGTATGTCAGGCCAGATGGAAAAAGACTTCAGAGAATGGGTTTATTTGAATTTTCTGTTAATTAAACAATATTCCTGTAATTAAAACTTACTGGGTCCCCATTACAAAGAATATCACCCTGAAATAGTGATGACTGAAGACACAGATGTATACCAGGAATGATGGTTCTATGGTTATATTACAATAGTTCTTGTTTCTGGTAGTCTTGGAAAGTTAACTTTTTTATCCTCTTCTTACCTGCTTCGTTGGTTCTGATCACTCGAGATGGTGCACTTGGGTCTCCGGTCCCAATTTTGTTAGTTGCTACAACTCTGAACTCATACTCCACCCAAGGGTTCAGTTCAACAGCCATAGCAGACTCCATGTCACCACTTATCACATCTGGAACTGCAGACAGGAAAGAAATGTGTAGGTCACTCAGAAATCTGAAGCTCCGCATCCAGAGCCTCAATGGCAAGTGGACTTTGTGATACAACATGGCCATTAGACATGACAGGCATCAGGGATCTAACATGTCAGAAATCACAGCTACGTTTTGGCACTGTGGTACTCCCAAAAGCACACAGATTGAAGAATATAGGGGAGAACTTTCTGCTTATTCACAGATGCATCATGGCAGATGTCTTTGTGCTGTCCTTTCAGAGCTGTTGCTAAGTAAGGTGAAAGGAATGAAAAAAGAAAAAAAAAATCAGTGCTTTTAATTTATCATTGTTCTCTTAAGAGTATCTGTTCCTGCAGTTGCCAGTGGTTATTACTGTGACGAGCAGGAGTTTTGAACAGTCTACTTGTGCTGTTTGAAAGTTTTTCTCACCTGTTTTTACAGTCTGCCAGCCAAGAGAAAATGGACTGCGTGCTTGCAGGTTGTAGAGGGAGATGGGGCTGTGATTGTCTGCCCCAGGACTCCAGGAGAGTGTTGCTGTGGTGTCTGTAATTTCCTCCACTATTACAACCCCTGGGGGACCAGGAGGACCTAGAAATAAAGTGGAATAATCAAAAAGACCACACCATTATTGTGGATGAGCAGCAATAATACAGGAGGTGCATTCTGTAGGGACCCGGTGGAGTTCAATATCCATGAAATACAAGGGTTAAAATGCACACCACTATGAGATACCTTGTTTCCATGATTTCTGCTGGTAAATTGTAATTGTTTTTACTCTTTAAAGGATGTGTGGGTGAGTATCAATTAACTTGTCAGAGTGACAGCAGAGGAGCTAGAAATTGGAACAGATTATAAAAAAAATAATCTCTTATAATTGTTCTGAACCTAAAATTAAAGGAAAAAAAGAGCAATGTTAAGAAGCATCCAGGCTAGACTGAAGTCACAATCACATCTCCTCATACGAGACTTGCCAGCAGGAAAGACAAATACTGGTCAAAATGAAGCACAGCTGCATGGGCTTCTGGAAGTACAATAATATCAATAATAACTAAATTAATAATACAGCATTCATCCCTTTTCTCAGATTCACTCATTCAGGGAAACTGCCTGGATTACCACCCTGCTGGAAGTCCATTAACTCTTTGACTGAAAACTATTAAAACCAAAACAAAACCCAAACCCAAATATTTTGAAGGCTGATAAATACTCTGGTTCCATTAAAAACCAACAACAACAAAAAAAAAGAAAAAACCCTCACAGCAACTTCCTACTTGAGAAATGAAAGAATTATATATTCCACTTAGCTGCACCAAATGAGCATATGCTAATCAGCATTTGTATAGACCATGTGACTGATCCAAGAAGCGAGGTCTCTGGTACCAAACATGACTTTGCTAAGAAAAATGTGACTATAAAGTCCCACTCCCACCCCAATGTTCTTCAATTCTTCCTGATACTGATATTATTGGTGTTTGAAAATGTTGTCGATTTGCACTTGCCAAACTAAATCAGATGCAAGGTTCTCCTTGTTCAGGATCTTATTCCACAGTTGTTTTAATGCAATGTTTGGGGGAAAATGTGCATCTCAGTCATGGGTAAATTCAGAATAAACATCTCTTGTGGTTTCTTATACTTAAAAGCTCATATTGTCCTGGAGGACTGGACTTAATACTTCTGTAAAACAGTAATATTTCTAATAGCCATAATTATTTATGAAAAATCTGGATTTTCTCAGCATCCAAGACCCTTCTGATGCTTTCCCACCCTTCTGTTGTTGAAGGTTGAAGTTTTGCTTCTGCTCCTACACAGAGGGAAGACTCTGAAATCAGAAATGCACTGCTAATCATTTTCTCCCAAAATGAAACTGCAGGAAGGGTGATTATGGAAACTACTTTATTAATATAAAGCAATTATTGCTAAACTTTTGCTGGAGCCCAATACTGTTCGGATGTATCATGAGCTGTAGTGGAGCAGCTCCTTCGGATACCTCCATTCCCATGAGCTGTGGTGAGTGGTGTGGTCCCACTTGCTGAACTGTCAGCTCTCAGCACTTGCAGGTCACAGTGGCAAACACGTCTGGTGCCTCCATTTGAAGTGACAGTTGTAGCTAGTATTTCTGCATTACTGAACTCAGCATTATTACGTTTTAGTGCTATTTCGTGCAAATAACTCTTTTGCTGGTTTAGAATCCTTAGTCCATGAGTAGAAACAAATTTATCTGAATATCAAAGGTTAAAAAAACCCTTTAACTGAAATATTTTTAGTTGCTGGGATTTCTTGTCATTTGCAACTGCAAACAGCTTTATATTTCCTCTGATATGCCTTCAACAAAAACATGTTTACATGAACTATGACAACAGTATGATCAGAGTTTTGTAATAGTTGGGCTCAATAGCTTCAGAGTGAAAGAGACATTGAATCCTTTAAAGAAGAAAGTTATTCACTTGCCTGTGTTTGCTTGGCAATGATCTACAAGCAAATAATTGACATTAAAATGTTGGAAATGTATGGCATTTAGAAATAATAACAACATAAAAAGACAAATGAATGTTTGAAAGACAAATATATGGTGAAGGGTGTAGAGGGGAAGACGTATGAGGAAAGGCTGAAGTCCCTTGGCTTGTTCAGCCTGCAGAAGAGAAGGCTGAGGGGAGACCTTATCATGGCCTACAGCGTCCCCATGAGGGGGAGCGAAGGGGCAGGCGCTGATCTCCTCTCTTTGGTGACCAGCGATAGAACCTGAGGGAATGGCATGAAGCTCTGACAGGGGAGGTTTACGTTCGATATCAGGAGAAGATTCTTCAACGAGAGGGTGATCGGGCACTGGAACAGGCTCCCCAGGGCAGTGGTCACAGCATCGAGCTTGACTGAGTTCAAGCAGCATCTGGATGATGCTTTCAGTTGTCTGCTCTGCTTGGGCTGGTCCTGTGTGGAGCCAGGAGTTGAACTTGATGATCCTTATGGTCCCTTCCAGCTTGGGATATTCTCTGATTCTGTGATTCTATGAAATTTAAGGGATTCAATTCCTTCAGTTCCAGGAATGGAATGAATTCAGTAAAGTTTAATATTATGGATGTATGATGGAAGAAGATTGTCTCCACAACACGCTGCAGTCCTCTTCACTGGAGCCCAAGGTACAGCTCTGGGCTGTAGAAAGAACAAGATTTTCCAGTTCCATAGGTGGTGAGCAGCTTCAGTGCTTAGGAATCTCTCCTCTTTCCTTGCTCTGCCTGCTCAGCAGCAGGCTTGACTTCGCTGCTTTCAGTGCCTTTCATGAGTCACAAACAGTGCTGGGATAAGATGGTCCCCCTCCTTAGATATCTTGTGACTCAGCCGTGTGGATTCCTATCTTCATTTGCTTTTCTTCCTGGGAGAAAACATGGCAGAAAGATGTGTCCTCTGCACTCCTGCCTTCTTGCCGAGTGTTTGCTGTTCTTTGATGGGAAGCACCAGGTCAGGCCTCCATCTCAGAATAGCAAGTCCTGGGGCTAATTTAATAATAGGGTGATCTTCAATCTCCATCATCTATTGTTTCAGGCTATCTGTTGATGTAGGAAAATACTAGTGAAATTTTTATTTGTAGCCATGAGGGAAAGTTTAAAGGAAAGCTGGGATCTTGATACAATCATATGCTTTTACTGGGTTGCAGCCTTAGGCCCAGAATTATATCATGGTCCCAAGCACAAACAAAATTAAAGGGAAATATTTTAGTACTTTTCCTCTATGACAATATTTCTCCCATGAACACAAAATGTTGCTAAAGAATTTCTACCCACTGCATTATAGGCAAAAGAACAAGCATCTTGCTTATATAAAAATACGTAAAATATATTTATGCAGATATCTCCTTCTAAATTCTCAATATATTTTGTTGTCAGAGTTCTCTCATGTTTTTTAAACCTTTTAAATGCATTCCTAGTCATGACAATGTGTCATTATGCTTTCTGAGATGTGCGCTTTTACAGAGTCTGCAGGATGACTGCTAAAAAGCTTTTCCATTTCCAACAGCAGGCATTCTTGAAAGCGGATTAATAAAGGACAAAAGCCTCAGTGATGACAAATGTATGACAGTTAGCCAGGACTTGAGTGCTATGCAGATGTCACTCATTTTTGTAGAAATCTCATTAAATTTTATGCTTGGATGTAATCATTCATGGTGTCAGCCGAATGGCTAATGCAGAGAAGCTTTTCTCCCAAGGGCTGTGTTATTGTTCAGGATCTCTAAAACAATTTTTTAGTTGAGAATAGCCAATTGAGGAAAAAATGCACGGTCTGCTCAAATGCTTCTCTGGAAACTACACAGAAAATGACTGGTCATAAATGCACTACAGTGCAGTCGACCTTCATAGAGAAGACATTTGGGGCTGCGATAGGCTCTTATGCAGCTCTAGGAGCACTGGAAACCCAGCATCAAGGATATTAGTCAGTTATCTTATTTCAAAGCAATTCCATAGATTGATACTTCATTTCAGGACATGCGTGACTGCATTTTGGAAAACTTGTTTTATGTGTCTTTTTATTGTTGGAATGATCATCCTGAGAGGTCCTTTAGATTTCTTGCCATGGTACAGTGTTAATGTGAGAGTTCTTGAAAGACTATTACCAATAATAGCTGTAGTCTTTCAGTGAGGCAGTGCCCTTTCCCAGTATCCCACAATGTGCGCTGATTTGCTTCACTGTAGCCTGACCAGGATAATGCTTAGTTTTACCAAACAGCTAAGAAGCCTGATATGTAGCATTTCAAGAACACAAATTTCTTGACCTGAAGATTTTGCTTTCCGAATGCCATGGTGTACTGACTTGTCATGAGAGGTCAAGAAAGAGGTAAAGAAAGAGGCAGTGTCTACAGAATGATGGAAAAGGTGCTTGAGAAAACAGGAGCTTGACGGTTTCCTGTAGTGTAAGTCCCTTTTGCTGTGCCCACCTACAGCAGATGAAGTGTTTGCACATGGTGGGGAACAAAAGGATGGGAGACAGTTTGACGTATAGTGAATGCAAAGGGTATCATGGTTTTAGTGGATACATCCATATGACCATTCCCTCCACGCCTGGTGTACCGAAGAGGTTTCTGTAAGATAGCTACGTGAAGGCCCTGGGCGGATAGAGAGGTTATACTCAAACCAGTGGCAGGACAGACAGGGAGATTAGACTCAGGGACAGAAGGTAAGACAGAGAAGACACTGATGCTCTGGCCTGAATAGTCTTAACTCATTCCAGGGATGACGGTCAGGAGAAATTCCTGGTGTCCCGCCTGAGAAGGCATTTGGTGATAAGTATGCAATTTTGTGCTCTTTTGCCCTGATGACTTCTCTGACTTGTACAAACGTAAAAATAGGGGATTTGGGTAAGACAACCTTGTGAGCTGCTGAGTGCTGTGAGCTCAGGTGCCAGATTGCAGTCCAGAGTCTTTGAGTTGGATCTTTGTGTAGTGGCAGTTGTGGCTTGACCAAAAATGTATGGACAGTGCAAGGACCATGAACTGAAATTTCACCTTAGGAGGAAAAGCACCAGTAGCCTTTGAACTGCACTGTGAATGACATAACTAGCAAGTCCCAAATAGAATAAGAAACTGAGTTGTAGATGTAGCTCTTTCACTGGCATGTCCTACTGACTGCCTTTAGCACTGTAAGGCATCACTTGCCAGCTGTCCCAGTTCTGGTCCACATTGCCTCCTTCACTCCCTGCAACCACAGTGTGGGCACCAGCACTTCCAGAACTGCACGGGTTTCTTTCAGGAACTGAGTTTGTGAACATCACCACATCTGATTTGTACTTTTGTACTTGTTTCCAGCACTTTTTTTGACTGAAGTTATGAGTTAAGTTGACATTTGTAAAAGGGTTTTTTAGACAGAACAAAGGGTCTTTTTTAAACTCTTTAAAAAAAAAAAACCCAAACAAAACTTATAAAATATATGAATCTCTTTCCCTTGCACTGAAGATATTATAACAAAGGTCCTGTTACAAGATCATATTGGTGGAAGTGTTTTGGTCTGGAATCTGCGGATTAAAGGGCTGTTGCTCCACCTACAATAATGTACTATCTTCTAATATTATAAATGTTTCAACTACACTGACATACTGAAAAGGGCCAAAACACAGGTCTGAACTCTAGGACTGGTCCTATGTGCTATTACGTTGGCAGCCAGTCCCTATCATAATCTCAGTCCTGTGTAATTATGACTTTCCCAGCCAATACCTTAGCACAATTAATGCATTGCCATAGGCTGGGGCAGATCCCAACAGGCAGTTTGTCATGCCCATCCTGTTTTGAAATGGGAGGGGGACTGGGAATGTAGCTGTGTTGATGGGAACTCTGCTGTACCCATTGGCCTCAGGGAGCAGTTTACTATTATGGACATACTCTGTGAGTCCAATTAATGGGGTCTGTGCTTAGGGCATCTTCCTGGCCTTTGCTACAGCTCAAATGTAATTTCAAGGACTAGCAAGAATCTGCTGACCTTGTTTACGTTCCATTTAATAATGTTGTGTCTGATGGCCTTTAAACCCAAGTGCTTGTCTTTAAGTTTTATTGGCAATATCACAACTGAAAAGAGCAGCGTGGTCAACCTAACCAGCAGTTCCTGCATTATATTTGCTCCAGGTCAGTGGAGTTCAGAGGAAACATTACTTCTCCAAAAATATATCATAAGACAGGATTTCTTGCTTAGATTGGTAGCTTTGCCAGCCTACAAGATGAATAGCTTTAACCTCTTTTTATTTTTAGACCACAAAAAATGTATTCTCAAACCACAGTTTGTAGTCATAAAAGCTTTCATCCCTTCGTGCTACAGGATTGCTTTCTGCTACATTTCAAAATCTTACAGATTCCAGGTAGCTGTTTGATCTTAAAGCTTATTTTACTTACAGAAGGCATGCACAGTGCATTTGGTTAGCTTTCAGTGCACAGTCTTACAATACATGTTATACACTGTAGAAGAAAGCTAATTTTTGTCTTATTTTTAAGAAATCTTCCTTCTGTGAATGTTGTACTAATATTTGTATAGTTCAAAGGATTTTAATTAGTTTTTTATACGCTAATAAGTTTCCAAGGGTGCACAGCACTGACGTAGAGAATTAAGCAGACTGGACACAATTTTTTTCTTCCTCTAGAAAAACACAATGTCTATTGACATCCGTAACAATAGAAAACACATTTTGAATAGTAAGAGAAAAAAGGATAATAAACTATTACTAAAATACCCAGAAAACATCTAGCATCTAAATCTACTAAAATTCTTCAGTACAGACTGTTGCAATAGCATTGGAAACAAAGTCAACAGCATTAATGATTAGAGAAAATGGATCTATTTGTAACAGAATTGAGACCAATAAATTACTTATCTTTATGTTTCTCCAGAAACATATTTTATAATATATATGTAATATACAAAATACTTTTATGTAAATATTATATAAAATATTTTAAGTACTAGATGTGCTGAAACGATTTTTATATGATCAGTGATGAATACAAGGAAACACGCAGAAATAATTTCTCTACTTTTTATTTATTTGACCCCTTTCATTGTAGAAGATGGCACTTTTTGTTAGTTAGCACCTCAAATTAAAAACATTATGAGCAAAATTGCCTAGCTATTGCATTATTGCAGTTCCCTTGCAAAGAGCTAATGGTCTTCTGCTTTGCTATGCTCCCCCAGATTTAGTTAACTTGTAGTGTCAACTTTGCTACAGGTTACACTTTACACTCTACACTGCAGAAAGTCAAATGTTGAGTAATTAATTTTGGGACTAGTGCCCTTTGCTCCTTTGCAAAACCGGAGATCAGGTAGCGCTATCTCTGGAACAACTAAGTGGAGCAGTCTGAAGGAAGGTTTTGTAATTTGGAGATGAGCTGACTGCTCCACCCGGAGTTGTAAGGCAGTGTATATTGCAGCATCTAGCATCTGAGTTGTTTGCAATCAATGCTACTTACCCTCTTGGGTATAACTTATTGTAAACCAGCTTTGCAAGAGTAATTTACAAATAGGCCTTAAGTAATGGAATTCATTTGACAACTTAAAGTTACTGAACCCAGTAATCTATTATGATACAAAGCTTTCATTTATGAAATAAATATTAAAATATTGGAGACTTGGTACCATTGATTAGGTACTGAAGTTTCCATAAATGTAAAAAAATCCATTAACTACACAACCTTGTATTCCTAACTCAGTCGTGATGATTCTAAAAGAAACGTGATACAAGAAAGGGATAACTGAAAAATAACCTGCATTGGTGCTCGTGGTATCACTATCATCACTAAAAACATAGAGATTTATATGGGAAAAATCGCTCAGTTGATTCTAAATGTTTGAAGCACTGTTCCCATCCACATGAGATAATAATATCATCGTAAATTTTGCAGTCATTCTCTAATCTTCAAGAAACTCTCTGGTGTTGATGGAAACTATTGCCGCACCAGGAGCACTATGCACTTCACTGCAGGTGAAAGGCATCTCTACTCTTAACAGACAATAGGAAAACTCACATTGATCTTTGTGAAAGCATGTGAGACTCCTATGTGACATTCCCAGCTCCCACTATTTTAATTTGCTGAGCTATACAGATGTCAACCCTCCAAACTTGCAGAAGAAAGAAGAAGGATTATACAGTAACTGGTTTGGGTAGGAGATTTTTTTACTCAAGTCTTTTCTTATTGTAGTCTGAGGCAAAGAAACACTTCAAATGAGTCATTAGAATGTGTTTCAAGAGCAAAGGGATACTTTTTGCCAAAAGTGAATCTTAGAAGTAGCCTTCTGCTCTTAGCTATAAGTTCTGCTGGTGTTCTTCAAAGCTTCTCTGTCTATGAGTAACAGGTTTTGTACTGATGAATTAAACAAACACAAAGTGAAAAACACTGTCGACCTTTTCCAGTGCAGTTGATTGGATCAATGTAAGTTAATAAAGGTTAGCCCTTTCATGGTGTCAACCTTCTTATGACACAAGTGTTTGGTGTTTTAAATGTCTCTACAGTGAAACATGGTGGAAGCACAGGGTCATGAAGATATCCTTTGTAATGAAAATATTAATGCACAGATTGCTTCGAATTTCTACAGCATAATGGGGAAGTAAGAATATAATAAGCCCTTTTTGGAAGGCAGGCTTTAAAAACCAGATTAACTTACCAAGCAGGCATTGTCTTGAGGAAAGCTGACACATTGCTGGCTACAAGATCACCTGAGACATCTGTGACATGCAAGTCTCCTGGCTGGTACTTGGGTGTTTGATAACCATGTTTGTGATCATATCATTAGTGTTAGAACATGACATGCATATTTATCCTGCATTAGAGCCTTCTGCTTTGGTAATCACTTCTTTGTGCAAAATCAGTATAGACACCTCAACTACTGGAGTGCCAATGATAGATGGAAAACCAGCCAAGCTGAAACATTCTGTTATTCTGCTTCTCTGCTACTTAATATTCACTGAAAGTTGAAGATCTGAGTGAATAAATAAAGGCTGGTAGCCAGACAAAGCACGTGACATGGGAAAACTATTCTTGGACTGAAGTCAAGAATGGGATTGACATTCATAAAAATCATAAATCACTTCTTATTCTTAAATGGCTGATGACTTCATGTGCTGGGGCAAATGTTTGTTGAATGTGTAGTGAATATCTATATTCTCCTGTAAACATCCTTGTTTGCATGGCAAACAGCTGTTCTGCACGTATTTTCCTTGGATGAGCAAACAACAGAAGGCATAAATGAAGTGAAATCAGGCAATGACTTAAGTGTCAGGAATGTAAGTCCATAGCTGTGATTTTTGTTGTATTCATTCGCTCCACTAAAACGATTTATTTGACTACCAGACATACATAATTCCTGTTATGGGTTACCTCTGAAGTATAGCAGTTATGCAGGCCTGGTGCCAGAATAGTTACCACCCTATGTGAAAAGCTGTTTTCTCTTCTGGATGTCCTTGAGCTGTATCAGCCTGCCCTACATACCTTCTGCTGCTCCTACAGGCTCTGATGACTGTCTTTCAGGGACATTCAAGGCTTTATCCCTGTCTGCCTCACTGCCCTGCTGAGGGCAAATCCAGTGCAGAAGAATGCCTGTTATTTAGTTTTTCCCTTTCCCAATACACTCTTTGGTGTATTGGCTTAAGCTGTTGACAATAGTTCCCCTGAGGACTATGCTCACTTTTTGGCACTAGTCAATTAAATGCAAATATTTGGGTTTCTGGAGATACCCTAAATCGTTCCTGACACAGTCAGGCTCTCATTTGTCTATGTCCTGACTTCTGTGCTCTTGGTTGCTCTGCCTCAGAAAGAGGGTTGAACACATCTTGCTCCCACCTAATCTACTCCCTGCAGGTATAGCATGATCTTGAGAAGAGACAAGTCCGATTTTGAGGCTGGGTCTAAGACAGCTAAAAAGAGAAATCCTACCTTGTAGATGAGCATAGAAGTTACTGAGTTAAGCTGTAAATGGATGGCATCACCTCTTCTGCTTTAAATCAATCCTGGCCTTTGAGCTGAATTTTCTCTCTCATCCTCACCTTATTCAGAGAGTAAAGGACATCTCTAGGGACTTCCGTAGAGTAAAGGTGTCTATCTAGAGGAGATGATGGATCTCAGATGGACAAATAAAAGATCATGATTTTTAGGTACCTAATATTAAGAACAACTCGTACTGATGAATTGCAAAGAATTTTGTAGAACCATGTTTTTGAGAGGAAATGTTTTTTTTCCTGCACTAGCCTACCTGAATATGAACAGATGATGTCAGGTATGTCAGGACAGCAGACCTCTGAAGGTCACTCTTGACTAGCATGAGACTACTGAGATACTTCTCATTCACCACCCATTCCAAGTTTAAAATGCAAGACACTTAAGCTGGAAAGGTAATACACTGCTTGACAGGTCCAGCTGCCAACAGAACATCTCTTCCTAATGAAATCCACATTACTGGTAACATTAGAAAAACCAAACAGAAAGGGAAAAATAATTATCTTGGGCTGGAAAAAAACAGCATTTAAGATGCAGAGAAATTACTTAGGATCACTAAAAAGTTGTTTCTTACTTTAATATATATAATGTAATCACATTTTCAAAGCACTTAGAAAAGTATTTAGGTTTTGTTTTGAATAGTAGGTGCTGATGGGACTTGAATCTTGGTTTTGTCCAAACATTATCTAGAATATCTTTTCATATGTAGTTTCAAAGTGTTCCTGAAAGAGATTCACTACATAAAAATCATTATGGAAATAACGTTAGACGTGCTATTTCACTGCAACTTACCTAAAATCAAAAACTGTGAGGTAGTGAATTTGAGAATGGTCTGAAAATGTTTTTTTAAAAAAAGTCTATAGCCCATTGTAGAAAGTTGCAGAATAGAAACTTGCTGCTCTCTTAATTTCTTCTGTTGTTCACACACACACAAATAGATGTAGTAAATTTTGAAATCTCACACCATTAATTACCCTTTTTTAAGTAATTAGATTGAAAAGAATTGAAATTTACTTGGCACTATTCATTCTCTGTTCTTCAGATTGTGTTTTATTGGTGACATTTCTGGAACTTAATTTCCTCTGTATAATCCAGAGCAAAGAAGAAAAAGAGCAAAAATAGTGACACAATTAGTTCCCTGTCATATATTTAAGGAATCTTCCAATAGAGCAACTAGCAAGAACAGTTTCAAAAGAGATAAATACGGTTTAAGAATACTCCATCCTTTCTTCAAAATAAATGATACTGAGACATTGCAATTGCTTGAAAACGCAGTGGTGAATGTCTGCCTGTTGAAGATCAGCATGTTAGTTATGAGCAATAGGAGTCTTCAACAAGTTTGTTTCTTTTTCCTCCATCTGAAGAAGCTGCAGGAAGGTATAGCTGTCATCCAAGCCACTTGTAATACAGTTCTAGAAAACCGTCCTATGACTTAAAACTAATGCATCAGTTGACTACATAATTCAGTATAAATATAGTCAGTTTGCTAATAGCAATAATTCTGATATTGATGAATATCTAAAGGAGGGAAAATTAAATTAATTTATTCTGTATGTCCAATTTCTTTCCTGCAGGAATGCTGTAAGCAATACAATTTTTTTGAATAAAAATTACAATGATATCTTAAAAATACCAGATGAACCTTACAATATAGCTAAAGATTGAAATGCTGTTGTGTTCTGGGGTGATATTATCAACATTCAAGATTGGCATTTTCTGCAGAGGCAAAAGGAGAGAGACTAAGGTCAGAACAAGGATGTGCTGGAAATTTGTTTATATCGGTACTTCCAAAAGTTCATAACAAAGCTTCTGCTGTCTCAGTTTGGCCATGGGCTGTAACATTTAAAACACAAAGATGTTTTGTAACATGCATAAAATGAAATTAGTTTACCTAGAAACTATAGGGGAAATAAAGAATAATAAAGCTTTGGATTTCAGACTTTACTGCATAGTGACAATCGTTTTTCTTCATAGATGATGACTTCCTCTGTCAGATGGAATTCTTCAGAGTTTACTGAAATATTTATTAAAACATCTGCTGCTAGTGGTCTCTTCTCCTAAGCAATGTCTGGTATGTCCAAAAGCTAAACTTAAAAAAGTTTGAAAGATGCTGCAATTTGGGATCATCAGACAGCGTCAAATTGCAGATCACTGAGTGCAGTCTATAAACTGAGATAGGAGGAGAAAGAAGAATTAGAGAATACTGAAATGAACATGAAATGCCTGTAATGGTATAAGGAAAGATAGATTAGATTCTCCTAAATATTTCCAATTTTTGAAATGCTGAAGTCTATAAAGAGTAATCATTAGCAACTTTGTACTGAATATGCTTTAAGCATTTTCTGCAATACAAACCAAAAACATCCTACATTTTTGGGGGAAAGTGTCCTGATTTTCGGCTAGGGTAGAGTTAATTTTCACGAGAATTTGGGAGGGGACACAACCGGGACAGCGGACCCAAACTAACCAAAGGAATATGCCATACTATGTTCCATACCATATGATGTCATGTTCAGCATATGAAAGGGGCTGGCCAGAGAGGGACGGCAGCTCTGGGACAGGCTGGATGTCCAGTCGGGTGAGCAAATTACATTGTGTATCACCTGCTTTGTATATTCTGTTATAAATGTTGTTGCGATTTCCTTCTCCCCTTTCAGCCCCAATAAACTGTTCTTATCGCAACCTACGACTTTTACCTTTTTCTTCCAATCCTCCTCCCCATCCCACCGTGGCATGGAGGAATGAATGAGGGGCCGCGTGGTGCTCAGCTACTGGCTGGGGCTGAACCACAACAAAAGCAATGCCAGCACTGTGGGATCTTACTCCCCTCATTTGCATAGGTTTTACTGATATCTTAAGGAAACTAACTACTTCAGCAAAACAGCCATATCCTATAATTTTATTAAACCTGAATTACATTGGGACAAAAGCAGTCACACAGCATAAAGCATTTTGTGAAAGTGATGCCAACATTTCTTACCGCATCCGATAATTATCCAATCATAGAAACAAGGAAAGGAGAACATTGTAAGCAAAGTATATTTGAATTTAAATTCCATTATAAAGTAGTCATAATTTTCAGTTCATCAGCAAGGTGGTATGGTAACGAGACACCCACATACATACATTATGATACTGCTTACAATGCCCTTATTTTTTTGTCTCAAGCTTCTTCCTTCGAAAATTATTTTCCGCATAAAATTCAATAAACTCATTTACATAACCGGTATTCTTAGAAAAATAATTTTGTAGCCAGTCTGAAATGTCCTAGATAGTAGTAAGCTAAGAGATTTTTGTCACTTAATAAGTTCAATGGCATTCAATTTGAGATTGCCTTGCCTACCTACAGAGCCTCCAGCTTCTGTCTGAGAGAGGTAAAGGTGACACATGAGGTCTTGCGTAACCCACAAGAATGACTCAGATTTCATAAGGCAGCTAAAATGGCATCATATGTCTGTGTTGAGGCAACTGAAATACCGCCATCTGAATAGTGCCATAGCTCATAGGAATCTGATGGTCCTCAAGGTGACTTTATGGAAATATTTACCAGCTACTTTCATCAAAACATGAAGAGCCCTGCAGTCAGCCAGAAGCATTCTTTATCATTTAAAGTATCTATTTGTCTTAAGAGTGATGGATATGAACATTTCAGATGTAAAGAAGTGGTAGAATAAGTATTTTTGAATAGAATAATCTCTAAATAGTTCTGTGGTTTGTTTTTTGTTTGGTTTGGTTTTTGTTTTGTTTTTAAATCTGGAGTTTTTAAAATGTTAATAAAATATCTGCCTTGATTTATTCTTTTAAAAGAGGCTACCCAGCCATGCTACCTAGCAGGGGGCCATCTATTTTTGACGTAGCAGCACCCACTATCTGTAGTGCCAGTAAGTGGACTTAAGTCCTCAACTCCCATCAGCTGCTGAACACACGTGCGTGCACACATACATGTGTAGTGCAGAATGCAGAAATACTCTGCTAAGGAAATGCAGGTATGGTGCTAATGCCCTGCTTCACTGGAGGCCTTTGGTGGTCACAATTCCATGCAAATAAAACAAATCCCTGTCATATTAGGGGGCTTTTGGTTCATTGTCCTAGCTATCATTTTACAAAACGCTGCATGGTCCCTCCTCTTTGGAAGGGAATGAATATTTTTAAATCCTGACACGTAAGAGAATGTCTTGGCCATAAGATAAAATGTAAAACATGGTATAAAACAGTACAGAACCCATCATACCTACCGTACACAGGCCTGTGAATGCTAATTGTCTGTATTTGAATTAATCTGGAACACCTTTTGGGCTACTACCTCTTTTAAGACTGTACACCCATTAACCAACTGTCTTCATTGTCGTGTCTGCAGATCACTTTATGGTGAAACTGCTTTCAAAGGCAAGTAGGTTAATCACAAATGTTTTCAGTAGTATAAAATCCAAAGAATAATGCATAGCCCAGATGTCCCTAAAGCCCACATGTTTAAACTCTCAATAGTACAATAGTTTCTGGTGTTTGTGTTTCCAGGTGGCACCGCCAGCATACTCACCCCTCACAAGCAGCTCCGTCTCATCTGACACGGTGTCCGCTGCGGTCTGAACCCTGCAGCCATATCTCCCCGCGTGCATCAGGAGGATGTTCCTGATCATTAAATCTGCAGAGGACGCTTGCTGAAACGGATGAAGTGCATGTTTAAAATTCAGTAAATCTGTGTTCAAGGTAGTTCATCAGGGTGTTTTGCACAGTGTGAGAAACTCATGGTTGCAGCTTTCATCTGAAAACATATATGTGCCCTAATACCCTCTTCTGAGGATTACCAGAACACTGCATTTATACAATTATTAATAGGGATTAAAGTAGAGGATTTCAGGTTTTTAATAACTTTGACTTTGCTTAAAGCACACTGTGCATATTTGCATGCTCAAAGAAAATGATTCCAAACTCGCACAAAGAAATTCATTACGGAGATGAGCAGAAATGTTTTGGAAGCAATCCTTGTTATTAAAGAAAGTCCTCTTTGAAATGAAGGGCTCTCTCTTCCTCTTCCCTACAATGCAGTGACATTTGGAGTATGTTTCTCTATTGTAATGAAATTAAGGTAACTTAAAAGAGAATGTAGATTGATTTTTATGACATAGGGGAAATTAATACTAAATATGATTGAAGAAGTTGGAACAGGTTCTCATTTTTACTGTTGAAAACTTTAAATATTTAAACCTGAAACATGCAATCCCTGGATGAATATACACAGAGAAACAGTTCAATATTATTTTTTTTTTTTAGTATTCTAGACATCAGTACTTACGATGGTGCAAAATTATAAGCAAGGAAAGAAAAAATTTGAAAATAGAACTGCCTTTTGGAGCATAAATGGCTTTTGCCAAGAATCTCTGTATTATTTCATACATACAAGCAAAAATATTAGATTTTGCACATACAAAATAATTCTTGTATCTAAAATTAGTGGAGTCAACAAATATTGCTCTATCAGATTTAGTTAGCCCAAATCCATAGATATTGTTGATTTAATATAGCCACTACTCAAAGAAAGAACGGATAAGTGACCACATGGTGTAGCAATTGCAGTTTACTTTCTCAGTTCTGTGTCCTAAAAATGATCGCAACTTTTTGATTTAATGCAAACACCGAAATTTTAGCAAATTGCCTTAAGTATTTTTGTTCCTTTCCAAGCATTTTTTTTCTCTTAAGAGTCAAATGGAAATAATTTTAACATATCATCCCAAGATAGAAAAAAAAGTCTTAACGTCCTTATAATTTCTATTTTATACAATATGTGAACCTAGCATGTCATTTTTTTATATATTCCACTATTCACTATTATATTATCTGACCTCATATAATGCTATATCTATATAAAATATATTATACCATTTATAGTACACTTTATACAGTAGTATAATATAATATGAGATAATCTAATGTAATAAATATAATGCAATATGGTATATAGCATATAATATACTTGTTATATTAAATTTTGTTTATAATATATTGTGCATATTATATATTTCATATTATTAATAATTAATTACTATATAGATAATGTAATGCAGTGTAATATAATTTAAAATAATATGGTATAATATAATAAGTATAATATACTTGTATATTACAAGTGTTTATATGCACCTCCTCAGTGTTCCACCTTTGAGAAACAGTTATTGAGTATAAGCATTTCATTTCTCAGATTTTATTTTCTTTGCTAACCAAGCAAATATTGTCAGTCTTTCTGTGAATGACAATTCCTATGTCAAAATCTAATTTGAGTCATTTTGATCCTGAATGACTAAAACTGTACCCTACATTCAAAATAAAGTTTTACTTGGAGTGTACATGTTGACACCTCTCTACCTGTGCTGGAAATTTGTCACTGACTCTACCTAGATACACATTTGCCTGGGGTTTCTTTGGCACATGCTTATTCTGTGCTCAGGTAGTTGCACTCAGATCTTTGTCCTTCTCAATCATTTGCAAGTTACGAGCTCTCACTTTATAAACAGTACTCCATATGTGCATGACCTTGTGCTTTGAAGTATTACATTTCTTGTCTGTTCCCATGTGTTATTTTCATCATCTGCTGTATTGGTAATAAGTCCAATTTTGTACCATACAATTGTCATTTGCTTACTTCTATCTTTTATGCCAAGGTCATTAAAGACAAGATGAAATAGCATTGGTTCCAAGATCCAATCTTCTATAATTTAGTTTTTACTTTCTAGGCAGAAGAATTCCTTTTCAGCACATCTTGGCACACCTTCAGCCAATCTTCTCTTAATTTGCATTTTTGGAACTGAATATTCTGTGTAGCACCAAGGAAAAATTCTTTACAGAAACACGTTCACATGCAAAGAAGGAAAAGAGAAGTGGGGCATCAAGTTTGCCACTGAGACCAAAGTGAATGTGGGCATGATCCATAGCTTCATAACCCTGTAGATCTAAGAGTGTGAATATGATGATAGTATTCAGTTGCCTCCTGAAGTGGTCTCGTTAATGATGTTGCTGGAAAGAAGATACTCAGACCAGTTAGACCATATTATGCAATTCCTATATGTTTTCTCTGACATATGAGAGAAGAATATCTGAGTACTCTGCAGCTCTAAATGCAAAAGAAGAGCACACACTCCTACGAGGAGTCAACTTAAGGATACAATTTTTTTAAGTTGTTTAGCACAGCAGCATTTACTACCACTGAAACATGGGTTGCTCAAGATGATTAGGGATTTTGATATGAAGCCTTAGCTATTAGAAGGATAAAACCAGAATCAGTCCACATTTGCCCTCTCTTGAGGGTAATTTACAGTTAATGTGTGTTTTGTTGTTAAGTGGGAGGAAAAGCATAATAGATAGCAACTGTCTGTTTTCATTGCTCAGGAGCTGTTAAAAATCTTGGCTGTCACTCCGACTTCCAGAGGGTTCATGACTGTGTGAATCCTAATATTCTTATCAGGAAAAATGTATGCATTCCATCTGCACACCTGCATAACTGGGCAGGCAAGCAGCAATTGGAGGAATCGTTGCTGTAAGTGGAGAGCAGTGCAGTACGATAGATCCCCGTGAAACACTTACATTTATTACAGCATAACAGGATGTGCAGCCAGCATTGCTCAGGATGTGTGAGTGAAAAGAAATTAAACACACTGTGTTTAATACAGATGGATATACACTCAGACATTAGATTCTTGATCGTGGGAAGTAATGCGACATTTTAGCATCCATTTAGTTAAGTTTGACCGGCACATCTAAAAAATACCATATTATTTGCTGTTCAGTCATATTTATAAAGTGGTCTTTATGAATTTTACAGACTCTTTCAAGTCTTGGAAGGCAGATTATTTTGTTGATCAGTTTATCCTATAATGAGAGGTTCAAGACCACAACAGGGCCTGTGTGGGGAGGGTCAAACTGATATACTGACTTTCCAAATTTTATGAAAATTTCTACACTGTGTCATTGCAGCTGCTGTTTAAATTTGAGTGATTACCATCCAGTTTAAAAAAAACTGCTAAGCAGGAATGCAGAAGTGACTCCATTAGGAAAATTACTTAAGGTCAGAAACTTTGTCTTCTGCTTTTAGTCTTCTCTCAGTGGAAACAGACATAATGCTTCAGCAAAAGCAGATGCATAACCTGCCCTTTGGGGAACATAAAAACTGGGTGACATGAATACAGTCAAGTGTGGAAAGATCTCTCATCTGGACTAACATGAGTTAGAACAGCCTGGCTTATCAGCAACCACATGGTCCCAATATTATTCAAAGATGAAATTAGTGGTGTTTAAATTTCTTTGTCTACATCCAAATTTCAACTTTATTAAGTGTATTTTTTTAAAAGCTGCTTTTTATTCCACTAATTTTATGCTCTTCTATGGCAGGGCATATCTTGCCATAAGTGCACTATTTCAAAGAAGCATCTTATTAGAAGAATCTATATTCCTTGGTGTTCTGAATATCAGGTATTACCCATGTAGCCAAATAGCAGAGGTATTTATATTTGTTCAGTATAAGCTTCTACTGTGTGAAATGTGTCTTGTACTTTACCAAAGCTAAGGCTTAAAAGATCCAAACTAAAACAAAACAACACAAAACAAACCAAAACAAATCAGTTTAACAGCCAACTTCTAATGATTTTAAGGAAAGCTAAATGTAACCTTAAAGGCCAACATCAGCTATGGATCTACTGTAACCCTGAACACATTCCTGGTCTTCATTACGCAGCAAATAAATAATAATACAGCTATTAATGCTATCTGTCATGACTAATAGTTCTCTCTAGGACAACAATTTATCGTATAATTTATAGTATCCCATTCATCAGGTTCTGAGTGGTTCCAGGTCTGAGTGCTGTGTCAATTCGTTGTTCTCTCTGCTCCAGCATGGCATATTATCTGAGATCATATTGTGTGTGCAATATATCTAATTACCTTTACCTCTAAGGTATTGCTTGATGTAATTTTTCATAAGAATCGGTGCCACCTGTACATATTGTTTGCTTTTGATGTTGAGATACTTCCCCAGACTCCGAAAGGTTGTATGGAGCATGTGATATGCATACTTTGCTCCATGAGAACCACCCAGGTGCATTTGTCTTTGGCACCCATTGCCCTAATGTTAGTGATTTGCAGAGAGGGAAAAAACAAACAAACAAAAAGACAGCTTGCAGAGAACTTAGTGTTGATGAATTAATACTTCTTCAGCCAGGATTTTTCCCTTTCCATTTCATAAATCCTAAGAGATTGTGAGTTGCTTTGCAGTAAAGTAACTTTTACGTAAGGTTCTTCAAGTGAAGACAATTACACTTATTCTTCCTGTGAGAGCCAGTTGCTAGGAAACCTCCCAGCTAATCTGCCCATTCATTTGCTCAGTTTTTATCTCTAAACCAAGGTGCTTCATTCAGTATCCAACCTTTTCTTTTGAAGGCTTTACATAAGAACAATCTATAATCTGCCTGCATTTGAAATGGAGCTCACAGTTACACTGTGGAGCCCTTTTTTAACATCAGGTAAGTGCGTTGTTTACTTCCCCCTAACTCTTCTGTGGAAGAATTAAATGTTGGTTTGATTATTACACAGTTCATCACATATATTCAGACTACTGAATCATATATAGAAAACATATATGAGACTTAAGAACCGTAAATCATTCCCTTGTCGTTTATATCAACCCTAGCTTTCGTTTCTAATGCTGCTCATTTTCCACATCGATCGTCGTACTTCACTTCTACACTTCCAGCTGCAGTTCTGTGAATGTAGCTCTGCTTTGTCTTGGAAAGAGGGACAAAAAGGGAAGGAAGATCAAAATACTGGGTAGTCAATAGAGATGATGTGGCAACTCGCAGCGCTCAGCTTCTGCACTGAAAGGCCTGGGGTCTATAAAGGCTGCCTATTACTTGTATTGAGGATTCGGGCTGGGAATTCAATCTGGACAACATGCAGTGAAAATTGTCTCTCTTTTTGGGAAGAACATGTCTAAAAAAGTAGTGAGACTATTATAACCGACCATGATTCAAAAAAAGTGTAAATCAATGGGAAAAAAGAGTGGGCAAACAGTGACTGCCATTGCAGGAAAACTTTTGTGATGAAAGCCTAAGGGGTGTTTGAGTAATTTCTTTTATATGACTACAGAGGTTTACCGAGGTTTGGTGGATGAGGTCTAAATCTCTTGACAGTGAGAGGTGATGATGCTTTCCTACAAAGTAGTTCCTAAACAGAAAAAGATGCTTGGGAAGTACAAAAAATATAAAAAGTACTTAAACATTTTCTAAGGTTGTATTCTGTATAAACTGAGAACAGTAAAACAACAGCCTGTAATTAAACGGGACTGAGATTTGATCCTAAACAAGAATGACCTGCATTATTAATGCTATCTTGTTCAGCCTGAATGATTATTTAAAATATATTGGTCTTTTTACTGATAACACACAGGTTAGGTGAGTTCCTGTCTCATACATTATTTGATTTAGAAAAACAGCTTCTATTAGTGAAATTCAGCAGATTAACTTGAAAAATTATTTCATGGTTGAATCTTGATTGTTTGGCATGTTTGATTTGCGATGAAGTTTATTTTTGGCGAATTTATTTGAAGCAAACTAATGAACTTACAGAATAACCTCATGGCAATGGAGTTGTTTGCACCATCAACAGCAAGTGAAAAATAGCAATACAATATAGTTCTTTTAAATTATGCTGACAATTTATATGTGCAATATGATGGATTATTGGCTTCAAGCCAACTTGTGTTCATAATACATTTAGAACAATTTAAGTGCCATTTTATGCAAATTCTCAGGTTCGAACACATCAACCACTTGCCTGTTTACTGCTTGTGATGTTTACAAATTGCAAATATTTTATTCTGTTAAAAAGCAGCAGATTTCTCTGTTGATATAATGATAACAGAAAATTGTATTATGAGTTTTGTCTTTTAATCATATAAGCACATTTGGAACAAAGATGATGAAATTATTGTTATTAGTTTTGTTGTGATTAATGGTATATGGTAGTATAATAATGGTACTATAGTAGTATCCAGGCTGATGCAGCTTGACTGAAGGATACCTGATAACATACAAGTTGCATTTTTCCCACCTATAAGAAGTAAAAAAGATGGTTTTCAAAGTTTTCAGGTTTGTGGATCCATATGAATCATACAGGAGATGTGTGAACCCCTTCAGTGGCAGTATTTTTGAGGAGCTTGTGTAAAGAAAGCAAGAATAATGAAAACTGGTGGTTGGGAGTAGATGCCAGAGAGCGTTGGTGTGTTAGAAGTAGAGAGGGAGGATGGTAAAGTGCAGTTTGAATTGCTGCAAATGAGTTGGATTCATTTTATTGAGAGGAGGCAGGGAAAGAGATGGAGTTAAATGAGTATCAGGTGTCAGATAGAATGCCACATACTGGAGTAGTTTTGTGAAGTCTAGAGATTTAAGAAAAAATAGAAAAAGTATTGAAAATACAAAGGAATGAGAAAAAAGACAGGATATGAACTGGCAAGCTTCAGGACAGAGAGGCTCACTACATTTATGTTGCTAAGTTAATGTTCTGTATCTGTTATTAACAGGAGAAAGAAGGAAGAAATGGGTGAATAATGTGGAGTACTCGTGCTCCTGTTTAAAGATACAAAAACAGGCAAAAAGAAAGCATGGAGCTAAACATATGATTTGAGTGGAAAGGTGGTAGAATCATAGAATGGTTTGGGTTGGAGGGGACCACAAGAATCATCTTGTTCCAAGCCCCCTGCCATGGGCAGGGATACCCTGCACTAGACCAGGTTGCCCAAAGCCCCATCCAACCTGGTCTTGAACACTTCCAGGGATGGGGCCTCCACAACTTCTCTGGGCAACCTGTTCCAGCACCTCACCGCTCTCACAGTAAAGAATTTATTTCTAATGTCCAATCTAAATCCCACCTCTTTTAGTTTACACCTATTACCCTTTGTCCTGTCACTACACTCCCTAAGAAACAGTCCCTCACCAGCTTTCCTGTAGATCCCCTTTAGGTATTGAAAGGCCGTAATTAAGTCTCCCCAGAACCTTCTCTTCTCTAGGCTGAACAACCCCAGCTCTCTCGGCCTGTCCTCATAGGAGAGGTGCTCCAGCCCTGTGATCAGCAGTTGTGGCCTCCTCTGGACTTCATCCAGCAGCTCCACATCTTTCCTGTACTGTGGACCCCAGAGCTGGACGCAGTACTGCAGGTGGGGTCTCACAAGAGCGGAGTAGAGGGACAGAATCACCTCCCTCAACCTGCTGGCCATACTATTTCTGATGCAGCCCAGGATGCAGGTGGCTTTCTGGGCTGCCAGCGCACACTGCCGGCTCATATTGAGCTTTTCATCAACCAGCACCCCCAAACCATCTGATGGTATTTCATGTCTTTTTTATGACTATTTTTTTTTTTTTTATACTGATTGTTATTCAGGAATGTTAGGAGTCTTACCTTTTCCAAAATGCTCAGTTATCTCCCTCCTCCAAAGTAAAATTAAATAGATATGTTACTTATCTTCTCTCTCCCTTACCCTCTTTTCATAGCCAAAGGCACAAGCAGTTGAGCACACCAGTTTATGTACTTGTTTGATTCTAGGAAATGCTCAGTGTCCCATTCTAACACGGCATGCAAGTATATCTATAAATTCAATCAGTTCACTGGGATTGCTTATATCCTTGGAAGCAACACACGACAAAGAGCATTATTAGACCACGGTCTTCAAAGTGTTCAGATTTTGGTTTGTAGCTACCAGTCATAAACCACACATTTCAAAATGTTTCACCAGCAATCCTTATTTCATTTTGATCCCTCCCTTGTTTACAAGAAATTTGTGTTACCAAAAGACAAGATAATATTCTTATCCTGAAACTGCTTCAGATCACTCAAGTATTTAATTGCTGTAGTGTGACAAATGGGCAAAATCTGCTAACGAGCATAGGGCTGAAATATCTGGGGATCTGGGTTGACAGTAATGGCTGTGTTCAGCCTCTTCCATCAGCAGGAAAGTATTGCGACAAACAGTGAAACAAATTGATAGCAATGAGGTGGATAGCAGCATTACCCTGAACAGAAATTCTCTGTGCATGGAGCATGTATCTTCTACAAGACTTTTGACAACTTCTGCTGTTTTCCTCAGTGTGGGGAGGAGGGAAAGTATTAAATAAAACCCCTATTTAATTAGCCTTGTTTGGTTTTATGTCCAATAAAGATGAAAGGCATTATTATTAACAGCCTGCTGTTTTAATTGATTTCATGTAGTGTAGAACTTAGTGCTGCTTGTTTAGAAAATGCTTAAGAAATTTTAGTCTTAACTTCTAAAATATGATTAAAGTACTACAACAAAGGGGAGACTTGAAAATGTAAGGAAAGGTATGACGTTATACACTCTCATAGATTCTATGATATCAGATTGAAGTCTCCAGTGCTAGACAGTAATTAATGTATTGTCTGGTCTGTATCTACTGGCCTTTTTTTTAAGCGAAACAATAGATTTTAATTTACTTCATGTGAACAAATGACCACTGTAAAATATAACATGACAAGTTGCTTCCCATGGTAGCAGTTTCAGTTAAGATCAAAGACTAACCAGATATTGAGACTAAATCACTTTCCTGAGCCTGAAAGGTACTCATGCAAGTCAAGGTGAGGGACACTAAGAGCAATGCTACTGCTTACTGCTCTGTGGATAACCACAATAACTCATTTTGCTTGGCTGCCCTAAAAACAGCATCGGCTTTCAGATACAGAGCTGGAATGATGATAGCTGGATGAAAATCTACTCACAAAATCACGTCTTTAGCTAGAAAAGGGATATCTCCAGAACAGAACTGAAGTCAGTGGAGATCTTGGAAAAGAAAAGTCTGAATAGACTTTTGAACAGGACTTCTGGATTTGGTTTGTTCAGCCTAGAGAGGAGGAGACTGAGGGGAAACCTCATGGTGGCCTACAGCTTCCTCACAAGGGGGAGCGAAGGGGCAGGCGCTGATCTCCTAGCTCTGGTGAACAGCGACAGAACCCGAGGGAATTGTGTGAAGCTGTGACAGGAGAGGTTTAGGCTAGACAACAGGTAAAGGTTCTTCACTGAGAGGGTGGTGAGGCGCTGGAACAGCCTCCCCAGGGAAGTGGTCACAGCACTGAACTTGACTGAGTTCAAGAAGCATCTGGACGATGCTCTCAGTCATCTGCTTTGCTTGGGCTGGTCCTGTGTGGAGCCAGGAGTTGGACTCTATGATCCTTATGGATTCCTTCCAGCTTGGGATATTTTATAACTCTGTGACACTATGATTTGGCACAAAGGACAGAAATTCAAAGGTACTCCAACAGAAGCAAGCAGATCTATATTTTCTGTGCTTAAGGGCTCACTAGTGTTGAGAGCTCAGATTTCCATGCAAAATTGTTTCTATTAATTACACAGGTTACCCCTAACAGACCTTAAACTGTTTGGTAGACAAAGTAAGACTTTTCTTATGCCAAAGGATTCTGGGTATGTGCATTCCTTAGCGTTATTATTCTGCTACCAAGTGTACTGCGGAGTTATACACACACAAGATTTGGGATGTTTTCCTTTTCTAGAGTGCAGCCTGCAGCTGTCACTCCAATGAAGTTCAGTCTCTTTTCCTTAACATTCCCTTCATGCACAGCTTTGTTCAACTTGACATCCTTGCCACACTTATCCTCTTGCCAGACAAGTCCCTGAAGTACCTAAATTGCTATAGGTACTAAAGCTTTGAAAGCTCAGTAAATAACAGCAAAACCACCTTCAATTTGAACAAAAATTAGACTTTTTTTTACAAAAGCTAAAGATATAATTTAAAAAGACCTAAAGTAATATGTATTATTAAGAGAAGCTCTTCCTTTTCCTTTTAATTGTAATTACTAGGGAGCATGCAATTTTAGCAAGTGGAATCTACAGTTCAAATAAATACTACTTTGGTAATAGCTTTTATAACATTGCATTAAGCATCAGAGCATTTATCGTATTTAACACCTGGGTCTGCCACAATGAAAGTATGCAACCGGTGGTGAGAGTTTAACAATGGTTTTGTTATCAACAAACACCATTCAAATAATATTCAGTTTGTCAAGCTTTCAAATAAAGAAACAAAACCCAAACAATCCTGAGCTTTTCTTTTTATCTGATGAAGTAGCAGATATATGGATATATAATTCTCTAACTTCATGCAGACAAAGGATATTATTTTTCTTAAATGTATTGCATTAAAAAGGATTTTGTTCAGGATCAACTAATCCAATTAAAAAAAAAAGTTTCATTCAGAAATGCAAAATAAGGGATGTAGATAGAATTCTATCAGATTTCAAGCTTTCTTCAAGTTCCTTTTTTCCTGTGTTCTTAAACACGTGTCTATCACAACGTGTATCTCTTCTTTGAAAATGAATAGGTTAAAGGAGATTGCATAATAGGAAAAACAGAAGAGTGTTATTTTGTCTTGATTTCCCCTATTACCTGGTCATGTTTTAGGTTTTAATGAAGTAGAGAAATACATGTACATCTTTGTGATTAATTTCTCATGCTTAGGTGCTTAACAGAAATGAAAGTGAGATGCAATCGACAACATTCCTCAAAGGAGTAGTTATGGGAATTATTGAATTTTTGTGTCAAAACACAAAAAATTTTTCTGTAATATCTCAATCCCTACTTTCCAGTTTTGTATCTTTCAACTTAATTTCATCTTCACTTTGGGACAATGCAAAAAATCAAGGCGTGCCTTTTGGTGAATAGAGATCTACATATATATTATCTACTGCATCACGTTATGTTTCCAACAGCATTCAGAAAATTTCAGTGAGAATTATCCTAACAGGATTATGTTTTGGTACCTCTGTTTTGAAAAGAAGCATTTCCCCGTTCATCCTCCTTATAACGTATTAATAGGTTTTTCAACCGTCTCCCAGCTGATCCAAGACTACCTGTCCATTCTCTCTTTAGAGTGAAAACCAGAAAAGAACTGTCTTGACATTTAAATGAGGTAGGAATGTAAAAAAATAAAGCGTGGCCTGACCATCTCTTGCACGAGCAAGCTTGTCAAGGCAAATGAACCTAGTCCAGCCTAAAAATATCAGGGTCTGACGCTTCATTTTGGTACTTCTTTAGAGTTGCATAGTATTTCACTATTTCAACACCAGTTTAACAGTGATAAGGCAGGACCTAATTTAGCAATATTTTGCAAAATATGCAATGCTTTCTTTTCAACCTGATTTTATTTTCTGATCAGCTGATTGTTGTTTGTAAAAAATAACGTTTTAGGAAAAAAGATTGCTTATGTGACTTTGAAAAGAAAGATGTCATATTTTTACTTAATAAAAAAATTTTTTTAAATTCACTTAGTCATTTTGACACTGAGTGTTGACTCCATTATGAGTGATCAATACTATTTTCACTTAGTAAAGTAGCAGTGATTCTCTAACAACACAGTGAGAGTCATAAACTCATACTCAAATGAGTTTAATTCTCAGGCAGTTTAATCTATGAGGTATGTCATCTACTAGGTCCTCACTTTGAATAAGCCTTACTACTATCAGTTTGAGGGTTTTCTCTGGTAGAAATTAAATTAATGAGGAATTATTATTGAAAGATCTACAAAATCCTGTTTTCATAAATCAAATGAAGTTACATTAAATTAGTTTGGCTTTGATAGGAGAAATGTGTTCGGAAATTTCCTAGCCCGAGGATTTTTTCCAGTGTTTAAAAATTTCCTGCAGCATAGAAGATGCTGAAGCGTGTGAAGGAACCATGTAACACATTTAGATTTCAAATTTTTGGAAATGACCTGAAGTTAAATTGTAATTATAGGATGTTTTCTTTAATCAAATAATATTTTAATCTCAAAGTTAAAAAAAAATATATATTTCCTTCTTATCTTGAACTTCCTCAGACGAAGAGAAGTATGCTTAGAACCTTCACACTAAGGTACACTTTGCAAATGTTTTTTAATTAAAAAGCTTATTGCAGTAAACCCAAATTTCAAAAAATATCCACAGCACAAAGTGAATATAGTATGACTTCTATAAAGACAAGCAGAAGAATAAATTGATTGCAGCTGACAAGATTTTTAATGCAAAGTTAACTTCGCTACATTGTACTCAAATTAGATACATTAACTTTTAAAATTTCCTGACCTTTGTGAGCTTCATTTTTCTCTGTTAACATAGCATGGACATTTGATTTACATTTCATTAGTGGGAAGATTGAGTTAAGTGACTGTACATTCTATTTCCAAACTCATTCACATTAAGAAATTTCTTTCTACTAAGAAAAGTTCAAACCATTTTACATGGGACAGGTTTGAATTGCTATCATACTGTTTGATCATATTAAATTGTTTTTCAATCAAGGGGTAATATTTGAAATTGGTATGCATATTTTTTCCATATGATTCTTATTGACTTAAATAATGATTGCACAGCTAGAACGTGCTCCATGCAGGGGAGTTGGAAAATAAAGTATACTCCTTGCTATTTATGTATTAAAATATGTGCTAGCAAGTAAAAGCATTGAGAGGTGAGGTGATAGCTGTGAGAAAGACATCAGTGCTTGTAGAACCATCCTTGCTATATTTAAATCAGCAGAAGAATGTAAGGAGAATATGATTCAAAATACTTTCTGCTCCCTCAAAAAGATATCAGATGCCTCACTAATATTAATAGGATATAGTTTATATTTAATATCTTCTTGATTAAAAGTCCTTGAATTAATTCTAGTGAGCTACAGCTTGTGCCGCCTCTAGCTAACATTTCTTTCCAACATTAGTGAAAACAGTTATCTTTCAATTCAGTCAGAATTGGGTAAATGCGAGACATGTAAAAACATGCAAATTTTTATCAGTTTGCAGCACATATGACAAATGCATGACTTACTGCCTTGATGCTTTCAAAATGTCCACCTTCTTTTTCAAAGTCAATTGGCTGCCCATTGAGAGTCCAATAGAAAGTGACATCTAGTGTGTTGTCATGAAGAGCTTTGCAGCTGAGGACAATGCTTTCTCCAACCGTTAACTCTATCTTCTTGGGAGTCAGCTCTATTCTTGTAGGTTCTTGAAATACAGAAGGGTTAGGAACATTTAGAGGGAAGTCTAGTTATAGTAAAATGCCAGAACAAGTCTTTTGTAGTCTGCTCAGAGCCTACATTCACAGTTTGTTTCAAATACAGAGTGCAAATATGGCTGGGGATTCTAAGAAACAATAAAATACTAGGAATTTGAAATTCTTATTATCATCAAAGTAATTTTCATACCTTTAACAGACACTGATGCAATGATTTCTGCAGATCCAAATACATTGACACCTTGGCATAAGTACCGTCCTTCATCAGACTTGGAAGCATTCAGGATTCGGAGGCTCCCATGTGGAAGAATAGTTATTCTGAAAAGGATATATACATAAATATATAAATGCATCTCCAGCTCTAGCAGACAAATTCCATGATGATACCTTTTAGCTAATAAATAGGATTAAGAACTGCTGCTTCTGTAGCAAGGGATGATGAAGATGATAATTGAATTCTCTTCTGTTTCAAAAGGGTGGTAATAAACCCATTTTACTCCTTCTTCTTCCTTAATTCAAAAAGTTTCAGGGAGGCATCAGGGGATTAGTATCCTCTGACACTTATCAATGGTGAATTTTAATGAACCTTTTGTTTAAAGTAAAAAAGGTGATTCTTCATAATTTGTCTTTAAAGTTTCATTGCTATATTATTGTCAAATCACATTTCAATATCAAGCACAAGCTATTCCATTTGGAGAAAAAATGACCTGAAAAATGAAACCTGAGAAGAATGGGAAGTAAAATGTAAAAGATGACTAGAAAAACCATAAAATTAATTGTATCTGGTCAAAATATGATTTATGGCATTACTATAAAGTGTAGCATGGGGACTTAAATAATCTCTGCTTTTTTGTAGCTCAGCTTTAATTTTTTTCCTTGAGTCTTGTATGATTGCACCTCCACTACATCTCTAGGTATGTAACTCCACTGAAGCATATTCATGAGAAATATTGTTCAAGCATTTACATTTAGGAGTTTCAAATTTCAGCTTTGCTTACACAGTACTAATCATAAAATCCATGAAGCTACACAGAGGTGAAAATTAACACATTTTTGCTCTTCTAAAATGACAAAGCTTCTGGATTTCTTATATGTTAAAGCTGCAGCCCTGGAAAAGCGGTAAATAATCATTGCTCCTTTCCTGACAGAGGGGAACTACAAGCCTAAATGGACCATGGCAACTTTTACACGGCATTTAATCCAAGCTTTGCTTGCAGATGGTGTATATCCTTTCCTGTCCTTGGGTTGAGTGGTGGTTATGGGTCTCTCAAAGAAAATGGGAGATGTCTGTTGGAAGACTTTCGGCAAGCATGGACACTGAAAGGAGATAATTCTCAGCAAGTGCTTTCAGCTATCACACAGAAGTGGAGGAGGAGATGTAGGACTGGTTCCTCTGGGTGGGTTTTCCCCAGCAACAGTTGGATTTTTATAAAAAAACTCTCCAGAGAGGGCTTTCTATCTGTTAGTGTACTGATCAGCACACCTTCTGCTGGGAGTCCCCTATTGAGACCATGATCAGAAGTCAACAATGTTGTTGTTTACTCTTGAAAAGTGTTTACCAGCAGTCAGGCACTTTGATCATCCTGGTTAACAGATCTGCGTTGGGCTCTTCAGCAGCCAAAGAAGGGAAGGAATTCCCTTTCTAGTCTGGGCATGTTAACATGCAAAGCTGAGTTACCTTTGATTTAAACTGGAAGTGATTTACTAAAGGCTTAAGATTCAATAATGTCCTCAAACTGAATCACTAATATGAGACTGCATATCTTTTTTTTTTTTTTTTTTCCCTGGAAAAAGAATAATGTCCCCCATTCTCTGAAGTCGTTTGTGAAAAATGGTGTTTTATTATCTGAAGTTTATAAACATTGTGGTGGAGAAAACAGAATTTAATTCCAGTGAAAAATGTACTCCCATTCACTTCAGACGTGAAACCACTCACTGCTCTCAGCAGAGAGACAGAAGAAAATAATAGCTTCACCAGTGAACAGGGCAGAGGAAGGACATGTCAGCTCTCAAATTCCCTGGTGAAATGTGATGATGTATCTCCCAGCTTGCTCTAAACAAATGTGTATCACTATTTGAGTCAATTATTTGTCTAAAGCTAATTTCATAGTAAACATAGTTATATTAAGCAAATACCACTGTATCAGATTTTTGAGGTTTTGGAATTTTTCCAACAAATAAGAAGGCCTGAAATTTTGTTATACTGTCACACCTTTGAAGAAACAATCTGCTTTAGCAGCTGACAGGGATGTGAGCTCCCTTCCTTTCCTCTTGCTCTAAGTTTTGTTTTCCTATCAAGATGCTCTGTGATCAATGCTCTGAGGACATCATACCATTAGTATGACAATAGCCTTTGAAGAGCAGTAGTAATTTTCATCAATATACTGTCAGCATCAGACAAACGAAAGGGCACTCCTACAGTGTTTACAAATTATAAAAGCTTATACACAGTGTAAGTCCTGATATAAAACTGTTTTTCATTCTGAGCTCAGAGGAAAGTTAGATGCATATGGAAGATTATCTAATGAATCTCATACATATTATCAGCTACATTTCTATTTAGCTAAAAGCTCTTGCTATCCATGAGGAAAAGAATAATCGCTCAATCAAAGGAATTGCAAGCACATTTGCTGGTGAATTATTTGGCTCAGAAATTGATACTTTCCTTAAAATGCCTAGCATTCATCTGTTTTCCCTTTTTGTGTGTGTGTGTGTGTGTGTGTTTGGGAAAAAAGCCAAAGGCTGATTATGATGGAAACTGAACAGCTTTATTTATTCGCATAACCCTTGCTGCACACAGCAGGAACATAGACTTCTCCTCCCTCCCTGTTAATATCTCTCAGTCATGGAGAGACCACCTGCATAGTATGTCTGTATAATTTAATAAGAAAATACCATAGTAAAAGGTTTTTTAGATTCATAAATAAAAGGGAAGCCATGAGAGAAGAAGTGGGGTTGGGGTAGAGTTAAGGATAATTCAGGAAAAAACACCCCTAAATTATTAACTTACTAGAAACTGAGGGAAAGATTATGATGATAGGTGAACCAATACAGGAAGTATGGATGAGAGATCAAGGTGACAGTTTGGAAATCATTGTACGTAACTTAAAGAAAAACTCATTGTAATCACATAAAGGAGATAGATGTTGTCATTCAGGTACTCTGAAAAAAAAGGGCATATGAGCCTAATGTCTGTGTAGAAAAGAATTTTCTTCTGTCTAATCATGGAGAAAAAGAGATGAGCGTTGATGTCTTGGAGTCAATAAGTATGTTGTCTTAAAACCAACAGCAACAAAGATTTTTAGCAGGAATTCTTAGGAAAAAAGAATCAAGATATAACAGTAAATGGACATGAGGTAAATTTCAACACGATTTGAATGACTGAGACTAAATTGTCACAGTATTTAATAATAAGAAACATTTTCTAGAGAACATAAATGCAGATTTGATCTTCCACAGTTTTCAAGCACAATTTTCATCCAGAAATTCACATGACTAGTTAAACAGAAATTTAAGGAGGTTAAGAAACTGGTTGAACAGAAGAAGAATTTTTTTTTTTTTTGAAAGAGAAACGATCAATTTTTTCAATAAAGATAGATGCTAGAAATTTTATGAAATAAACAGTTCATTGACACAGAGATCAACATATCAAACAGGAGGGCTTTGGTGACTCTGAGTAGCAGCCTTGTAGAAAAGTGATGAATGTGGCTCTGAACTAACAATACTATGCAGAAAAGGCAAATGCAACCCTATAATATATCAGATACAAACCTGCAGCCCGCTATGGAAGCATTAATTTACAAGATGCTGAGGAAACACAGTACAGAATATCGGACAATTTTGATCATCGGTATTCGGAAAGATTAATTCTAATCAAGCTGGCACTCAGGAGGACCATCAGGTTGACTGGGAAGGAAAGAAAGCCTTTCATTCTAGAGGCTGTTTGTAAAATGGAAGCTGAGGTATCTGCATGTGAGGTGAGTTTCTATTTTACCTGTTAATTCATGTGACTTGTCAGTAGAGTCAACGGAGCCTCTGTTAATAGTAAAAATACTTAGATGTCTAATTCACATTGTAGATATCTACACTTGGATATCTCAATCTGGAACCGAATCTCTCTCAAATCTTGATTTATTTCCCTAGATGTTAAGTGCCTGTTATGATCTGACATCATTTGAGGGAAGAAATCCCAGCGGCTGTTCACATCAAGAGCATGACTTGGAAATTAATTGCCCCATTGTCTCCGCTTGTGGTGCCTTTGGTTTATAAAATGGAGCAGTCAGAGCACATGAACTTCAGCTGATACTAAACTGGAAGGGAAGCTTGAGGAGTGCATTGCTTTTCAGCTACAAATATGCATCCAGTCTGTGGAATGGGACAAGAGCTATTCCAAAGAGAATCTCAGAATTAGGCAGTGTAGATAGTGTCATCTTTTTGCAGCTCATATTGATCCATATTACTTTGTCATATAGAAATAGCCAGCCATAAGGTATCCAAGACACCTGCACAGGGCTGACAAATGTGACACAAGACCTATGAGAAGACAACTTCTTACAGCACAGACACAGAGGTTTACAGCAGGTGTATGGATGTTTATTTTGAAGTCTGTATGTGAGCCAGGATGGCACTGTAGGGACTCTCAAAGGGCAGCAGGAGTTTCTGTGGCGGTAGCTGGCTCAAGACCATAACATAATGTTAGAGACAGTCTAAACAGTTAAAGGACATAAAGTCCACTAATGATGGTGGTGGTGAGCACCAAGTGTGATGCTAATCTTTGAACTTGAACACTGGTGCTCTCAGAAACCAATTAACCATGAGTTTCACTGCATACTGTATACCCATGAAGCTACCCCAAAAAATTAATAATGAAAACAGTTAAATTGAAATTGAATGTTAATTTCAAAGTCTATCTGATATTTGTATGTATTATATATTTCCACTATGATTTTATCTGAAATAGTGCAGTTGTTGGATGCCCAGGTTGCAATGCTTGTGGTCTTCTTGTTAAGCAAGTTTGGAAATATATGTTAGTAGCATATCTATAATGTCAGTTTTTGCTAATGATAGCTAAACCAAATAAATTAGGTTGAAAATTGTTACAAAACCATAGAAGCATGAACAAGAATGTAAATTTTCTTCCTTAAGGCTTTAGAATTGGACTTAGATTGACATTAGAAGGCTGCAAAATACTCAGTAATTATGGTTTTCAGACAATATTTCCAAGTCATTATTTTCACTGTAAAAATATCTGCAATCTATTGAAAGCTATTGTTCAGCAGTAACACTTAAGATTGGAAACATTCTTAGCACATTTGTACAAACAAATCTCACACAGATCAGTCATTTCATTAATTTTATTCTTTTACGAATAAAGTATGTACCAGGGAGAGAAAGATCCTTGATAAAGAAAGTGATGTTTTATCTACAAGGATGAAACTTTTGCATATGGGATGGTGACATGAACAGAAAGGTGTTCTCTGAGACCAAGAGTCTGCTGAGAAGCTGATGGATGGAAATTAGGCTCACAGGAAATGCTGGATATTTGCTTATAGATGGTGTTTGAAAGTCCTTTATTTGGCAGTCAGAAATGCTTTCTCTTAATCAGTGTTGACTGACCGTGCTGATGGATATGAACAAGGTGGAGGGTCCCCACAAACATGAATGACAAAATTCAAGTTCCTTTAGGCTTCATGTGGTTTAGAGAAGAGATCTGAATAAAATGTGATATTTAAGAGTTGCTTATATGGGGAGCGTGGCAGGATTTTAAAGACCTATCCTTTATTTTACAGTATTTTAATCAAAAAGTAGCGAGCTTTTTCCTTCCTGCTGTTTCATGCACAGAACGCTTGTCAGAGTGACCTTAATCTTTGGTCTTGTTTTGAAGGGATGAACAAAGAAGTAGGAAAGACAGCATTCATTGTTTTGATATAAAAAAGGAGGGTCTATTCTGCCTGCCATACTGCTCAGATTATTTTCTCTTTGATTAACTCTAAAGGATAAATGAAATCTATTAGTAGTCCAGATACTTTTACTGCTCCAGTGTCTTACAGACAAAATATTAATTAATATCTGCTACAACCCACCATGGAAATTCTCAGACATTATTTACAGCCAGTAGAGGACATACTGGTTTAGACGGTGGAAATTCTCAGCTCTCTTCATCACCAGGGACAATCTTACCTTGACCCACCAGGGACAGGTTGTGCATTTGTTCTTCCTATCACATGTAAAATCAGTGAGCAGGGACTTCCATCAAGACTAAGATAATGAGAAGGGAAAATTCTAATTTTCATTCTGCTGCACTATTCATAGTGGATTCTCACAAACAGATGCTGTGGCTAGAAAATGTTTAAAAGTTCTGCTATGGACCCTGGAGTCTGGATGCTGAAGGAGCTGAGCAGTTGAGGCAGCAAAAGTTGTAATTGTTACCCAACCTTCAGGGTTTTATTGAGGACTTGTAGCAGAGACAGTGACACAGTGTCTGAATCTTAATAGAAGTGAATGACAGACAGCTTGCACTTGGAGCTTTATATTCTTTAAATAACAATTACACACTAAGAAAAAAGTCAGTTGTGTGGCCATCTTTTGTGGGAATGAAGAATTACCATTGAGCAGTTTGATTGTGATTCTGTGATTCTGTGATTCTGTGATTAAGCTATATACACTTTTATACTTTCTCCTTTTTTTTTTTTTTTATTGTATTTTGACTTTGTCTTTCATGCCAAATTCAATTTTTATAGGACTTTAGACAAACAGTCACAGGAGTCATGGAAGCATTACAGTTAGTTAAAAACTTTGCAAACTTTAACACCTAGTAATTGGGTAAAGAGAAAAGTGTAAGTAATTGAAGTGCTCAGAAATTTTTCCCTTGTATTTCTCATTGGGGTCTAAACCCAGGAGTATGAAATTGGTTTGTGTGCATGTTGGAAATAAGAACTTTAAAGATGTAAAGAAGCTGCACTGATTCATTTAGCCTGTGGCCCCTCACAGTGTTCTGATCTGAGCAATCTGTCATTCCACATTAGCTTGGGTATGGGATCTGTCAGTATCCTTTAATGTAGATTACAAGGAATCAGGACAACTATTTGTAAATAGTTGAAACCTTCATTTCTCCTTGAATGACTGTGGGCTCTTTCATTTCCCCTTGCTTCCTCTTGCTCCTTCATAATAGATGTACAAGCCTTTAACTCTCACAGAAAATGGATATGAGTTATTGCTATAATAAAAGCTCTTAAGTAAGCAGAATGCTATCTACTTTAGATACATTTTTTATATTATCACCCTAGATAGAGTCTTTTTATTTAAATATTGTTGACCTGATTAGAAAGAAGACTATGTTTGGCTCAGTCCCTTGGCAAAACACAAAATTATTTGGATTTTCTTCTCTTCAGATTTTCAAACATTTATAATGGTGCAATTCCTGTGTGTGATGTCTTAGGTCATTGGAATATGCTAAGACTTAATGTACTGCAAACGACTTCCAGCTCTATTTAAGCTAATCTATGCAAACTGTCTCAGGGCAGGTTTTTTCAAAGGAGACACAACTGTGCTTCTCATTTTGTCCTTGCTGTTTGCTGCACAGTAACATTTGTGCATGAAAATACACAGCTCTTGCCCATGCAAATGGTGTCCGCAAATGTAAATATAATTTCAAGTGGCTGACACCAAAAGTCAGTTTTTGCTAATAAATGTAGCTTCTGTTCTAGGCACAGGGAATAAGTATGACTTCTGCAGGGTTGCTGAGCAGTAGAGGCTGGAAATCACTGATATGTCAGAATTAACATGGTTTATTCAAGTGCGTTTTCTTTTGTATGAGTAGGTTGGTCATTATTGGTTTTAATGGTGCTTCATATTAATGACTTGATTCAGACAAGCCCTTAAGCACATAGTTTGCTTTAAAGACTCTGTTAATAATGTTAATGTCAATGACAATATAAAGGTCCTAAATTTAAACATCTAAAAGGTATTAAACTGAATCAGAACTTAATTGTAAATGGAACAGAGGTTCAAATCAGTAACTTGTTATGTACAGAAATTAAACAAACAAGAAGACTTTTCAATTATTCTGTATTTTCACAAGAGAGAACAGGTGGCACATTTTGAACATACAGCACTACTTTGCTAATTGGGACCTTGCCATTCTGCTAAAATATTTTGTCCCAAAATGTGTTTGGTCTTGTGTAAAGAAACAAAACTGGAAGAATTCTTCAGAAGATATCTCAGGGTAAGTGTCCCAGAAAGTAGGAAAGCCTATTTAAGGCCTTTTCTCCTCTGTATTGTAGTTTAAAAGTTCTTTTAAAAGCTTTTATAAAATATCAGGAGTTTAGGACAATATATCTCTAAACATACTGAAATTACACTAAAATGATGAAAATATTGGTTTATACTTTTTACAATCCACATTGTAGTCTTGATCTATTTTAATATTTTAATGATTAAATTTATTTCTGCAATTTATATGCTATTTTAATGTCAGAAATATTCTACTACTTAGAAAAGGTTCCTGCTTTTCAAGGAAAGGCTTTTATCACAATAATTTTTTCTATGTTCTTAAGTGACCGCAAGGAATCATTAACTTATTTTATTTTCCTCAGAAGCTTTAGAAATGAGAAAGTGCTTGTAGGACTTCACAATTCCCTCAGGAAAAGAAAAAAAAAACAAACATGGGAAAACTTTAGTTACTTTAAGATATTTCCATGTTTCACTTGTTAGCTAGAAAAGCAACATTAGTACTCGAAGGTAAGAGGTAAAATTCAAACAGACCAGCTGCTCAAGGGGGCAGAGCTTTAGCCAGTGTAAAATGACATAATTTCATTCAACTACATGGATCTACTTTGATTTATACTGGATGAAGATACAGCTCAGAACAGCCAAAGTGTTCTATGCTTGGAGTGTTAACATTAACTTCAGTAATATAATATGAACAGCAGAAAATTTAATTTCATTGAAATGAGATTCTTGTAAATTTAAGACTGTTAATTAGATGTTTACATGGGAAGATTTCATATGCTCAGGGCAGCAGTCATCTAGCTAAAGCATTATTATTGTAGACTCTGTAATAATGTCCAGTCAGATGGAACCTGCTTTCCAATGTTGATTCATGTTCTATAGCAACACTACTAGAATATTAACTGCAAGTAGTATTTCCATATAACACAGCAATGAGGTTTAATCTTTCCCACTTATCTGAAAAATTATTTTGTTAGAGATACTGTTATTGTTTTCATGTGAATAAAGGAGCAGACAAGAGCGATTAACCACTTTTGCATTAGACCCCTGCTCTCTGGAAAAAAGAAACAAAGAAAAAAAAACAAACTCCACCACCATCCCCCAACCAACCAAAAAAAAACCCCATTGCGGTTTGTAACTAATTAATATGTATTTTTAAGACCATCCTGATGGAGCTTTTTCTACATTTAGTGCTCTCTCCCTTGCGTACACAGACAGCTAGTTATTTAGGTTTCTCTGGGAGCTGAATGCCATAATCCCAAGCAAGATGGCAAAGTACCAGCAGCCAGCGTGGCTGTTGACTGTTTGAAAGGGAGACTGGCAGTTGAGAATCAAATCAGCAAAAGGGCTGTGAATCATCCAAATTAACCAGCATGGAGGTCTGAAAAGGATTAAACACATGCTTTCTATGGCCAATTGATATAATGCATCAACCCCCCCCCCCAAATATGCATCTTCTTGTCTGTAATTTCTAGAAATAGGCATTAGAATGAGAAGAATCTACTCACAGTGTATGAGGGCCACGATCATTTTAATGATCTACTGATACATGTTGTTCGTGTGTCATTCTGTTAATTTCTTAACGTCTTTGAATGCGTTTTGCAGAATTGTAGTTTCAACCATCTCATATGTGTAATCGCAATGTAATTCAAAGACAGGACAGATGAAGGTGGTAATGGCTGCCACATCCTCAGATCAAACTGACTCTGTTGTCAACTGGAGAAGTTATAATTATATTTGTATCATACAGTTGGTACTAAAAGATCCTGAAAGAACGAAGACTAATTGCTTTCATCAGTCCCCTGATTCCGGAAGAGTGAACAAAGTCCGCACTTAGTGCATGTTTGCCCAGGTAGAAACTCTTTGAGGGGAGACTCCTTTAGCACGATGAACATTTCACTTGGATCAAGAGCTACAAGTTCTGTACTAGTTTAGAAATTTCTTTATAAGATGCAATGGTCCCCAGAACTGCTGGCCTACTAATAATTTCTGTTGGGGAATGGTCCCTGCTTTCTCCCCTTTTAATAACTATAAGGTCTCAGTTGAAGTACAGCCTAGTTTAAAAAACTTTTCATAGAAAATACAGATCTAGAGGGGATAGAGTAAAGTGACAGAGTAAAAGAGTTTTTTAGTACAAAAATGATTTCTGAAAATGGGAAAGGAATAATTTGATCATGTTAGGTTTAGATTATTTTAGCTCTCAAAATAAATTTTCTGAGTTGTTTGCGGAATTTGAGAAGCTTGGTAGACTGTAACAAAAATGACATAGATTACTATAATGGTTGAATGACAGAATAGTATAATTGGTCCTGCTTTGTAGGTCCCCTCCAGCTCCCTGGTTAATCAAATCAGAGATCACCAGGCTGTGAACAATAAGGTGCAGTCCTTACTTGTTTGCTCAGTTCTGCAATAATTCTGAGTTTACCCTGGGAAATTCCAGCACTTTCTTCTATCATTTTCTTTGACAGATCTAGGAGGAAAGATCTAAATAATCTGCCACTAGATCCAGGAAGAAAACAAAGGATAGAGGCGAAAAGCTGTCTCATGACTCCATATTGACTCCAGACTACTTCACACCTTGAGACAGGAGCTTTTAACATTAGCTATAGATTTCTACACTGTTTGCATACAACACACTTCCTGACCACATCCTCGATCAGCAGTGTGCTTAAAAGTCAGTATGTGTTGTGAACATGTTGTTGTTTATTAAGATATTGGTGCAAGCTGAGGATTCAGAAACCTCCATTACGAACAGCAGTGAAGACTATGGGCTGTACTGTTTCTGCAGCACATACAAAAGTATCCCAGGAACATTTGACATAGACAGCTTTTCTGGAATACCACCTTATTTCTTGTCACTGGCAATTCTCTCTGATTATGTTTCTCTTTTGATAGTAAACTTATGGGTTAATGATCAGACTGCCAGGGTCTTGCAATGTTTAAACTTTAATGAGGAGTTAGATATATATATAACTCTAAATTGTGAAGCTGACTGAACTACATTAGCTTTCTTACATTTTGTGAAAGAACCAGGCTGACCGTGGATGCAGACATCTTGCATGAAGGAGAGACAGTCAGTTCAGTGGAGATACAGTTTAAAAGCATTGACTCAGCACAAAATTACTTCTATACAGTAGGAATTGTAAATGGGATTTTGACCATAATGGACTAGGATGTTATTGACACCAGTTTTCGGGTCATTTGAGTTCATTTTGCGTTGTGGAAGAGAATCTAGTACTACGGCTGGAAAATTGGGTAAAACAAGATGTATTTTTTTCTAGTGTCACAAGGAAAAATGCAGTCTTTTAAGTGGGAAAATGCATTTAAAAAGATAGATGTGTTCCCTCCAGAGAACTGTATTGCTACTAATAGTAAGAGGGAAAAGGGTACAAAGTTCTTGCTGACAAACAATCCATTGATTAGGGTTGTTTGAACCTTAAAAGCTGAAGTTTACCTTGCACATTAGCCATGACTCAGAAGTTTTTGATTACAATTTGTAATAACAGTCGGTAGGAGATGCTTCTCTTTAAAACTGACATAGCTATCTACAGCTATATCACTGTGCGTGAAAGAGAACAGATGGAATTACCCTGGTGGCATAAATTATGTGCAATAGAGCATAAGAGACAATAATAATGATGCAAGGGAAAAAACCTCAGTGACTGTATCTGTGCTACTCTGTCAGGCAGCACCCAAAAATGGTTCTCATTTTAGACTGGGGTGCCCCATCATGCACAATGAGGTTGTCATAACATGGTTGGGAAAAACATGAAAACGTGAAAAATAGGGTGCCCTATAGGTTTTGGTAGCAGGGGTCTGGAGGTGGGGGCGGGGGGCGTGCTACAGGGACGGCTTCTGTAAGAACCTGCTTGAAGCTTTCCCATGTTCAATCAAGACAATGCCAGCTGGCTCCGAGACAAACCTGCTGCTGGCCAAGGCTGAGCCCATCAGCCACGGTGGTAGTGCCTCTAGGGTAACAGAGTTCAGGAGGAGAAAAAAACCACCAGGAGCATTTGCAGTCAGTGAGAAGAGTGAGAATATGTGTGAGGAACAACTCTGCAGACACCAAGGTCAGTGAAGAGGAAGGGGAGGAGGGGGTCCAGGTTCCAGAGCAGAAATTCCTCTGCTGCATGCAGAGAAGACCATGGTGAGGCAGACTGTCCTCCTGCAGCCCATGGAGGATGATGGTGGAACAGATATCCACCTGCAGCCCATGGAGGACCTCATGCCAGAGCAGATGGATGCCCAAAGGAGACTGTGACCCTGTGGGAAGCCCGTGTTGAACCAGGCTCCTGGCAGGACCTGGGGCTCCACGGAGAGAGGAGCCCACACTGGAGCAGGTTTGCTGGCAGGACTTGTGACCCCATGGAAAGGACCCACACTGGAGCAGTTTGTGAAGAACTTCAGTCCACAGGAAGGAGTCACGTTGGAGAAGTTGGTGGAGGACTGTCTCCCATGGGAGTGACCCCACACTGGAGCAGGGGAAGAGTGTGAGGAGTCCTCCCCCTGAGGAGGAAGGAGTGACAGAGACAATGTGTGATGAACTGACCACAACCCCCATTCCCTGTCCCCCTGTGCTGCTGGGGGGAGGAGGGAGATAAATGGGGGGTGAAGTTGAGCCCAGGAAGAAGGGAGGGGTGGGGGGAGGTGTTTAAAGATTTTGTTTTATTTCTTATTATCCTGCTGTGATTTGATTTGCAGTAAATTAAATGAATTTCCACAAGCTGAGTCTGTTTTGCCCATGATGGTAACTGATGAGTGATCTCTCCTCATCTCGACCCATGAGCCTTTTTGTTATATTTTCTCTCCCCTGCCCAGCTGAGGAAGGAAGTGACAGAGCGGCTTTGGGGGGCACCTGGCCTCCAGACAGGGTTAAACCATCACAGCTGTGAAGCTGAATGCCCACATCACTGTAAGGATTGCTTTTGCATTGCTCTTGCTGCTTCCAGACATAAGTTCTCCGATGGATGGGATGTAGTGCCCTTGAGCTCGTATTTATTTATTGTGGTAAGTCTGAGTACACATCATTACATTGCACTGGTGAGACCACATACTCCCAGATGATACACATGATCAGTTGCGGATTGCTAATTTCAAGATAAATACTGTCATGTTTGCCATACCACACCACCAGTTGACAGCAGGCATTGGAGAGCACCCTATATTGGTTTAGAGGTGGCAGTGAATTGTTGTGTGACATCAGCTATGTCGTACCTACAGACTGGTGACACAGCGGCTGTGCAATCATTGTAAGGTCTCTGCTGCTGTAGCCAAAACCTGACTCTTGTTCTCTGTCTGAGTCAAAGCAACATTGGGGCATTCACGTGGCACAAAACTCCAAGACTTCCTAGCTTTCTTCAACCAAGAGCCTCAATAAATGTGCATTTCTCACCAGCACTGAAACAAGAACATGATGCTTCTTCACTGACATAATCTTCCCTGTTTTCCTAAATTCTGTTTGCTTTCTTCAACCTTTTCTTCTCAATCCTTCCTCCCTAAATCTCTTTTCCTCCACAAAGCAGCATGGTATTGCCTTCTTAACTGTTGCTCCACCTCTCTTCTTCCCTGACCTTATCTATGAAGTGCATTATTAATGAGGTTGGCTTGGAGCTAGGAACATAGAATATAGAAAATAGCATGAAAAACTTATCGTATCAGTGGGGATAACCCACTGCCAGACATGCAGTTGTGTCATGTAATTATGGACTAATCAGAAAAACCCATTTTATAAATTTATATAACTGCAGCAAGCTCCCTTCTCAGGATGGCAGAGAGTACTGAATCAACAGAGATGTCTCTGTTCGCTATATAACCACATCTCACTTTTGCAGTGAATTGCAAAATTATTTTCTACAGCCAGTCAAAAGTATTTTGATTGCATTTTAATGACTTGTACACCCTGAATATACTATTAGTATATTAGTAGGTCGAGGGAGGTGCTCCTCCCCCTCTATTCTGCATTGGTGAGGCCACATCTGGAGTATTGCATCCAGTTCTGGGCCCCTCAGCTCAAGAAGGACAGGGAACTGCTAGAGAGAGTCCAGTGCAGAGCCGCAAAGATGATCAAGGGAGTGGAACATCTCCCTTATGAGGAAAGGCTGAGGGAGCTGGGTCTCTTTAGCTT
>VWZZ01007740.1:0-61609 GCA_013399095.1 Psophia crepitans | reverse complement strand
ATTCTATTCTATTCTATTCTATTCTATTCTATTCTATTGTGGTTTTTTTTTGGCTGTGGGTTTTTTTCCCCTAAGAGAGCATGATTATGTAAGAAAAATAAAATAGGACAAATAAATATATTAGAATGGACAGTTTAGCCCTAATCTGTTAATACCACTCACCAGTGCATGGTGTTCTCCCCTACCTCATCTGACAAGGTACAGCTTCACACATCCCTCCATTTCCATTTGGACAGCAATCATCTGTGGCACTATGTTATGGCCCTTAAAGAGCAGCTAGTATTTTGCTAGAGAAGTACAGCATTTCCCAGTCTTGAACAAAACACGTCTGAATTTGGACTGTACTGCTGCTGCAGAATTCAGACCTCCTCCAAAATGATAGTTAATTCCTTACCTATTTCTGAATTTCAGTAATACTTTTTGGACTAACAGGATATTTAGGTAGAGAAAGAAGAGAGTGATGATTTTACTTTGACAGGTCACACTTAGGAGAATGACACAGGACTACTGCATTAATGTTATGATTCTGCATTTATATTTTAAAAAGACAAATTATTTTTTGAAAGAATTCAGAAAAAGTATTTAAAGTGAATCAAGAGTTAAAGAAATTATTATATATTGAAAAACTTAGAGTTCTGTCTGCTTGGTTATTTTAAAAGACTTATTTCATGAATCTTTTTAGAGCAAGTGAATGCTAGGTCCCAAAGGGCTTCATAACATAAAAAGGTAAGGAATTAATAGCGCAAATAGCAGGAAGCTAGAGACAAAGACATGAAAATCAGAGGAATACATTCCAAAATGAGAAAAAGATTACCTATTGAAAGAAAAATTGCCAAAACTACTGAGGGATGAGCCGGTTCCCCATCTTTTTATGTATTTGTATTAAATCTAGGTTCCTTTCTCAAAGAAGACATGCTATAACCAAACGTGATATTTGACAGGGCATTAGGAGGACCTGAGGTACAAAGCAATTCAAATCAGATTATTTAGTTGCCCATTCCAGTTTTACCCTCTATAAAACTAAGAATTAGTCACTTATTTTGTTCTTCTTGGCTCTTCTCACTAGCATGGGTAGAGGAGCACATGCTTGGCTGTTGTTCAGTGTTATACTGCATCCAGCAACACATTTCATGATAGAAGAAACTTAAGACCATTCACTGTTAAGGGGACATCATTCTGACTATGCAGCTTCTTGTTTGAAATGGATCCTTCCCTGGAAGTGATGTGAAGCATGTGAAAAAACAAATTGCTTCTTTCACATTTCTGTGAGTGCAGAAGACCACTCCTGTCTGTCTTATTGTCAACAGAGTTATGATACAGAACACATCGAGCCGCTGTAGAACCTGTCTTGACGTAGTAGGAATTATAATTTCTTGAATCTTATAGTTGCCATTTACCTGCATAGTAAATAGCTCCTTTGATATATTACAGAGTAGAGCACAGCAAGATTTGTGAGACATTTTGAATTACCAGAAAAGCAGATCTGGACTGAGCTGATAAAAGCTCTTTGTTCTACTTCTCTGCAGTAAATCACAATACAATACCAAACATAGTAGTTATATTTGATGTCAGCATGTTTTGTCTTCTCTCATAAATGTATAGTATTCTAAAATTTGCTGAATATGCTAATTTTGTCTGTCTAATATTTGGTTATATAGAAAACCCAAATGCGTTTCATAAAAAAAAAGGTAAAAATTGTATTTGATAACTAACACAGCCATTTCACTACAATAACAAATCAACAACAAATCAGAAGGCTGAACTCAACCTTACTCTAGTTGGAGGGAGATGACTGAAGACATTGGAACTGTACTTATACCAGGCCTGGACATGGACATTAATGTCTAATACTACGTAATAAAGCATTTGCAGGTTTTCTGACTGATAGAAGAATAATACAGTTGTGCCTACTCCTGTTTCTTGTAGACATTGTAGAAGTTTCTGATATTAGGTAGTAAGAACATGTACAATGTGTAAGACAAGATACATTCAGGTATTCATGGAACACATTTCATTTTCATCTCAGTGGAATCAGCTGTTTATCTTCCGACTAAAACAAAAATATGTATATAGGCAAGAGATGTAGTACTAGAAAGCTACTTAACTGAATGTGGCCTTGTTACATATGTTTTGTCTTTCCAAGGGACTTTAATGGTTTAAGAGTAAAACAGATAAAAGACCTTAACCTTGTTGACAATCCAAGCCAACAAGAATTTAATGTATGCTATTGCAAGCTACTGGCAGTTTGGGGAAAAAAAAAAGAGAAAGCCTTTACAAGTACTGTATTTACTTGGCAAGAAGGATTCTATTGATAAAAAACTGTTGGTAGCATTTCTGTTTTGTTCAACAAGAAACCTTAAGCTATTGAGAAATTGATAGCTTTCAGGACATACGTATCCCCTTTTCCAGTTATCTCTATTTATTATACATAGTTTGATCACATCTATCGTCTGGTACTATCCATCATGTGTTATATGTACTTTTTCTAAGAGTATATCTCACTACTGTCTTTGACATAAATCATCACTGACACCAGGAAAAGCAGAAAGTAAAAGCACTAAACGTAGAATGTACAGCATATACTGTGTTCTCACTTGTTGACTTGAAAATAACTTTAGAAGATGAGGAAGATACTATCAACACTAAGAGGAAGAGGACACTAAGAATTTCTGCTCTTTTAAGGCAGAAAACTTATAACCAAAGTTAAACCCCATCTGTACACAGGACTTTAGAAAAACCCTGATTTTTAAAGTAAAGTTAACTTATGTATTAAAATACTATTTTAATTTAATTGTAGACAAGGTACAGATAGGAGAAAGGTAGTAGATCACTGTGATATTATCACTGTTGAGGTATGACTTCTGTTGGTGACAGCAGTATGACCAGTGTTGGTATGACATGACATTTTGTGTGTGTGTGTGGAAATGACATAGAAGCCATGAAAGTTTCCAACATTTATGGTAGTTTCAATTTAGAATGTTGTTTGTCAGAAAATCAGGTTGAATAACATTTTATCTACAACTGTGATCAAATATAGTTTATTTTCAAGTTAATTGGGATCAGTGCCCTTTTAAAGCAGTTGGTGCATATGGTCACTTCTTTGCAAGCACTGAGAACTGTTGAAGAGTCTATTGCCTTTATGTGTGTTTGCATCCGTGCCATTTGTGACCATGCAAGTACTTATTCACAAATGTAAAATATTCTCTTGGTCCTACATGATGGGCCATGATGGGTTCAGATGACACCGAGCATTTCATCTACTCTGTCACTGAACTGTGACATTCAGGAGCAAAGTATTTTTCTCGATACTTGAAAGCATTTTTTTTTTTGTAGAGGTTATTAAGGTATCTGTGCACTGTAGGAAAGGAAGAAGCAAGGTACACAGACATATTTGGCTTCTTTCAGTATAAGCTGAAGTGAAGCATCAAATGCATGAAGATTAGTGCGGTTTTCAGTGTTTGTAAGAGTAAGAACTGCCTACAGGCTTGCTACACATGGGAAATCCCCCGTCAGTCAAAGGCACCAGGGGAGATAATGAACCATAGGAAAACCATCCGGACAAAACTCAAGACTTAACTTATTCACTTGCCCTGAGAAATGTGCTGAAGGGGCACGAGTGTGCCGCTTTGGAACATGCTGTGCAGTGGCCTTTTACAAGCGGGTCAGTGGACAAACAAGAAATTTTGGTCATGTTATTTCCAGGCTCGGAAATACAGGAAAAGATAATCAGGAAAAAAACCACATCAACTTGTAACCATAACAACACTGGAAGGCAGCACCAGTGGTTTGCCAACGATATAAGAAACGGAAAATGTAAGGATTACTGCTTTAGGAATGTTCCTACTTTGAATGTCCAATTTTGTTTTCTAATCAGCTTGTAATAATTCACAACAGTTCAGGGTCCACAAGATACAGAAGGAGATTGTGCCTTTTTTGAAGACAAATGAGTGGACAGATTTTGGCCTAATGTAAGTTGATATACTGCATTTATAGCTCCTATTGTAGCTTTGAACATAGATAAAACAAGGCAGGAACAAGCCCAGCATATTAACTCACAAATTAGGACCAATGACACAATCAGTGAGATATCAGAACAAAGGCCTCCATGTAATTAGTATCCCAGATGATTTCAAGACAGACAATTTTTAAATCTACTCAGATATAATTTTTTTTCCTCTGCAAGACTTTTGAAAATATTAGAAATGGACTTGTTTTATAGTTCAGGAAAACAGAATTTTTCTTCCACATATCTGGATATAAGGTTGCACTAGAAACATTTGAATAATTTGAAAAATAAATAAGTGTAAAATTTTTTTTTTAAATTAAAGTAATGAAAAATACAAAGTCTCAATATTTTTTTACCAGGCTCAAAATATCATAATGTCATATTTTTTTTCATCATATTTTGTCCAAAACCAAAATAAAATTAATCTGTCCTGTGTTAAGTAGCTGTAAATTCTTGTTTGCACTGCATGTAGGGACATTAGCAAAATTCTAAAAATATGATCTCAAAACTAATATTTATTTTGATGATTATTTCTCCTGAACTCAGTTTATTCCATTATGGCAATGTGAAGCCATATTTATTTTTTTTTTAACATCAAATAATTCCTATGAATGTTATTTATTGAAAAGTAATTTTCAAAAGTACATCAAAGGCCTGTGACAGCCTGTGCTGATTCAGTGTTAACTCCACTTTATTCAGCAGGGACTAGGAACAGTGTGACCTTCCAAGGTTCCTTCCAACCTGAATGATGCTCTGATTGTACAAGTGATTAATCCTGAAAGCTTGTGCAGGGTAGATTAGAAATAATATTCCCATCCCACTAGGCAGGATGAGGATTCCAAACAGTTAAGTAATTTATGGTAACAGCAGTCCTTGTCAAAGTCATATTTTAGTCCCCAAAGTCCCTCTCTGTTGATTTGGAGAGACAGCAACACACACTGATGCTTTAAGAATGTTTTATGTAAAAACTGAATAAGTTAAGACTGTTTCAGATGATTGTGCAGAAGTTTTGTTCTCTACTGAACTGAAACATTGGAATATGGTAAGTACTGAACAAGAAGCAATGATAAAAGACTCTTGCAATGCCAAGGTTCCAAAAAATAACTGAAAATAGTGAGAGAGGCATGGAAACACAGTGAGCTGACATCTGTCCTTTGTTGGAGTTCTGTTCCTAAATTTAGGTTGACTTTCTGTGGCAGAATCCCTGATAGTGGTAGAAAGGTGCATACCTGCTCCCCTCCCGTAAGAGATTGTCAGTCAGTCTCGGGGATTCTTGCCACAGGAAGATGTTTTCTAACCGGCACAGGGCATTTCAGCAATACCTAATGTAGTGCATGGCTGTTTCATTAACCTCTTTACGAGCAGTTCTCTATGATCAGTGTAAAATAAACTGTGAAGACAAGTAAAAGAGCATGACATTCCCTGAAACAGTTAGGTGGTTATTCTGTATCTGCTGTGTATTGCTCATTTAACTACATAGGAAAAAAAATAATTAAAAAAAAGTCTTGATGGTATCTACCAAAACCAGCACACGTATCTCCTCTATTATAATAGCAAGAAATAAAAGCCCATGATTAGATGCATATAATAACTTATGTATACATAAAATTAAAATTGAATAAATTAATATGCGTATTTATTGTAATTATCATGGCTGCAAGTTGCGCCAGGGAAGGTTTAGGTTGGAGATGAGGAGAAGGTTCTTCTCGGAAAGGGTGGTCGGGCATTGGAACGGGTTGCCCAGGGAGGTGGTGGAGTCACCATCCCTGAGGGTGTTTAAGGAAAGGTTAGATATGGTACTTAGGGACGTGGTCTAGTGGGTAATAGGTGGTGGGGGGATGGTTGGACTAGATGATCCTTGAGGTCACTTCCAACCTTAATGATTCTATTCTATTCTATTCTATTCTATTCTATTCTATTCTATTCTATTCTATTCTATTATTAAAATATATTATAGCTTGCAAATATATAGTGCAATGTATATATATAGCACAAATTTAAATAATTTGTATCCCATAATAAATAACCCAGTATCTGCCCCAGATTGTAAATAAAACATTCCTTGTGATTAACATACATTTATTGCAGGTATTTAATGATGTAATACTCCTGGATGAGGAATTATCTCTTAGGTTTTTAATGTAAATTACTGATTTGCTTCCTGTATTCCTCTATATATCGCTTAAGAGGAGATTCTCTGTTCTTTAGGGGTTAAGCTCCTCAGAAGACACTTTTGCGGCACCTAATGAGCTCTATATTGTTTGGTCATTCTCCTGAATGCGGTTGACAGAGGTACCTGATGATTTTTGCTATGTGCTCATTCAGTAATTGTTGAAGTCAGTGATTTTACAGAGACCTTATCCTCATTGCTCTGAATAAGGGGCATATGACTGGTTTTCTACATTAAAGATACAGTACTGTAGAGCTCAACATCCTCAAAATACTTCTATTTTATTTAGAAAATTGAGAAAATTAAACATATTGAGCCTGAATCTGGTAATACAGGAGTGAACTTGAAGATAATTGGAAGAAAGTAGCAGTGCCACCAGAATATTCTCATTTTAACAAATGCAAATTAAAATGACAGACATTGTAAGTTGAAGGATATCTTTACTTATAAGTCCAGCGGTCTATTATTCTTTGTTGATGAATTTGTCTGAGTAACTAGAAGAAAAACTGTCTCCAAATTAGAATAAAGGTATTCTGAACACTTAAATATAGAATTTTACACTCTCTTGTGATCAATAGACATTAAATTCCCACTTAACTATGATAATGCTTGTACACATTCTTAGCACAATTTTAACTTGTGGTTATATGCAGTTCTTAGAATTAACAGAAAGAAAGGAATATAAACAAAAAGAAGATAAACTAAGAACAACAAACCCCATTAATTCCATGCTAAGGCATGTCCCAATATCCAAAGAAGTTGAATATGATTGAAAGTAGAGTAATAGCTAGACTGGAGTCAGGAAATTTATATCAGTGCCAAATCAATTACAGGTTGCAGGTGTCCAGAATTAATTAAAATAAATTGCTATAAAGTAGGCATTAGCTGTATGCCGTGAGTGAGGAAAAGAAGAAAAGAGAGAAAAAGCAGAAAATATAGTAAAATAAAGAAATATTTTGGTTATAATGACCTGTTGAAAAGTATTGGGCAATAAATGTCAGAAAGAAATTTGGACAATGTTTGGCAGCATTTTCATTCTAAAATCTGTGTCTCTTCTCAAACTACATTGAAGTGTGATTAATTTTTATAAAGGGATTTATACCAAATGACTTTGTTGTATCTGATATTTATACTTTCTGTGTTTATGATTACAGATAAGACAGCTAACAGACATAAAATAACCTGAATTCTGTATTGCACAGCAGAAGGTTCTGTGCAGGTAAATCAAAACTGATTTATACTTGCAAACCAGTTCTATGATTCTATAAGTGTATGGAGAAAAAAAAATTCATAGTAACAAATATTTGAGTATCCTATGTTATAAACTATATATAAAAAGCAATGCTATGTGAATATGCATGAACATTTTTCAGTGTTATTCTTCTTTGTCATTAAAAATTGTTAGTGTGTGAAACCATATGAAACAGCCAGTTCAAAGATCAGAAAACCTGCTGTTCTATAAAAATCCCTATAAAACCATATAAGTCCAATAATGAAAACAATGTCATATGTTTTCCTAAATCTTAGAAAAAAGATGGGGCAAAATCAACTTCTATTACCACAACAATGGTCAATGAAGTTGCAACGCACATGACACAAGTCACAACACAGTTGTTTTCACTGTAATGGGAGGCTTTCCAAACTAAAAATATTATTTCCAGAGGTTCAAAGATCTGTCTGAACATCGAATACATCACAACCTTGCTCCTTCTTTTCTCTGAAGCTAAAATAAAACCTAAACTGTAACCAAAAAGAGATAACAGAAGAGCAAATAAAATTCCAGGAAGACAGAAGTGATAAAGAGATGAAAAGCAGACAAGTGTACACGCTCTGCTATAAATACAGTGGGATGAAGAACATAGTATTAGGGAGTGAATAAATCTGATTCTGTAAGCTTACAGCCATGAAAGTGAAGGTCTATTTGAGTCATTGGGCAGGAAAGTCACTACAATTTGGAATGCTCTTCAAACAGAAATATCTTAGGTGTGTGCCCAAGACTCTCTGTGGATTTATTCTCACAGAAAAATGCATTTGGTGTTGAGGTCTTGAAGATGGGATTTGTCTTAGCTACTCAAAAGTGCTGGATCTTGTCTAAACTATATGTCTGGTTCTCTCTCCCTGTAGGGAGCAGATAGAAATAAGCATGCCAGGGGAAAAATCACATCACTAGTTTTGGATGGGTATTTGGGCAGAGCACAGGATTCTGAGGAGCTCTTGCTTTACTGTTTACCAAAATGCCAGGTGGTTGGCTTAGACAAAGAACCCACCTTCTGGGCTGCTAAAGCCCGGGTTGACTCAAACTCAGCCTTTGCTGGGAAAAGGCTGTTTTGCCCAAAGTGGAGTGTGAGGCAGAGGAGTAATCAGACATGTGCTGACAAAGCCACCCCTGCAGGAGTCATGGTGATCATTAAGTTCAGGAAATCCCTGTTCAATGGAACCATTCCTCCACAGACACTCTCTTCCAGTCTGGGCAGAGACCGAGGGGGATGCAATCAAGAGGCTGCTATTGAATACTTGCATAATACACATAAAGGCACTCAAATCTCTATGATAGGGCCACATAACATCTGAATGAAAAACTGCGCAGACAGTTTCTGGTTTCCATAGGCTTTTTGTTCTGATCCGTACTACCATTTAAATCGGGAAATGTAAAAAAAAGTATATACATACATAATAAGCCTAGCAATTTTATTAAAACAATTGTCGTGTTTTATTTTTGTCTTTGATTGTACATTACTTAGATGGGTATGCTATCAATAAAAGGTTGGGGTTTCTTTTACATCCTGTGATTTGGTAAAATTGTTTTTTTTTATTTGATACTGTTTATGAAAGGAAAAGAGACATTTAGTCTGAGATAACTGAAATGGAGGAAAAAACCAAGAATTTTATGGAGAGGAGGGAAATTTAAGTGCACAGAAGCAGAGTGTGAGAGAAAAGGCCACTGGAATCAAGGGAAATGAGGTGGCACTATCTACAACACCCCCAATACACACAAAATGTCTCAAAACAGAGTGTGGAAACTTGATGTTTCTGAACTGCACACGGGGATAGTACAGGTCTGGAAACTCTGGCTTTTCCTGTGTGATACATTACACATGCAGACCCTTCTGCTGGACAGAAGTGTCAATAAATTTAGTTACCTACACTATCTTGAAGAGGAGATGGGGTGAGGAGTTAGCATTGCAAAAAGAGAGCTACCAAAAGCTGTAAGTCTAGTCAAGAAGCTATTAGTAATTAACTTCTTTAGTTACCTCTGCTACAAATCAGCTCAGCTTTGGAACTGGCTTTTCAAGTAACTTAAATAAAACCATATACACTTTTAAAACAAGGGGATGGCAGCTGCGAATGTGACAAATCTGTAAAAGAGACGAGGAAACGAAAACTAACAACGCAACCTTATAAAACACCAGCTAGTAGACAGTCTCACTGAATCGGTTTAATGGAGACACAAAATACTAGAAACCTTGTGACTGGGGGCATGATTCTGGCCAGTCTGGGGGTTTGGGTACTGTTAAAACATCCATGAGTTTCATTTGCTTCTAGGTTTCTGGTTTGAAAGAGGAAACATTATGTGACTCCATCCTGGGTACCGCACAGTCGGAGTTACAGCCTCATTTTTCATTCACACACCATCTGTTTCTGAGGGTATAACGTGGCCCCAGATCTTGTCCACCAAATCATAGCTTCTTATTGTTTTCTAGAGGCAACACGCAGAGAGGCAGATAGATAATAAACTTATAGTGTAGCTACAACCTGCACCAGAAGATTTTTAATAAAATGTTGCAGATGAAAATGGCTGTTCTCGTATACCACCATTAATGTGGTAAATGGCTCCCATGACCCTTTGCCTCTCTATAAATTACAGACTATGAAGATATACCAGGGCGATCAGATCAATCAGTGGACTTTTAATTAAGTGTACAGTTTTTCAAGCTGCTATTTATAAACAAGCAGAAGTAATTTTTCTCCTGTAATAGAAAATTAGAGTCTAGATGAAGGTCTACAAATTAGATTAAGATATAATTTTGCTAGATTATACATTTAACCAAGAAGTGTACTTACATTATCTCACTGAAAAAACATATATCAAATCCTAAATGTTTTTATGGACAGTATTTAGCATTTAAAGAGGATATGATGAGAGCTTCAGTGTGTCTTAGAGAAAATATTTCTATTGTTTTCATGTGTCATATTGAATATCCGTTTCAGTAAAACCACTAATAATATTTCAAAGTCTTTCATTATGCTATGTTTGTGTCTCACGGCAAGCAACATGTCCTGGGACAAACTCCAGCGCCAACTTTTCTATGTGGGAAACATAAGATTTTCAACTTGACTTCTGAAATTTAAATAATGAATTGCATTTCTTCTACAAGGGATGAAATCTGCTTACATAAGCATCATTTATTGTACCAACTTGCATCCTTGTTTGGGAACTGTACATGACTGAGCAGTGCCTAGCATAACAGACGCTAAGACAGCTTTCATATCAAGCTTGTTATTTGCAAATTTTTGGTAGCTGAATTGTTATAATAAAAAAATTTCCTTAGGAAAGAACAAATGCAATTTTATTTGTTCCATTTCTTTCAATTCAATCTTCTGCCTCTGTTTGGATTATGAAATAGCCTTTCATGAAATTGTTGATCTCAATACAGATGAGAGCAGACAAAGTTAAAGGACTAAATACAGATCAGTCAGGTTATGTTCCGATACCTTTTGGCTAAAAACTAATGAATCCATGAAGTGACAAGCAAGGTGGCTGTTCAATATTTGTGAGCCTCTGATTTCACTTGAATTAAATTTTTCACCTTCTTTGATCTTTCTTTCATGACTTCGAATAATTTGCATTTGTTGGAATATAACATTTTTTCTCTTTATAGACCTGGGATAGAAATTCCCTGGAATACTTTCAAGTGCTAAAAATAATCAGCTTTGATAATATTCAGTCAGACATTTCAGTTTCTTCATCATATTTTGGGCTCAACTTATGAATCTTTTAATGACAAACTGGTATTTCCTACAAAATGAAAAATGATCCAGTTTGCAGTGCTTTAACTGTTTCCCGTTTTGGCCTTCTCTGATGGCAGTTCTTTGCTCACGGTCAGTTTACTGCTAAGAATGTGACAAGAGCAGCAGCTTGTAATTTGTCATGACTCCTTGAGACTGCTTTTAGTTGCTTCAGTAAGTTTAATGCCTATCCACAGAGTCCCTTGTGTAGCATCCTTCCTATTGATCAAAATCCTCCACTTGCGAAGTGCAAAATCCAACTTAACAGTACATGGATAATAATGCCACAGAGCAATCTACCGCAGAGCTCCATGGAGTGTTGTTAAGAACCTGGGGCATCGATACTCATTTTTTCAGTCACCCTGCTATGAGAACGATAGCAGCTGCAGAGAAATTTCTAAGCTTCCAGAATGTGCATTAAAAACGTGGCAGGTGTTTCTTCTTTCTTAGCAAGGTTTCAACAGTGTACTAAAGAGCATTAAGCCACAATCTAGAATAAGAAGTTCTTGTCCTCAACATTTAAGGAGAAAGGAAACTGGACACTTCTGAAGCCCAGAATCGAGGGTTTTACAGCAGAGTATATTTTCCTGCACTTTGTGTTCACTGTTTCTTTTGTTGGATGAGCTGCTCTTGATCAATCTCAACATTCTTTTACCTTTCCTCCATTTTTTTACTTGAAATGCATGTTGTGGAAATGCGAATGCAAACTTTGCTATTTGCAATATTACCAGTGAAATGCTTCCATTACTTCTGTAATTAAACTGTTAATGAAGCCTCAGGTAGTTCAATAGATCACAGCAATTTTGTCATCAAATATTTCCTTTTTTATATGCTTTCAAGGCACCTTTGATCTTTTCTTCTACCTTAGGAAACTGTCTGATTTTCTTTTGGCTTCCCCAGTCACTCCCGTGTTTAATGCCAATGACTTGGTAGAAGTCTTTTTTTTTGAGAGGGGGAAAAAAAATAATAAAAAAAAATTAGTATTTCCTAAAATGATATTCCATTCCTGAAAGCAAATTGCCTACATTGAAAAAACCTCACAAAAACCAACACACACTTACAAGCAAAAAATAACAGACAGATAGGGGTTAACTTAAAATGGCCTAATTACAGAATTAAAAGTTTAAAAATTGAGGACATGATCTACAAAACAACAGTGTTCCCAGTATCATTACCTGGCCTATGTACAGCCAGTTTTATTACACAGTTCTGTACACTCTGGAGTCTTGTTGGAAGTGTCTGCACTAGTTCGCTTCAGTATTATGTTTATGCAGTCACAATTTTTTCATTAATATTATAGGGCAAATTACATTCAACAGAACAGGAAACCCCTTGCTAAGGAATAAATGAATTTTAATAAATAAGGATTCATTTACTGCTGTAGTTGCAAGTATTTCTTTTTACAGGAGTTTGTATTAGTCACAAGGGATTTTCTTAGATACAAAATCTGGATTATACTTTCTGGTATATGCTTTTACCTGAGTGTCACATGAAAGTGCAGTTGAGCCATAATGCAGAAGTCAAACACCAAGCAGGAATTATGTCTTAAAGGAATATGCGCTTAAATTCATGCCTTGCATGCCAAAGTGAGGAAGTGTTGAAAAACTGATTCAAGACAAAACGAATCACCACTAAGGGGTACGTGGTGATAAAAACTTCAGCACATACACCATTCTGAACACAGCCATTAGCTCTTGATGTACTAGGAATTTTAAGTCTCCACAAATACTACTTTTCATCAGTGCAGAGATAAAGTACATGTTGGCATTTGTTGCTAACTGCCATTAAAGCCAAGAACTCACAGTGAAAAACATCATCTCTGTTGTCATACTACCCAGAAAATATAAATACAGAAGGTCTTTTTCTTCCCTTGTTTTTACCTAGAAAAAAAAATGTAATAAGTGTCCTAATTCCCATTACAAGATTGTCAGAGCAAAAGTGGTGCATGGTTTGCACCAAGATACGGATTGTTCAGAGCTTACTGATGCAAGTAATCAGAACTAAGAGAAATGCTAGAACAAGGACATAGGCTGAGCAAGATTCATCTGAAGCTACAGAGATGCCAGTCATAAAATCTGACTTTCTCCTGGATCTGCTTAAGGCCTAAGATAAATTGAAGGTACTTTAATGTTAATTTTTTTAGCTTCATTTATAGGAAAGTTTGCTTACAATAAAGGTGACTTCAGTTCCTGAGTTGTAAAAGATTCTGTATGTATCTGTGTTAAACAGCATGCTATTTTCAATACATCCGTTAGCAACCTACAAGCACACGGCTTTGGCACCTTGTTTTCCTTTTCTATGAGAATCTAGGCTACCTTTCTCTTGTGAGGAAAATTAGAGTTATTCCTTGCAGATTTTAAAAGAATATTTTTAAGATCAAAATTATGTTTATTATTTAGATTGCTAAAACAACTACCATAGGATTTGTGCTGCAGAGAAAATGAAGGGTCCTTCACAGAAATACCCGGTTTTCTTTACTTCAATGCCTTTAAAATCCAAAAATGCTATTCATCAAAATGTAAACTCTATGCAGAAAGGAAAATTTTGGAATGGAGAACAACAACTGGATTCATACCTCAACCACAAGTAAGTCACCAATTATTAGACCATATATGAAGAGAGAAAACCAGGGTGATGCATGTCACTGTTGTTGCAGTGCAGGGGTTTGAGTCTTCATGTCCTTGAATCTTGTTAGGTTCTTCTCACAACTTGCTACTCTGCAAAAAAATCAGTCCAAGTGCATATCCTGCCTGATGCAGACTCAAGCTTCAGGTCAAACATTTATCAAAGGTGATAAAGCCTTTCCAGCAGTGAGCTACCGCTCACTTTACAGTAAAGGGATTTATTTCCTCTCTTCCCTGATGAAAGTGAGTTGACAGTATTTTCCCATCCCAGATGAAAAAAATACAAAAGAACAACAAAAAATGAGCTATAGATGGTTCCCAAAGCACAACAGCATAAACTAGCTGTTCTTGCTGCAGTTTCCATATTTTGAGAGATTTTTCTGGCAACTTCTAGTGGCTTGCTGTTGCTGGAGAAGATTGTCTTCTGGAGGCTTTTGCTTCTGTCAGTTAACGGGAGGCTTCTGTTGGGTGCTTGCTGGTTAGGGGCAGTCTGTGCCTTCTGGCTGCAGCTGACTGCTTTAAAGAAGAGACCCAAGCACCTCTTCAGCTGGTGCTTGAGGGGCAGCCATGTAACTGACAGGCTGGAACGCAGCTAACAGAGACCTGGCAGTTGCTGGTGCAGCAATGCATGCGGGCTGGGAGAGGTTAGGAAGGCCAGAGAGGAGATTGACGGGGTCTTCTCAGAGACCCTGAGGAGACAAAAGCCCAAGCTATGTGAAACAAGAGCTGAGGGTCAGCTAGAGACTACACTAAAAGGAATAGTAGATGGAAACTCAAGATGAGGGAGACTGAAAAGCCAACTTCAGGCAACAGCAGTCTTCTGAGATCTGGACCAGTAGGTCATTTACACCTGTAGGTCCGCAACTTCAGGACAGGCATAGTGCCCTGGGAGCGGCTGAGGAGGAGGAAGGCTCTTCAGAGAAGGCAGCAGAGTCAGCTAAGCCTGGATCAAGCATTTGTGTAAAGAGGAAAAGGTGGGTGATCATCACTGGGGTGGGGGGGTTTGTGCATAAAATGAACTGGTTGCACTGTTGCAAAAGTCTGTAACCAGTGACATAGCAATCATCTCGTACTGCCTACTCATGGATTTATAGAAGGGCCAGAGCTGTTTGCCAGTCTTATAAATGACCTGTACAATGACAAGGAGTGCACTCAGCAGGTTCACAGACGATACCGAATGCAGAGGGTGGTAGATATGCTGTAGAACAGGGTTATTATTCAGATAGGCGTCAACAGGTGGAGAAATGGGCTGAGTCAAACCTCAGGAACTTCAGTAAAGTTCTAAGTACGTAAAAATAGCCCTGTGCACAAATACAGGCTCAGCATGACTAGATAAAAGCAGGTCTGCAGTTTTTCCCCTCTGTTTGGCATTTTTTTCTTTTGGAATTGTATCTGGGGCATTGAGTACAGGAAGGACATCAACATACTGGAGTGAATCCAGCAGAGAGACAGAGGGATGGTCATGGGGTGGAAGCACATCACATATGAATAGAGGCTGAGAAATACTTTCTTTGTTTCAACATGGAGAAAAGTAGGCTAAGGACAGATCATTTTTTTCTGCCTCTATCTGCCTATTGGAGAGTATAGGAAAGATGCAGCTGGACTTGGAGGTGCATAGAATAAGAGGTAACAGACAGAAATTAGAATATCTGACTAAATATAAGGAAAAAAAGTACCACGGAGGAGTACAAATACTGGAACAAGTTGACCAGAGAAGTTGTAGAATTGCCATTCATGAAGATGTTCAAGACTGGACTGGACAAGGTCCTGAGAAACCTGGTGCAGTTAGTTCTGTTTTGAGTGGAGTGTCGGACTAGATGGTTTCTAGAAATCCTATCCAATCTCAGTTATCCTGTTATAGTCGTACTTTCCAGGAGCACTGCAATGTAACAGAACAGTATAAAATAGAAGAAAGAAAAGGAAAATAAAGAAAAGATCAATGAAAACCAAAAAGTGATATTTTGTTTATAAGTCTTTACTAACTAGCTCCTCAAGTATACATGTTTTGGTTTAGACTGATGACTGAGAAAGGCTTGGATTTGCCATTGTCAGTAAGGGATATACAGATCCATTCATAGCAAGGAGAATTGCAGAAAGGAAACTTCAAATAATTGCTAATTTAAAAAAAAAAAAGACTAGAAAAGCAAAGGTGTTTTGAAGTTGTGTGTTACTATATTAGGAAAATAGAAGTTGTCGATGAGTCAGAGAAATTTGTGGATGTTCATTTCTGTAGATAGATAAGGAATTATCAAGATAGGCTGATGTTATTTATAGATTTGCTTGGACCTTTTGTAGTCTGGAACCAATTTTGCATTTTTTGATGTGTGTGTGAGCTATCTTTTGATTTTTGCTAGACAAGAAGCTTTGAAGAAAGACTCATTAGTTTTTGGATTATTTGGATTTTCCAGTAAAGTTATAGAAAACCTTTTCAGTTCTAAACTCAAAACCACAGAGACTTAATATTCTGTTGGTGAAGGAGTTTCTTTAAAAAAATAAACACATAGTGTCACTATGTATATGTTACCTGTCCTAGTGAGAAATGAACTACACCAGAGGATGTTCTTGGGGATGTTCAGTATGTAGCTGCTGTATATACTGAACAATAAAGAAAATTTTGAAGATGAAAGGGAAGATGATATGAAATTGCAAAAATACAATGATAAAAATATAAGATTAATAAACAGTCACTAAACAGTCAAAAGTCTAAGAGAGAGTCCTTTGAATAATGGTAGTTGCTTTTGCCAAAGAACCAGTAAGATGTTTCTCAGAGGATGCTGAAAGAGATCATTCCTACAAAAATAACAAAAAGGGGAACTGAAATATCTTTCTGCTCTATGGTTTGAGAACACTGTAAAAATGAAAGGCTTGTGGGAACGACATCAAACACTTAGCAGCTTCAGAAGGTGTGTTTTCCAATTCTTACATAATCATAGTTCTACCATACCATATCACCTTATTATATTGATACAACACCATATCATCACTTCCCAACAATATTAGGCCATGTAATGAGAGGATTTTATGCATTGTGACCTTAAGTCACACATATGAAAATACCACACTTTTCTCATATCTATTCCCAATTTTTTAACTAGAAACTGTAAATTTTTAATCCTTTAAGGATGTTTCAATGGCATTAGCACAGTTAATTTAATGACACTACGGTAAAATTTAAATCATACATTTCCCAGCTTTAGGCTGATTATGTCTGCTGTGAACGTAGGCAGAGATAATAGCCAACGAGCATAACACAAAAAGCATATTAGTGACTGTACAGAGACGACAGGCTATGGCAGCAGGGGAAGGAAAAAAGCACAGTATTATATTAGGTCCAGTGAAGTGCTACAGATATTAAGGTTAGTGCTAGTTTTACTGTAGGTTTTTTTTTTAATAATCTGATAAAAGTGGCATATTAATTAACTTGGAAGCTGTTACTTGTTAAAGTTTAAAACCAAAAACTACAGAAATGATTTTTAAAATGGACTTAGCAAGAGCAAAGCAGAAGGGAAGGTCAAGGTCGAGGAATGTTCATTAAACGCCTTCACAAATACCAAATGCCTTGATTGCTTGCTCTTACTAGAATGTTTTCTTTTTTTGCAAAGCTAGTCTACTAGAGACGTCTTGGTAAGTTTTTAACTTTCCTGTGTGCATTACACTCATAATGCTTTCACCTTTGATTTTCATTTAATTTTGTGGTGGGTTCACCCAGGCTGGAGGCCAGGAGCCCCCCAAAGCTGCTCTGTCACTGCCCTCCTCAGCTGGGCAGGGGGAGAAAATATGATGAAAGGCTCATGAGTCAAGATAAGGACGGGGAGTTATTACTGTCACCAACTACTGTTGCTTGCAAAACAGACTTAACTCAGGAGAATTGATTTAATTTATCACCAATCAAATCACAGTCGAGTAATAAGAAATAAAAGCAAATCTTAAAAAACCTTCCCCCCCACCTCTTCTTTCTTTCCAGGCTCAACTACTTCACTCCCCATTTATCTCTCTCCTCCCTTCCATGGCACAAGGGGTCGGGGAATGGGGGTTGTGGTCAGTTTATCACATGTTGTCTCTGCCGCTCCTTCCTCCTCAGGGGAAGGACTCCTCACACTCTTCCACTGCTCCAGAGCAGGGTCCCTCCCATAGGAGACAGTCCTCCACCAACTTCTCCAGTGTGAGTCCTTCCCACCGGCACTTCCCCTCTTTCTTCACTGACCTTGGTGTCTACAGAGTCCTGTCTGTAAGTGCCTCGCACATATTCTCACTCTTCCCTCTGGCTGTAGTTGCTCCTGTTTTTGTGGTGGGTTTTGTTTGTTTGTTTGTTTGTTTGTTTCCCTCTCCCTTCTTAACTCTGTTATCCCAGAGGTGCTACCACTGTGGCTGATGGGCTTGGCTTGGCCAGCAGTGGGTCTGTCTTGGATCCAGCTGGCATTGGCTCTGTTGGACATGGCGGGAAGCTTCTAGCAGCTTCTCACAGAAGCTGTCCCTGTAGCTTCCCAAGCTACCAAAACCTTGTCATGCAAGCTCAATACGCATTCACTGGCTGTGAGGACAGTAGCTGTATACAGCCCCCCAAAAGAAAATGAGAAATACAGGAATCTCTGAGGCCCCCAACATAACAAGGACACGGATCTGTTGGAGTGAATCCAAAGGAGGGCCACAAAGGTGATCGGAGAGCTACTCCAGCCTTCAGCTTGAAAACATGCTGAGAGAGTTGAGGTGGTTCATCCTGGAGAAGAGAAGGCCCCAATGAGATCTTGTAGCAGCCTTGCGATACTTGAAGGGATTTACAAGAAAGCTGGGGCGGGGTGGAAGACTGGAACTTTTTACAAGGGTGTCTTGTGATAAGACAAGGAGTAATGGATTTAAACTAAACGGTCCTTCCAACCCAAACTATTCTATGATTCTAGGTAGATAATCTATTTCCATGGGAGGCACTAACATCACAGTAATCTGTTTTTCACTGATACTAGTAATTTGCCATGATAAAATTGGTGTTATTACAAAACTAGATTATATTAGACATAGTTTTTTTTCATAGTGGTAAATGGGTTTACATGTCACAAGCAGTGATGGATCATTCATGTTGTTTTTCATAAATATTTTGAAATGCTTACGTCCTCACTATCCTTTACTAAGTAGAAACATTTAATTTAAAGCTCTTTTAAATTAACCCCTTGCTGAAAGAGAAACATGAGATTTATAGTGTTAAAAACAAGAAATGTAACTCGTAATAAGTAATAGCGTGATACTGATGTGTGATACTAATTGTCATTACTTAAATAAAGGACTACTTTGGCTTTTCTTGTAGATAAACTGGTAGACAATTTTAATGAGGAAATATGATGTCAATTTTTTTACAGTGAAGCAAATCTGAACCTTGACAGCCACAAGGACTGATGTTATACTCTACTTGAGAATATGCAAAAGTGCAAACATGACAGATAGCTTGTTGTTTCTAAACTGGTGTAATTCTTTTTTGTTACTTATCCCATTAAAAAGCCAGTTTCCACCATATTTTTTTTCTTGTTTAATCACTTGCTTAAGCTTTTGTATACAATTTATTTTTCTGCAAGACATGTCTAACTTTTTTGAAATATGTATAGACTACTTCTTCTCTGGGAACAATTAGCATATAAATACTGACAGTCCACGGATTTTCAAGATGGACAGACTGGAGAATGTCAGAATATAATGTGAGAGAAAATGCCAAAAGCGTCATAAGTTCGCTTTAAATTTTGAAATTTAATAATGTGTTTAGTAATATATTTAAAGTCCTAACTTTACAGCAAAGATCACTGAACCATGATGCAATGGGTGATAATGTGTTGGTTGAAAAGTCACCCTGATTTCGGTTTGTGACAGATAAGGAAGAATATTCCCTGGGAAGGTGGTTTTCTAGTACCAAACGAATTTTAGCAGCCCATGTGTACAAGGTCTTTGTAGTGTCCACACAGACCATGGATGCTGACTACTAGATCTAACAAAATGTGGAGTAGTATGGGGCTATAAATTAGAAGACATACTCAAAGTATATGCTTGCATTTTGGAGTCTCACAAGATTTCTCAATCCAAACAACCTGGGTTCATTTCACACATTTTCCATGATGTCTTGGAAATTTCTTCTTCAACATTCAGTTTCTTTCTAATTGAAAAATAGACTTTGTGCCTACAGACCTTAAACATTTTATTGCTATATAGTAACATGTCACTGAGTGACAGTAATTGTCATTTATCTTGTCACGATTTCAGTGTAACTATTTCAATGATACTGCCCAGAGATTTTTGGCTAAGACTCTCATGTGCTGCACCACTTAGCGGTTATTTCTCTATCAGAAAAATAAATAGGCATACTCTTTCCCTACATCAAAGCCAGCCATCACAGACCTGTTTCCATCCTACTAAATGCTGTCAGCCTTTAAAACAGGGTGGCAGCATGCAGACAGCCTATCAGGAATGGCTTGTGGCCTGCACAAACACCTAAGATGCCTAAGGATGACTTGGGGAGAGCTACTTGAAGCAGGCTAAAATCAAACCAGAGACTAACCACTCAACAGCATAGCTGATTGCACGACGATGCAATGACAGGCAAAATTTAAGGCAGCTTTTATTTTATTTGTGTAGGTAAATCATCTGCCCTAACTGGTGTACAACATATACAGCAGGAAAATGTGAGACTTGCTTTGTGTCTGCCCTGGACACTCCTCTGCTGTGAGCAACTGTCTTGGTCTGTGGCCAGTTGTTCCCATCCTTCCTGGGCTGCTCTGGCATGTGCGTGTCTGCATCTGTGTGACCAGCTGACAAGGGAAATGATCTAACAATCAAAAAAATAGCCCATGTGAAACAAAGGGGCCATTTTTCACCTGAACAGATCTGACTGCACCAATAGGTACAGAAAAGCAAATCTTTTGCCTAAGTACCACAAAGTAGGAATCATTTCAGGAATGATGGGTACTGGACTGCTTCTTTAACCATGTTCTCTGTAAGAGAAGATGAGTAAAGCGTAGGAGTTGTTTAAGAGTGTGACCAAAATCACTGCATTGTCAAAACTCATGTTGTGTAATACGATCAATTAGTAAAACAGTGTTGCTTTAAAAAAAAATAAAATATCCTTTTTTGTGAAGGGATGATCTTACCATTTGCTTTTACTATTTAGTCAAGGTTATCATTGTTTCCCTTTTATACTTTATAACCAGATCTCTAATTCCCATTATGAGCCTGCCGCAGCTAAATTAGACCATGATTTATGCAAAAATTGAAAAGAAGTGACTTGCAGAACTCTCTCAGGAAGATAAGAGTTTCTGTCATGAAGTTTCTCTTTCTCAATGTCCTCAGCATTTTCTCTCTTCACTACTTTTTGATCATTAAAGTGCCACTTGGGAATCTGAGGATCATCTGGTGGCATGAAGTTAAGCATTTAAATTCCCAAGAATTTTAGATGAAGTTTCTATTAAGGACAAATTATGTTGAAAGTCATAGTCTGAAAAGCCTTAAGCAAAGAAAAACCTTTAGGCAACCGATGGCTTGTTATATTCTGCCTGTGTGGTACACAAACAGGCAGCCGGTTATAACAACAGCAGAGAAATGAATCATAGGTAGAATCACAATTCATGAACTGTTTGCTTAACTGGTCATTAGTTGAGTTGTATAAGCAGATATTCAAGGCATATACAGCAGATCAAATATCTTGTGGTTGTTAGCAACTTAAAAATATTCGGCTCTTCAGCTTTTCCTTTTAAATAGAGCTATGGGATATATATATGTGATACTTACAATTCAGTAATTGGGGAAAAAAATCAAGAAATGCAATTGTATAGAACTACCAAAAAACCAAGGTCATACAGGGTGGGTACTTGGGTTCCTAAGTGTTAGTATCTAGTCTGTACAGTTGTGAAGAGGTCCAAAACATCGTCACATGCTTGATGGATACTATAGAATAGTTACGAGATTTGCACTCTGCTGACAAAGCAGTTGGAGGCCGGGGGCTTGTTGTAGGAAAGCTTCAATCCATTTTTACACAATTAAATCCTATTTGAGTTGAAAATTGGTAAGTTAAGGTGGAACACTTCTTCAAACATCAAGCCAACAAGTGAAGAAGAGAATATTTTTCTGAAATAATGTATACTTAAATGCACTGTTACTTAAACATACACTTCTGTACTAGAATCAAGCATTATTTCCCTAAAAAGAGGCAATAAGTGCCTAAGTAGCTGTATAGCAGTATATGAAGCATTGTATTAAGGAGAAATCATAGAAAGTATTGTCCTGAATACCAGTCCTGGGAAGAAAAACTGGGATGTTTCACTTCAGAGAAGACTTTTAGGATCTTATTGATGACAATTTCATTGAATATAACCACAGAATTCATTTGATATCCTGTGGCTATTTGTTAAACTAATTGAAACTCATGAGTGGCTGTTGTCTTTGGATATTTAACTCGGGACGCAAAATAAAATCTTCAAACTGCTTTATAATCTGTTTCTATAGCTGGATGAATTCTGAAGATCTTGTTTTATTACCAGTAAAAAAAAAAAAATTGTGGTGTTTTCAGCAAAAAGTGGAAGGGTAGTAGCCTGAGCTACTGTGTTGTCTGAGTGGCTGAGCACAGAAAAAGTTGTGCCAGATACAAGTTGATCCTGGTGTAACTTAGGAAGCAATAGAGAAACTGAAAATTGCAGTTCAGTGTAGTTTTCCATTCATTTTACATCTATACTTTCTTTTACCTTCACAGTGTACAGTTTTCAGTTTAAACAAATGTTGCATACTAGAGTTAGATGGAACTGAAATTATTTTGGAAAGCTACCACCATGATTATGAAGAAAGCATATAATATACACCTCTGTTATACACAAATACATGTTCATATTTAAAAACATAACACAATATGTACTAACCAAAGCACTTTATAAAATTGAATACAAATTTCACCTGCAAACTCAAATGTTTTTTTTCCTTGTTTCTGCTCTGAAACACCATTCTTTTTCTTTTCTCCTTTGATTTTTTTTTCTTAGCAATTGAGCTATAAAGCCATTAAAATAGAAACTTACAATGGAAACACTGACAGATGCTTAAATATAGTAGAGTGAAGAGTAAAACTGTAATAAGAACCTGTCAAAACTGAAAATGAAGGAGTCTGAGAGACTAGAAGAATATAAAACCATGTCCATTTCTAAGTTTTTGAATGATGTTATTTTTAGACTTAAGTGCTCTATGTGTTTCCACTAATTGCATAGCAAAGTGTGACAGATGAAATATCTAGGCATTCGGGACAACTCTTTCTGTGGTTCAAAGATTTCAGAATTAACCTGAAGGTAGGTAAAAGGCAATAGTCTCTGGCTTCCCTGTGTCTCTGTCTAACAACACCGTAGCAATCCTATATTAGTATTTGGAATTTAATGTCCCCATACAAGATCTCTTTCTTCTCTCTCTCTTCTCTAACTTCGTTCGCAGCAGCTGAATGTTATAGAAGGATAACTGAAAGAACACAGAATGATGCAAACTTAGGTAAAGCAAAATTTCAGCAGCCTCAGTTCACTCCCTCATGTATTATGTGATACACAGTTGGAAGACTTTGTACCCTCCAGTGGATTTATTCTTCATATAGATGATGATTCTCACTTAATGGGTACCGTTTAGTGTTTCCCTGTTCTTCATAGGTCAGCGTGTGTCCTGAAATTTTATGTCCACATGATTATGAAGACAAAATTTCCTCATTAATATTTCTCCATGTTTTTAATGCCTGGTAACTTCACATATATTCATGTCACCCTACTGTTAGTATCCACTAATTTTATTTGTGGTATTCAAAGACTAACTGTCAGAGCATTTGCTATTAATATCCAGTAATTCATTGTTAAATATACAGCTTCTACAGGCTTCTGTATGGCTGCAGGTCAGTCCCAATGACCTCAGGTGAGGCACACAACAAAAGAAGAACATGTCAAGCAGACGGTAACTTTGCTACCTAGCAATACACAATGGGCAAGTTTTGTATGAGTAAGTGGTGTCTCCATTTTATAAATTTTACTGACCAAGCAGGTTTGGGGAAGATGTGAATGGAGAATTTCATGTGTCATGGAAGAAGCACTGGCATTAATTCAGTATGTGGCTATATTTATTATAGATCAGAGCCCCCCCCACCCCCCCAGCTGATTGACACACTAATCAGCTCATTCACACACTGCTGGGAGGGGGTAAGCAGACAGAGCCAGACTCCTCTCAGTGGTGGCTGGTGACAAGACAAAAGGCCGTGGGCACAAACTGATATACAGGCAGTTCCATTTAAATATTAATTCTGTTTAAACATAAGAATATATTTCTTTTTCACTGCAAGGGTGATTAGCTGGAAAAGAAATAAATTTCACAGAAAGGCTGCAGTGTCTCCATCCTTGGAGGTACTCAAATCCTGACTGAACATGATGATGAGCAACCTGTTCTAGCTGATTCTGCTGTGATCAGGGGAGTTGAACCAGGTGACAGTCAGAGGTCTCTGCCACCCTCAGCTGTTCTGTGATGCCTTGATTCATTCACAGAAAATGGAATAAAAAAAGTTGTACCCACTTGCAAACAATAAAAAAACCCCATGGTGTCTAGTGTAGGAATAAGGATGTTGAAGTTTGTGTCCTGGCCAAACCCAGGTCAGGTTATTACATCAAGCTGTCTAAAATTCCCTCTGCTCTAGGTCAACTGCCAAAAGTTTTCTTCACCTTATCTCCAGAACTCCTGCAAATAGAAGTGGAATGCAGGAAACTAATTGCTCCATAGGAAAAGTGCCTGAATTGAAGTATCATTATCATTTATTCTCATCACAGAAATGCTTAACATATTTAGGTCCTTAGGCAAAGTTAACCTTGGATCGAGGTGGATGAATATGAGCAATTATACACTTGCCACTGAGAAACTGGCACTGCTGTTCTGCTCATGGTGATCTATTGTGAATCTGACCTTCAGAGACTGTTAATGGTTTTCTTCAAAGCCTGTTCTGTCATGTGAAGGAGAAAGACTAGACTGTGTCATATGGAAAGGCAGGAGTCAATAAATGCAGAACTATATTATCAATGCATACATAGAAGTTTAAACAGCATTGTATTTAGATATTTTTAAGAGTAAATATTAATCTGCATAGAAATTGAGATATACAAGAAACTGATAAAATAAACATTATTATTTGAGAAGCTTCAAAATGAAAAGGAACAAAACCAAAATAAAACAACACAAAATTGGCACAATAAAAATCCTAGTTTCTCAGTTATCTATTTGTTGATTAAATTGTACTTTTTTATTTCTTGGTAGTATGGAGAGGAAAAAAATAGAGACTGAATAGAAGTCTGCACTGCTAGAGCGCTTTTCAGTGATATTATTTTAACTATAATTAATGGACGTATAACGGAAATAATGTGCTAGACTGAAAATTCAATATCATTTTAGTAAGAATAATATTTTATTTGTAGGAGAAAGAACAAAACCAGATGAACAAAGGCTTATTATGCTTTTTTATATCTATGACTCCTCAAGCATATCTGTTTAAACATCAGCTGTAGTCACTACTATGGGGCAAGCTAGACAAGAAAGGTAGGTGACCTTAAGAACGTGACAAAACAGAGAATATAATTCATGGAGTAATGGCTCACAAAAAATTTTGCGGTAATAAATGGTTAGAAAATACCTGCAATTCAGAAGCCTGAACACAGGATCTGAAAGAATTTATAAAAAGCTTTTGTCTAGAATTTAATCGTTGACTTTATTAGTATTACTCATGTTTTGTCTTGATGTAACCAACAACAGGTTCCAGTCTGTTCTATTACGTTTTATAAAGTTTGCTGTCTACGTAAAATAATGTTACGAAATATAATTTTTGTTGCCTTCTTTTAGCTTTATACATGAGTTTAAAAAATTTTTTAACTACAAATGGTCCTGACTGGCTTTGTGATCTGGAGAGTTTGAGTCTGAGTCTTATTTAGAAGCAGATGCTAAAATACTAAATGAGGGTATGATTACAGATTAGAAAGTACCTGATTGGAATGTTTCAGAAACTTCAAAAAATATTTATTAATCACCATGCTTTTGCACAAGAAGACAGTTCATCCTATTTAGGACCTAAGTCAAAGTTGAAATAAGACTTTTTGTTGCAAACCAAAGAATAAACTTATTTTTTCAGACTTAGATCCCAATATGATCCACTTTTCTATAAAAGTAAAGCTATTTATGAACTAAAAGATTGAAAAGTTTTTAACAAAATTCTTATGGACTAAAAAGCTCAATGTTCAAATCAATAGCCATAGTATTTGTTATCACAGTCTGCCATAAATCACAGAGTCATCTATCAGCCTATGAGACCATAGCGTCCAGAGACAAGTGGTTAGTAAAAATAGTAAACAAATTTAATTATTGTCAGGTGACTAATGAAAATATGCAGCTTAAATATGTTTGTCTACCTACATAACTCCCATTGCTTTTGTGCTCAGGTATGTTCCTATTTCAAGAGAGAAGTGTAACAACAGCTTTTTAGGTCAAAATACTGATGAACTCATGTTTGTTTTGAATGTATTAATGACTCACTGAGATAATGGTATATGAAATAATGATAAATTATATATATATATATATATATGTATTGAATTTTGCATGTAATTCCTTTCAAATGCTGATAGTGATCATTAAATGCCCTGTATCAGTAAGCTTCACAGACTAGGTTTTATTCTTTGGAAATTTCAATTTCTGCATAGTAGATCTCCAACACTATATATTTTATTTCATTAAAATGTGGCTTTTGCAGCTGGTCTTGATCTTTACATCCGGTTAATAGAATGATTTATGAACGTCTTTGTTAAATAAGTATGTTTCTATAGGAGTAGTTTATGGTACTTAATATCAGTAAATAGTTATGAATATCCCACTTTTTTTTCTCTGTCTTATAGACTGGCCACTCTTCCAGAACCCAGTTCAAAAGAGCTGTTATAATATACATATGCTTTCCAAATGGCATCAAGTGATCTGAGTGCTCAAAATAATGATTGCTCACCAAGGAGAGCAGACCTAGCACAGATAGACTGTGAATATGAACACCTTGAGTTGGATAATTAGTTCAAAGGTAAAAAAAAAGACCAAGAAATGGAGCTCATGAAAACTCTTTCCACAGTTATGTTGCCAAAGGGTTTAGTCTTTTGGATGAATCTGAAACATTTGAGGCTTTCAGACTGCATTAAATTCCAGGAGCTAGAGTCAAGGTTTGACTGCAGCAAGAACTGTAGCCAGCCACGAGTCCCACAGAAACGCATTGAGACAGCTCAGTTACAAACTGGAATGTTACTTGAGGTGTTTCTGTCAACCATCCTTTGGTTGTATGGAGGAACACTTAAGGAGGCAACACAGCTTGGAAGATGTGGACTACAGATGATAGCAGACCCACTAGTCAAGTGGAATTTCTCTCCATTGAGGGGAGGGTCTCTTTTGTATTCAGACTTTTCTAACAGATATGGCTAAATGGAACAAAGTTCTTTCTGGGCTGGTAGACTTTGTAAAATTGAAACAAAGCATGCTCTTGGTACAAAGCCCCTGCAGAAGAGGAATAAACTATGACAGAAAAGAAAACAAAAAAGATATCCTGCTGTTCTATCCTTGCCCTTCCTTATTTAATCAGAATGATTTTTTTTTTCCCTCAAATCTTTGCTAGTTCTATACATTCTATGCCAGCTCACCGTGTGACTGTTCCTAACTGTTTTGACTGGGATTTTTATCAGCACTCTATGAAGAAAGGCAATTTTCAAAGTATGTAGAGGTGGTCATCAAAGTATGTCAGATTATTCCTTTTTAAAAAAGTTTTACACAGTTTGCTTCTAATGTTTCCTTCTCAGGGTGCCCAAAACATGGAAACACACATACTACCTACATTGATTTATACCTCCTTTTCCAAAAGCGTGATAGCCTTCCTCACATCCTCTTCAAACAGATGCTATTACTGTTGTTTAAAGCGTACTGAATATAGAGGCAGAACTGAGTTCCTGTGAAACCTGTATTCCCCTGTATTCCCCTCACCCCCACCCTCTTATAAAGAGTAGATGCAGGGGAACTGCTGTCAATAACGCACGATGTTCCCTGAACAGCTGACTAAAAATTAAGCTGAACACAACCCAAGCCTTTCAAAAATTTGAAATAGTTCAGCCAGCTTCCACCTTTCATCATTTCCTGTTCCAGCCTCTGTCAAAATAAGCAAGTATCAAAAGCTGCAAATATCAAAAATGTAGCTCCTGATCTTATTTTTATGAGACTCTAACTTCAGAATTAGGCTATGTTTGGATAGACATCAAGTAATTACAAAAATGCTTTACTGGTCTTGGATTAAAATGTGATTTATGTGTGGTGATCAGAGAAATCATAGTGAGTTTTGTGGAAATGAGAGGAAAAGACCACGTAGTGGAAACAGTTGTGGTTTAACCTGGCTGGTAGCTAAACACCACACAGCCATTCTCTCACTCTTCCCTTTCAGTGGCAGAGAACTGGGGAAAAAAGTAAAATTCGTAAGCTGAGATAAAGATAGTTTAATAGAACAGAAAAGAAGGGAAAATAGTCATCATCATAAAAGAATATACAAAAGGAATGATGCATAATGCCATTGCTTGCCATTCACTGACTGATGCCCACCCAGTTTCTGAGCAGCAGCCCCACAGCTAACTGTTCCCTAATTTAGATACTGAGCACGACATCACATGGTATGGAATATCCCTTTGGTCAGTCTGGGTCAGCTGTTCTGGGTGTATCCTCTCCCAGCCTCTTGGTACCCCGAGCCTCCTCGCTGGCAGGGCAGTATAAGAAGCTAAAAAGTCCTTGACTTAGTGTAAGCACTGCTTAGCAACAACTAAAACATCAGTGTGTTATCAACGTTATTCTCGTCTTAAATCCAAAACACAGCCCTGCACCAGCTAGTAGGAAGAAAATTAATGTTATCTCATCCAAAGCCAAGACAACAGTTAAACTGTTGTATGCACTATACAACTCATACCTGTTAGTAAAATGTTATCTATATTTGTTTCACTCTGCCCCCCAAAGAGCTAATATAGCATGAAAAGTTACCCGTTTTTCTTCTTAGAACAAAACAAATGACATGAGATGAAAATAAAACTCACCTGAACGAAATGGTCTTTGCAGCTAACAAGGGGAGATGCGCTCTACCGCTTTCATCAGTATTGCACAAATGAACAAAAAGGTCTTGCTTTTATCTTTTTGACTTATGCCATACAAACCCGTTTAAGAGGTTCATTCACATACATTACCAGAAAGAAGATAAGATTGCTCTGTGTACTTAACCATCATGTGCAGGGTGGTAAAACTATTCTAGTGTACAGACATGCACTCGTAAAGTGCAATTACAGCTGGCATTTAACCTGCAATGCTTAAACTATGTTTAACGTACAAAGCTGGACGGAACTTATTTAATCAAACATATTTTGTTAAACCGATGTGCTGCTGAGTACAGAAATTACTTGTATAATTAAATCTTCTAATGGAATTGTATTTTTATTCTCTGAATAATTTTAAAGCTAGTCTTAGACAGATTTCTGTTATAATCAAGCTGCAAATCTGCCTTATTAAAATTATTTCAAATGAATAAGCACATTTGATATTTATGTGGTCCTGACTACTTCATCCCTTATGCTTTTAATGTCCTGATACACTAAATATGTGATGTCTCCACAGTGTAACTGAAGCATTTTTGAAATGAGTAACAGAAAGTAGAGAAAAAACCCAAAATGACAACTTCTTTTTATCTGCTTGCATCTCCAAATGATTTAAAGATTTTTCATTTCAATTTTGTGGAAAAAAAAGTCACTATAGTCAGACAAATCAGCTTGACCAAATAATTATGCCATACCTATGCTAACATATACATGTTCTTGTCAGTTGCTGTATTTTCATATCATATCACAGAATCAAACATAATAGTTAGTTTACTAAACAGGTTTCTGACCTCTTACTCTCCCTTAATGCTTTGTCTCCTTTCTTCCAAGTGATCGTTGGCTTTGGAGAGGCTTGTGGCTTGCACTCAATGACAACTTCTTGGCCCTTGGTAACAATTATTGTTTTCCTCAGTTGATTTAGTGGGAAAGTAGGAGCCGAAGCTGTTTAAAAGAAGTACGTTAATTCTACAAGTGAACAATCACGGGTTTCCATTTTATTGTATTCTAATAGGGGATTAGAATAATAGATTTGGTTTTGGGGACAGAACCTCCATTTTTGATTTGGAAATTATTAATGGCAGATTAGAGGAAATTTTACAAAATATTTGAAATCAGCAGCCAAGACTAGATGGCAGGTCTATAATTTAATCTAGTTATGAATTAGTGAGTAGTCCTTCACATCAACGTAGGAAAGTAAAACTCCTTGTGAAGTTCAACAGCTTTAGAAACTAAATGCTACAGTAGATTTAGCTACACCTTTGCCAAAATATACAGATTTCATAGATAACTTGTTAGAAGTAGCTAGTTCAAAATGAAAAGAAATTTAAATTCCCCAGCTATCCAAAATGCACTCCCTAGAGTTAATTCTTACAAAAAATATTACTGTTAGAAAAATTTTATTGCTTTTCCTTTTTATATGTGTCTGAATGCTAGGAACTGAAAAGTAAGAACTTCTTAACAGAAGATATTTAACTGCATTTAGCATTTCACTTTTCAAGAAGTCCCATTGATTACAATACATCAGCAAAGGTATTAAGTGTATCACAAAATGACACTAATTACTGCAATTTCACACCAAGAAAGGACAGATGTTCTCCAGTAATCTCACTTGTTTGTGGTTTTCTTAAACTAGTTTTGCAAAGTCAAAGTACCCCCTGCAACAATCTCAGCCACACATATAGGAACATATTACACATGATGCTCCATTGCCTCAAATATGTAGGAATTTCCTATCATTATTTTGGGTAATTTTCATACCAGGATATTTATATGGACAATTCATTTTGTTCTTTTCCTTTAATAATTCAGAAAATTAAACACAACTGCTTTTTTAATGCAAAATTATGCTTAAAATTTAACAGGGATACAATTTCACAAGTGACAAAATGTAAGGCTGGTTTTACTGCAGCAACATATAGTGGCCATCTCCATTATTAGAGAACATCAAAGAAATGGTATAACTACCTCATATAGTAGATATACCTGTTTTATAATAGAATACAGAGCAAGAGAACATTTTAACCAACAGGGAACTCTCTGCTGACTGAATCATAAATGGCAAAGTGATGTAAAGAGAACAACCACTGACTGTGGGTTTTAATTTATGGCTAGACAGGAATATTTTGGAGAGCTGTCCGTGAAATTCTAATGCTGGCCAGCTAGGAAGTAGTAGAAATGTACTAGACAGGTTATTCTTCAGAAGAACCAAATCTTAGCTCAAATGTAGTACATCATTTCAGTAACTTCAGCTTTATTATGCGTTTCACTGGGAATTTACAAGAATGATTTCCAGGCACAGGTTTTGAAATTTGAAAGCTTTGAGCAGTGCAGAGACCTCTAATCTCTGACATGGCCAATACTTTGATAGACACTGTCTTCCAGCTATACCATACTCTAATAAAGATCATGAGAGACTGACAAGTTTGTCTCACTGAAGTCTGTAGAAGTCCTCTTGCCACTGTTGTCTCATTTTGAGCTACCACAGTTTGCTTTAAGGAAAACTATACTGTTGGAAAGACATGCTTCAAGTTTTTCTTCATTAACTCCCCACTTCAACTTCTGAATAATGATATTTTTATTGTATTTCCAGGTAGCACTATGTAGTGTATTTGTGTTACTATGGGATGATATTAGTTCACATATTCATTAGCTTCTGGTATTCAATCAGTTCTGGTGACTTCATAGGAATTTTTATACTTTTAAAACTGAGATCATACTTAATTACCTCTGACTAATAGTTTTGGTAGAAATAATAATTTAATTTTAGCAGAGACTAAAATATATTTATTTTCTCTAGGTTTCTTCTCCTATGTGTATTTTTAAAGAAGTAAGAAATATTTTCCATGTATTTGAACTGAAGTAGCTTTATATGAGAAATAATCACAAAATGTAACTGAGTCAGTAATTTATGAAAAAAAAATTTCAGTTAACAGAAGCACCCATGCTCTATTGGGCAACAAAGGACTCACTCACACATCAATAACAAGAAGAAAAAGGAACCCACTTTTATCTACTACACTAAGTTTGGACTGGCAGAAGTTGTTCCTTATCATAACAGTCCAAGAACAAATGTAATTATCAAAGGGAAAAAAAGGAACAGTCTGTTCTTTTCCGATAATACTCACCCAAAATCTTCAGCTCAGCACTGGCATAAATGGTGCCATACTTATTTTCTGCTAAGCACTGATACATTCCAGCGTCTGAGACATTCACACTGTGGATCATCAGAACACCATTAACCATCTCAATCCTGCTCTGTAATGGAATAAAAAAAAAAAAAAAAATCTATAAAAGCAACAGTCACTGGAAATTTGCTGTGCTGTTCGCTTACGGCAAAGGGACAAAAGACATTATTAAGCTAAAATAAAATGGAGCAACAGATTTCCTTGGGCTTACTTTTTTTCTTGTTATATAAGGAATGACGAGAATAAAGGAGATGGGGGAGGGCAGAAAAAACTCAAAAAACATTTAAAGGTAAATATTTTCCAGTTCATGTTCACTATCTCCAATACTTGCTTTTTTTTCTGTTTAGTTGTTTTTCTGCTACTACCCTTTCATAATTTTTAAAAGCATTTCATCCTGGGAACTTTAATGAGGCAATAGGACATCTGTGAGTGTAACATCTCTGATGATCTTCACATCTCTAGCAAATGTGTGGTTTCAGTCATGGTATGATTTTCATAAAAGTGAAAGATTAACGATGTGAAAGATTGATTGCATGAGTAAGAGAGAAAGGGTCTAATCACCTGCATCATTAGTGCAAATTTCTTATTTAAAAGGTCCACTAGTAGAAAACAATTACCACTGCTGGAAGAGAAGGGGCATAAATAGCTGTTCATGGAAACATGTACTTCATGGAGCTGTATAATGAATAATTTGAACTGCTATAAAGCATCTCTAAGTTTCATTATTACAACTGTTGTTGGTTTAATTAAAAAATGATAAAGAACAGAGTGTTTGGAAATGCAAAGGAAAGTGTGAAAGAAGTTCTTTCTGGTGTAAATGCCCAATTTAAACTGACGTTTAATTTGAAATTTCAGAGCCTGGTGCAACTAATGGTTTGGAAAATCAGAAAACCAAAAAGTACAGATATTTAAATTGCTTCAATTTCAGGACTAATAGCTCCATCTAAAAAAGCAGAAATGGATAAAGAAAAGGCATATAACCTTATTTTCAATGCCTCACAGCTTCGAAAGTAAACTGTGTTTATGTTTCCTTTCTCATTGTTTGCATAATTGGATGATGTTCACAGATAGAAGCAACACTCGCTGAAAAGAAAGACATTACATCTTTTATATTCATAAATCCATTCTGTGAATTCATTTACAAATGGAGACGTTTTCTCCCAAAATTGAACAGCTTTATTTTAATCTGCAAAAATGCAAGAAATAAACTTACAAATGGTTTTTGTTTGGTTTTTTTTTTCCTAAATAATTTGAGACTATAAAAATGGAAAGATACTAGGTAAGACCCACATGATGTGGGCTGACAAGCTGATAATTCAGTGAGAGAAACAGAACAAAGTGAAATAAAAGGCAGGCCATGCCATGAGTGGTCTTTTAAAAGGAAGATAATTTTATCTAAATTTAATTCTAAAATATGTGAGGTGATTATAGTTAAGGACTTTACATTCTAGGAATCTTACATGGAGCATTTAACTTTCTTAATGGTGAGTTCTGTTACTTGCAGAGAATTAATGGAGTTGAAAATTGATGAAAATACAATAGTCATTCTGCCTCTTACATTAGCCTGCTAGTTTTTGGAAGAGCGTGATTACGTACAAACAAAATATGGTAAATAACATAAAATTGGGGGAAATATGAAGGAAACTGATTCAGCAAATGCAGCACGTCTCTGAGTTGTTAATATATTTTTATACAGAAAAAAAATAGATTCAAATAGCGTGATAGCACTGTCAAATAAAATAAAATAAAATTAAACATACTGGAGATTGCTTAGATGTTCATTATAGCATAATGGCAGATGCTGTTGCAGACACAGCTCAGAGGGTCCTGTCTCCTAAGTATTTTTGAACTACAGAGAATTACTGACGAATGCAGTTTAACGTTGCTTGAGATAGTTCAGAGGGGACATGCAGAGAAAACCTGTCTATATACTACCACTTAAACTAATCCAGAAAACATTACTTTCTGAAGTTCTTTTCAGCACTTTCTTTGACTTTACCTGAATGAAAGGAGAAACATGCAACATACTGGTGACTGCATCTAACGTACCTGTGGCCAGAGAGGAACTCCATTTTTCAGCCAACGATATGTGGGCCTTGGCTTTCCAGTGGCTTTACATTCCCATCGGAGCTGATCTCCACTGTCTAACTGAGTATCATTAAGTTTCTCCACCCAGTGTGGTTCAGCTGCAACAAAAAAATACCATGCTGTACACATGCTATGTACTAAGTGTACAAATTGATTAGTCTCTAGCTGAAATGCAAGCACCTAGTCAATTAAAGAGCTTCAATTATGGCTTTTACAAGGCTTAGCTTACTCTCAGAAAGAAGCACTTTTAAATAAGCAATTAAAAAAAGAAAGAAAGAATGTAGTAAAATTAACAACCTCTATAACTGTAAAGAAAATGCTGTAATGGCACCAGGCATTGATCAGTATCGTGACCAGGAAGAGAAAGTCTTCCTGATTTGATAAAGTCCAATGGATTAAATTATCAATACTACATACTAATGCATTCATTATTACTGAATATAAGAGCATTTGTTTGCTACTCACAATAGTATATTTAGAAACTTTTCAAGACCTAAGCTATTTAAATTTTGTTATGAAGTTCAATCATAGACTCTGTTTCCTGTAGTTTTCTCAGCTTACTAGGAAATCATGAGTTTTTCAGCTAGGACTGACTCGGCATTTGGCAAGGAATTTGCACATATTTTTATTAAACTGTCTTGGCTTTAATTTATATTTCAAGGGAGAAAATACTTTCAGTGTTATTAAGTATAGAATACAAGAGATTTGCAGCATTCATCAGAAACATAAATTACACAGTGATTTAAAGCTAAAACAGTTCTTTTTTTAAAGGTAGACAGTTGTTAAGTGTATATGTGAACATTAGTACCTAAATTTCATGTAATAATCTGTTTAAAAGCAGGGAATATTTCCTGCAGAGAAGCAGATCTTTAATACATCAGTCAATCAGATAGCTGTATGTAGGATCTTATAATTTAGAAAACTTTTTATGACTCAGTGAGGAACTGAGCATTCATGTGCAGAAATGAAAACGTATGCTTAAAAGCCAGATTTTAGGTTTTCATACTGTAACCAAATCAATTTGTACAGCAAAGAAGATGATAGATGAAATTAATTAACTTAATGATATTAAATGTTTGAGGGTTGTGGGTTTTGGTTGGTTTGTTTGTTTGTTTGTTTTGTTGTTGTTTTTTTTTAAGAGTAGAAAACAAGTGGCTAAAGGCCTTCATTGCTAAAGGAATGTAAAATTCTTCTGCTTGGTATGAATAGAAGTCCAGATCTGTCACAACAAAGTCTCTGCTTCAAATGTTGGATAATTGATAATGCACTTAAACATGGGGAACCAAGTTTAAAAATAAATCTTTGAATCTAGCTGGCGTTTGACAGGTCACCAATCAAAGACATGAGAAGATATGAAAAGGCACAAGTGACTAACTGCTTCTAGCTTACATCTCATGCAGTGATGATAAAGTGAATGAGGTGTCTATCACTCCTACACAGTGAATAGTCTGCTTCAGAGTCCCTGACCAGACAGTTGTCAGGAGCTGGAAACGTATCAGAAAGAGAATCACTCATTTCCCTTTTACTACAGGAAAACAGAGATAAGATTGACCCAACCTCACTCCCAAACCCAAGATGAAAAACATCTGCTCCCTTATTCTTCTTCTTACAGTCAAGGCTATGCATGACGTGCTCCATATATGTCCCTCTGTGCTGAATCGCTTCAGTTTTATCAAAGGGTCCCATGAAACCCTCAGTTTGCGGGTGTCCTTGCTCATCTGCTTTCTGCTAGTTGTCCTAAAAATATAATTCGATTGCATGATATAGTTGGTGCTGTTGTTTTTTTAGAGTGTTTTGGTATGCACAAAGGAAACACGCTGAGAAGCAATTGTTTCCTCTGAAAATGAGTATGTCAATTTGATTTTGGAAGATGTGACAGTTAAATATGTAACTAAAAGTTCACACAAGTTAGCCAGTGGTGTCATAAAATCATACAGTTTTAAAGAGGCACTAAACTGTTCCTATTTATATTTCACTATCTCCCTCNTTGCTCTCAGATGACAAGGCACTACCCAACTAAGATCTTCAAGTGAGGCAAATAGCCTCAGCACCCAGACTCCAAGCTACAGGATCTCTCTACATGTAATGGCAAGACAGACAAGTTGTCAGAGGGGAAAGGGGGGTGACAGAAAACCCACATTCATCCCTCCCTTCCTCCCTCCCTCCCTCCTTCCTCCCTCCTTCTTTTTTTATTTATTTACTTTTTCTGAAAATTCTACTATATGACCCAATATATACCCATATCTAATCTCCTTTTCTTGTGTTGAATTTGATCTCATAATGAACCAGAGCATTCAGAATTAGAGGTTTTACACTGAAATAAAACTGTTTCCCCAAGCCTGGCTGCAGAGGTGTTCTTCCCAGGACAGAACTGCCATTCCCTGCCCTCTGGGGCTATGTTGATAGAGTAATGGAACAGAGTTTCCTCTGTAGCCAGAAACTTGCACATCACAGCGGTATGACTGATTTGTATTAACAACCTTTTTTCATTAGTTGGGGTATTTCTACCTTAATTTTTCCCCTCATAGCCTAAATGGCCTTTGGATTCATAATTTTCAAGCTGTTGAACTTGCCATCAGCCAAGGCAATGACTCAGATTCCCACCCCTTTGAGAAAAAGGTAGCAAAGCAATAGGTAGATGTGGCAGGAAGAGCGCTAAATGCATGACTGAAAAATATTTTCATCATTTTTTGGCTTCCTTTCCTCTGTCTATGTACTCCTTAATTTGCCACAGAGAATTCTGTCTCTGCTATTAGCAAGGGTCAGTCTCCATAATATCACAAACCCCGTCTGTAATTATAAAAATGAAATGTTTAACTGGATGTACAAACTCTGACTCAATGCAATTTTTTAAATTTTTTGGTTTTTAACAAAAATGTGTTAACATCATCCTGATACACATGTGGGCAAAGAAAACTTCATTCCACAACTGAACTTGGTTTTAATTAGAAAATATAAAGTCTAAGAATTATTTAAACAAAGCAGCAGATTCTTTTTTCTTTTTATAAATGTAACATCCATCTTGCGGAAAAATGGGTGTTTGCCTGTTTTTTATCTGTATGGTGAAGAGTTTTCGTGTGATTGTAAGAGTAGAAGGATGTATTTTATTATTCAGTAGCCTTTATGAATATTGTGCCATAGCTTTATACAGTGCTCCTGAGATTTTAAAATCACCGTCCAATCCCTGATTTATTTTTTGTTGCATTTCTGCACCTGTTTATTCAAGGATGTAAAAATATTTTACGAACACAAATTGGCAATAAATCTGCAAGCTTACAGGCCAGTATGTGCATCCTGTGTGCAAAAAGATGTTCAGAGCAGAAAACTCAGCCTACTTTCTCAAATTATTAAGCAACTTTTTGACTGAAAGAAAATTAAGGACAAAATTTTGCATAGACAAATTGCTTCAGCTAGTGTCCTAAAATGTGAATGGGTACAGAGTTTGGGGTAAAAAAAATGATTTTTCTGGATACAAGACCAATTTTGAAGTATACAATAGGAGAAGAATAGGTAGCTATCACAGTAAGAAGGATAAGATAGAAAATTGCAACTGAGGTGCAAATCTGAAGATGAAAATCTCTCTTTCTCTCTAGCCGGTTTCAATGCACGGGGCTAACCTGTAGTGGCCCCAGTGGATTTTCTTCCATACAGTTTTTATAAGGAAGTTATTAAAATGTTTTTTTAAAATCAAGATGATAATTTACATTGCATTACAGAATATTCCTACCTTCCTGCTTGTGCCACTCTGGTGTTATGACAAACCTCCCCTTCTGCTGTGGCAGGAGAAAGAAAATTGGCCAGGAAAGTGTTTTTGTGGTCAGCTTCACATCACCATCTTCTACTGAACAGGCACCAGTGAGTAGGTAACACAGAAGCAAACCCAAGAGGTTCAGAGTGAGACAGGAGCAGGATCTGCACAAACCAGCACTTACCATTGGGAAAATGCTGCTAGTCAGGATTTGTGGAGGAACTGTGATTACAGAAAGTTAATGCCTGATTTCTTCACCCAAAATTTAATTTTTATGTTCTCTTCTGTTAATCATTTTGAATAAAATTGCATGGAAACTACAGGATGAGCAAATCACTTGGGGAAAAATCGCACCTCTCAGTATGCGTATGAGGATGTCTTACATTATCAAAATTAGGTTTTTAATGCCTTTGTCACTTCTACAGCTGAATTTGCACTAAGTGCTGAGACTACAACAATCTGAAATTCTCAGTATCTGAAATACCACTTTCTGAACAGCATCTGAAGTGTCAGCTGCATTGGGCAGTAGTGGTATATCTGGATTGCAGCACCAGGTAAGAAATGAAAAATCACTAGTTTATGAGTAAATGTGACCAGACAGGCAGACTGGGCATCCTGGGCTTTCTTCAAAATACTCTGTGGTGACCCAGATCAGATGCAACTGATGAAATGAAGAAGATTCAAACACACAGTGAGTGCGTTCTTTCAGAGATATGCAAATTGTGAGACCGCACTATGACACATCTGGCCCTACAGACTGCTCTGAAATTTTACAAGAAACCCCTGGTAAGGAATGATGGCCTACATCTGAATTTCTGAGCCAGAATAATCACTGTCTCCTGCAGGAATAGGATGTCACTGAAAACAAAATGAGCTTAAAGGTAAATAATTCATGTTGACTGTTGTTATGAATAAGAGGTACAACAGAAAATGCCGTTTCAAGTAATGCCCCCAAATCCTGCCATATCAACTGCCAGCAAAGCAAGCTGACAATTTTGTCAAGTAACATTTGGCTAAATTTGGCATTGCTAAAAACCTTCTTACCCAAACCCTCTTCGACCACTGGAAAGGGTTTTCAAGGCTTGTAGGCCAATGAGACGCTAATGATGGTGTCTTCAGGAGCACTGAAGGCTGAGAGGGGCTCGCTAGGGAGTATTTCATCTCAAGGCAAGAAAAGGCACTTGTAGGGGCTATTAACAGTTTGTGCTTCTTGTCCGGCTCTACTGGAGGTCACTGCTGGTCTCTTACACCTGGGAGCCCTCTGTTACCTGCTCTGACCTCACTCTCTGCTAATGCAGATAGGAGAAACTCTGACTCAGGTCTGGTTTTGAATTACCTGTGAGATAGTCTAATACATAATAATAGATTTAACAGAAACTTAATAATGTACTAGTTTCACATAGCTGTTAATCAGAGAAATGAGACAATCTGGAGTGGACCCTCTTTCTATAATGTTAAGGCAAATTGTTCTAATATTATTGCAAAAAAAAAAAAGCCAATTAGCACAAACTGTGATACCCATAAAGGCAGTGACTGTAAAAAATACAATTTTGACAACTGTACAATGGTGGAGAACTAAAAAATCTTATTTCTGTCTGTACAGACTAGAGCAAAACTGACATAAAAGATGTTTTCTGTGGAGTCCTAGATTTGAGTACCATCTTTATTTCTGCTCAAAACAAAAATGTGTCCTGGCTAATGAAAGAGGCAGAGTTGTGTAGAACACTACATCATGTTTGCTGTGATTTGAGTTCTGTTTACTGCCCTACGACAAGCCTGCAGGGTGCTCGTGATATAATTTCATTTTTCAGCATCTTCTTTTCTCTCTTGTAGAGTACCTTTTATATTCCTTGAACTTTGAAAGAGGGAGGTAGAGATAATTGTAACTCCTTTATAGGGTGTTTTGGCATCTAGTAGTTTCATAGCACTATGAAACAGCTAGTAAGTGTATGAGCTGAGCTATATCAAATTATTATTATTAATAATAATATCTTTCTCTCTTTTTAAATTTAATTTCAGACATTTTAATAAATGTTATAAAAAATACCAAGCATGCTCCTAATGTCCCTGGCCCCCAGGTCCCTATCAGGAGCTGTGATACTTTTGTGGAAGTAACTTTACAGTAAGAGTTTGTAATACCGGAGGAATATCACTGGGATATTGGCACAGTGGAAGGAACGAAGTAGTTCCTGGGATTTGACTGCTGTTTTCAGTAAGTCTTATAAAACCTTTGCTGCAAGTGCAGCATGGGGCTCATGTCCAAAATGAAAGGCAGAAACTACCACCTTTGCCATCACATATTGCTGAAGCTTATACCAAAAAAATTTGAAGACAAAAACCTGCCCTTGGCTCTAGAAGGATGAAAACGAAAATCAAGGAGAAAAACATCATCCAGCAATATGCTGATACTCACTAAAAACAAGGGAGCTAAGATAAAGACACTGGAAAGCAGGAGGAGGCAGGAAAATTGATTACAGACCTGGAGATATTGACATATGTGGAAAAAAACTATATATATGAAGCCAGTCTACGGTTATTTGATGAAAGTGGGTAACAAAGACAGAGAACTGTGCATGGTTAGTAATGGGGAGAAAGGACTAGGAGCCATAGGGTGAAATCAAGAAAAGAAAAATAAAATTGATTAAGAGGAGAGAATCCTTCTTAAAGGTACCTATTAGCCTGAGGACCTGTCTAAACTGCAGCAGTTGGAATTCCACCGCCTGTGATATTTGAAGACAGAAATCAATTCAGAGTCTGAAAGATTTGTTACATGATAGACCTTTCCTCCTAAGTTTGTAGGGTTCATGGAATCATAGGAAGGGATCTAACTTTAATTGATAGAAGAAGTAGGCAGGACTGACGCATACTTTTAGTATAAGGAAAATTTGACTTCTAAATGTCCAGTAAATAAGACATGTCTTATACGAGCTTTAGTTTCTAGCCTCTATGATGCAGCAACAATATTATATAAAATTAATGATTTTTCTAAATATTCATAATTTTAGGTTGTTGGTTTTTTCTTTTCAATCTGATGCATGATTCACTGTAGTTGATGCTCCCTCCAAAAACTTTTAGAAAGACTAACCCTAGAGAGAAAATGTTCAGCACTTTCTGAAAAGCAGTACCTTCAGAAACTACATCCCTAGATTGGGACGGAGATTTATCTATTTTTTTTTTTTACAGAAAAGCAGCACTTCTTCAGGTCTAATTCCTGTACAGTGAATTTGACAAAACTCAGCACCCAGGCACAGCATGGGTGAAACATTTATAAAACTGTGATGAAAATCCTAAGATATTTCTAATATTATTTTCTGACATAGATCATGCTTAAGTTACATGTCACTGTTATACATCATATCAGAAGAAAAACAAAAAATACTTTTGAAATTATAGTGATACCCTTTAAAAAAACCCAGAAACCACATAAACATAAACTGTGAAATTGTATTTAAGCCATTTTTTGAGGGAGTCAACTTTCAGCTTTATTTATGTTTCAGACTTTAATGCATTACTGAGGAATAAAGATATATAGCTTATTTCAATACTACTATTTCAGAAGAAAGATAGTTCGTTTCTACTGGATAGTTCGTTTCTACTGGACCTTAGCATCCTTCATATGCAGTTAAAGCCTGAAGTGTGGACAAAGCATTGCTGGATAATACTGTGTGCAGTTCCACTTACTGTACACTTGTAGTTGTCCTCTGAAGACATTTCTTCCACGAGAGTTTTCAGCCTTGCATTCGTACATCCCTGCATCCTCTAGCTGCACATTAGGTATTTCAAGCACAGCTTGGGATTTTCTCAGGCGGGCTTTACTTGGATTATGACCATTAACTTTCTTCCAAGAGATTGTTGGAACAGGGCTGAAATATTTAATAAAATTACTGTTAGCACTCTTCCACTATTGAGAATATAGATTCTGTTATCTGGTAGTTTAAACACTTAATAATCTAAGTAGCAATAAAATATAACCACAATTAAGGTTCATATAATGCTTGATATACCTCACTTTCTGTGGGGAATCTTTAATAAATGGTTTATTACATGGAATGTGTCTCTTTCATCCACAAGGGACACCAAGTTTTTACTGAGATCGACTAAATCACTTGAAATACTCTCACTACAGCTTCTTTAGCACTCTATGCTTTACTTCTGAACACTTTCACTCAATAGGTAAAAGAAAATAATGACTTTAAAACCTGAATGAATGAGAAAATAACGAAGCAAATTCCAACACTTCCTGAATTTCCGACAATGAAACTGCAGTTCAGGAGATAATTAAGTGATATGTCAACTTGGGTGGGGGATTTCAGTACCACTGTATCTTAGATAAGTTAAGCTGATCAAAGTTTTGGAGACCTTTTCTGTTGCAATATTCTTTAAGGTGTAAACCTGGTTGTTTAAGAAATATGTATTAATGGCACCACTGTTTCTGACTCACAGTTTTACATGCCTGCTTGGGGGAGAAGAAGGACTTTTCACAGTAGCTTACTATTCCACAAAGATCTATGTGGAAACTGTATCATTTACATTCATTCTGAGGGAAGAAATGGATTAGATAGTGTTTGCACTCATACAATTTTATTCTCAACCCAAACACTCTTCTGTCGTTGTGCACCCATTGGGCTTTTTGATACAGGCATACATTTGTCTAAATATGGCAGTGGGTATTCAAGGGGGAAGAGAAGAAAAGAGAAAAAACCAATAACTGTAGTTATAAAATGTTTGATCGTGAGCTGAAAATTAAACTCCTTCAGGTATTCCGAAAGAAGCTTGGAGGACATCATTGTCCTGGTTTCAGCTGAGAAGGAGTTAATTTTCTTCAAGAAAGCCAGTTTGGGGCTGTGGTTTGGGTTTGTGCTGGAAGCAGCGCTGATAGTGCAGAGATGTTTTTGCTGTTGCTGAGCGATGCTCACACTTCTCGCACCGCCCCGCCGGCGGGATGGCTGGGGGTGTGCGGGGAGTTGGGAGGGGACAGCCAGGGCAGCTGACCCCAACTGACCAAAGGGACATTCCATATCATATGGCGTCATGCTCGGTTTATAAGGGGCTTGGGGGGAAGAAGAAAGGGGGGCAGCAGCGTTCTGAGTGATGGCGTTTGTCTTCCCAAGTAACCATTATGCGTGACGGAGCCCTGCTGTCCTGGGGATGGCTGAACCCCTGCCTGCCATGGGGAGTGGGGAATGAATTCCTTGTTTTGCTTTGCTTGTGCACGCGGCTTTTGCTTCACTTACTAAATTCTTGCATCTGAACCCACGAGTTTTCTCACTTTCACTCTTCCAATTCTCTCCCTCTTCCTGATGAGGGGGACTGAGCGAGGATTTATGTGGTGTCCAGCCAGCGGCTGGAGTAAAACCACAACAATCATACAACAAAATGTAACTGTTACATGCTGATAGTTTTTCAAAAAGTGTTTTGTATTTATTTGAATTGCTTTCAAGTCTAAGGTTAGACATAAACACTGTTGGATCTTGTGACAGTTTAGATGGGGAAAAATACTTCATAGCATAGAATCAAATTCAAAGCTTCTGTTAATTTCTGCCATCATTTGTTAACTTCCACTTGCTGTAACTAGATGAAGTAGTGTTAAAAAAACACCTTTTCTTCAGTATTTCGAGGTGTCCAATTTGAGACACAGCAAGTACAGACGTGGCAACCACCCATGGGTAAAGCTCTCGCTATTCTTCAGCCAGGTAAGATCAGGCTGTGAGTTAGTGCACTTGTACTCAAACTTCCACACAAGACACTCTAAATTCTAGTACTTCATAGAGGTTCAGAAAATCACGGACTTATAGTTAGAGGTCAGAAGGTTTCTCTAATCTTATCTCCTGAGTGTCACAAATCACTGAATTTCATTGAGCCTATTAACATAATTACCTTCACAAAGCCGACATATAGAATGGTGTCCAGTATTTGTTTGAAGACATCAGAAAGAGATTATTATTGTTTCCCTTATCAGTTTGCTGCACTGATTACTTAACTGGACAAAAGGTACTTTGTTTTCAGTGTGTGGACTCATCTCTGAGGAATAGTCCCTACAATACCTCTCAACTGTTGCAAAATGGTCCTTTAACACTGTCCCCATGGAATAAATACATGCATGGAAATCAAATCAACTCTTTTTTTCACCTTAGTAAACCAAACAGACTGTTCTCTTTCTTCAGCACTCCAATCATGTATATCTGTTCTTTTTTTTTCTAATAGATGGTTGTGGATCATATGAGCTCTTTTCATCCCCTACTGTATCACCATAGAAGCTTGATAGCTTGCTCATTATCAATCTTAAATTACTTTCTTGCTGACTGATTTCAAATTTTTGTCTTGTAGATTTTGTTAGTGGACTCCTCTGTGCAGCTTGTATGGGTCTAATTTAGAAAGTTTGCTTCCTATTAGAAGTTATTTTACATAGTTTTTGACTAGAATATTAAAAGAACTACCAATTCTAATCTGAAACCAGTAATTCAACCTGTTGATTTCTAAATACGGAGAACAAATGCTATATTTCTGTCTCTGATGCACTAACACAACTTCCTGTCTTTAACCCTACCACTTATGATACTCCTTTCATATCCATAGCTACATATTTTGATTTTCTATACTTTGATAGCTATTTGTATGTATGAGAAATAGTAAAAATAACAATATTTGTTTATTTTTCCCCATTTATTTCCCCATTTATTTCCTCATTATTCCTCATTTTTTATTTTAATTGCACACTTTGATATTCAAATTTTTGCTCTTTCTGAGTGACTTTCTGCAGAATTTATAACTCTCATGTGGTTTTGGGTTCAGCTTTAAGCGTAAACACTTTACATGCTTGTCCTCTTTCTATATGGAATATAATTTTGACATGATTGCTGGCTGCAAAACAGCCACCATGGCCAGGCAAGTGTTTCATTAATCATTATTGATCACAACACAGGTCCGCTGTAGGAATACTTCAGGCTGGTGCAGTGCAATACTGCTCAGCAACTGCTGTTTTATGAATGAGATAGGTTTGCAGGTACACTTTATGTGCCACCATAAGGGTGCCATGCTTGTTGCCCATTATTGCCTATTTGCCCTTCAGCCAATACTTTTACTCTGTCGTCATGGAAGAAAACTGGTTCTGCTGAATAGAACAGATAGCTGGAATTTTTCTATAGTGTATATATCTGAGAAAGAATGAAGATATTATAAACTGTGAAAGTTGTCTCATTTAGCTGCTATGAGATTATTCTGAAATTCGTGTATTTAGAAATTTTCCTTTAAATTGCATTTAACCAATTTTCTTGAAATTTCCTTTTGTGTATGCTACAGCAAGTAAATGTGTATAGCATGGCAAATATAGAGGAAACTTCTCTGAGTCATTAGGAAAGATATTTAAAAAAAACAAACAACCCACAACTCACTTTTTTCTTCATCATTATAAGGTAGTAAGTGGAGTTTTCAAGGAGATAAAATTACTTTAGTTGTGTAGATCTAATGATTTCAAAGGAAAGTGCTCCCTAACTGCAGATCACTATTTGCACACAACTTGTAGTTCTGTGTAATGAAGCTTCTGATTTTCCCTCATAACTTACAAGTGAGGTATGAATTTTACATCTTAAATAGAAATATATCTATACCTATTTCTCCTATGTGATTTGTGTGAGAATGTAAAGAAAGGAAGAAATATATCTGAGTGAGGATGTGAAAGAATAAAATTGTGTGACTGTTCTAGAAAACTCATAAAATCCACCATAAAAGCTACCTAACATATACACATACTGTTCATCTTTTCAAATGATTCACAGCTTTTTAAAAAATAGATCAACGGCAGAAGTATCTCTAAAATTAATATGAGTTTAATGTTATATGCATAATTGTTAAATTTTATAATCATTATAATTCATTTTTATTTTGGTCTCAGCAGACATCTATGGTAATACAGTTTCCGTGTTTATTATAATCCTGTTCACATTCAACTCCTATGAGTACCTTTATTCAAGTTTCAATTGAGTTCAAATATAGGATTTCTCCTCACTTTTGGAAGTAATATGTTCAATGCTACTGGTAAATCTTAGCACCACAGAGAAAAAAATCCTTCTTGATTTCAGAAATACCATCATTAAACTTCTCATTCATATGAACTGAAATAAAAGTTCTAAGAGGTCAGTGGTGACTGTGATAGACATTACTGTGGGTTTGTTCACTGATTTTGAAGAAAACGTGAATTATAGTTTTACATTTACATGCAGAAGAGATTATAAGAGTAAATTTTCAGCAGTATATTATTTGGGACAAGTGCTATTGAATTTTTGTTGGGAATTCTTCACAAGTTCCATTGGAAATAAACACATTGAAAGCAATTTTACACTTTGATTGGGGTTTTTTTTTTCCCCAATTTCATCTAAGAAAGAATTTAATTAGATCTATAAAGCATATATTTATTTCAGAGGGTGAGGTGGAAATAAGAGTAATGTCTGAATTTTAAAATACCTTTTCCATGGATCTGAGCTGCTAGTTTTTCAGCAAAATCTTAATTAAGAATGCATAGGTTACTTTTTCTTATTTTTCACTGGTACAAATTGATGTGCTCTTCTGAAATATTTTACCTTCTACTGTAATTTCAATTCCTCTCCACACTATTTCTCTTAACCATACATCACCGTTCTGAGCTGCGCCTTCAAACCCACAGTTTCACATCATAATACATCTCAAAAACCTCTGCATGACTGTGCATTTGAGACTAGGAAAAAACCTTTCTCCTTATACCCTCCAGCCTTGCAACTGGATTAAATATCTACTAATTATTACAGGATAATTATGTAGAATAAAAATGTCAGAGACTGTCATGAAATTTTCTCCATCAGATACTTTCCAGAAACGCCCATCAACCATTCACATGATTCTACCTTTAGAATGTCCCACATAAATTTGTTCTAGTCAGATGCAGAGATTTAGGAGACAAGATAATAACTTTTCCTTTCTTTTGGTTATTAAAAGTTAGTTAGTACTCACGAAATATAGCAGTTGTGAGTACTGGTGATTTAAGAATAGAAATAGAATGGTGATGGGTTTGAAGCTTGTGTGCAGGAACAATTCCAGATCTGCAAGTCACGTTGACGCAGATGGATGGCTGTACTAAAAAGGTCTGATGCGTGTATCGGTGTCATATACCAATGTGGATATGCTTTCCCACCACTCCTGGCTTGTTCTTTATGGTACAGAGCAAGGACACTGCGCCTGCTTGGCTGCGTGTCCAGCTCCATGTCATTTTCTTCACGCTTTAAATCCTAACATGTTAGAGCATCTCTAGCATCTAAAATAGTACTATGGATGATGATTCATTATCTATAATGATTCATTATTCATATTTAAATTATATTTCAGAGACTTTACTGATTGATCAGAGCCTAAACTGTTAGCTCAAACTTGATCCTTAACTGTTTTACAGCTAAAATTAGATAACATAATTGAAACTTCCAATTATTTCAAAGACTTTTTCCAAATTCTTAAATTCGGGTCAGTCATGAAAATAAGAGTCACCTGATTAACGTGTAATCAAATGTGAGAACAGAAGATGCACAATAAGCAAGGTACTGGTTTCACAACTAGTGAGTAAAGGGGAAAAGTTATTCCACAACCTTTTGTTTCTCCATTTAAAATTGGATAATAGTATTTACTCTTAACGAAATCAGAACAGCATGGCTAGATGATGAAAAATTTAATAGAAAAGAGCTGAACACCTCTTCCCGTGGATTCAGTGTTGGCCACATTCCAAGATTCCTTATTGTAGCAAATGCTATATTGTGGGATGGAGGAGGTGTTGAGTTACTACAGCTGTTAAATAAGGACAGTAGGAGGCTGTGTTTTTTATCATAGCCATCAACTCATCCTTTTTTTCTAGTCTCTGTATCACACCCTGCCTCAACTTGTTGGCTGGGGGCACTCTGAAGTAGTTGGACATTCTTCTAAAGAGCATTAAAGAGATAAAAACAGGTATATTGTCACGAGCATGTGACTTGATCAAAGCTGTTGAGAAGAGAATCTGAAGTGACTTGAAAAGCAAAAGACATAAATGGCATCTGCTGTGTTAGTATGGGGGTTAATACATGAAGAATCCACAAATTTAAGTCAGAGGAGAAAAAAACTTTGAAGCAGAAAATTTGCCTGAAAAGGTGCCGTGATTTTAGTAGGTGTCGTACAGATTCTCAGGGCCACAGTACTACAGTAGGACTGTGTTTACATGCCCTGTGTAAAGCTATGTTACAACTGGACTTTCTCTCATGTCCTTTTTCTCTGTTCCAAACATTGTCCAGGCAGAATTTCTGCAGCTGGCACTTTAATCTAGTATTTCCTAAATCTTCTTTACTGATATGTGCAGGGTATGTGTATAGATCAGTTCCAGAGGACCAGTTACAATGAGTCCAGGACTTCCAGAAACAACAGCTTTACTGTCAATTATGATGCAAATGAGCATCACATGTAAATGCAGTGTGTCTGGGGTGTGCAAGATGGCTTTGAACCTGCTGATCAGCTACTGAGTTTGAAGACAATGAGCGTGATGATTTCTGGAAGTGCTGGATTTAAGGCTCTTGTATCACACAGTATTATATGCATTTATTTCTTTGTGGGAAATTTTGAAGAGAAATACCACAATGATAACTCTGTGGACCTACTATTGACAATTGCCAGAATATATTTCCTTTTAATCCTATCAACCTATGATACAGAGAGAAAACTTACATATGTGCTTCTGGATAGTAGAATCATAGAACCTTTCGGGTTGAAAAAGACATCTAGGATCATCAAATCTGACTGTCAACCCAACACCACCATGTCTACTAGTTTGGAATGAAAAAAAAATGCTCCTCCACCTTTAAACCTAAGGCAAAGCTATGTAAATTACTGAACAAAGTTTTTAGTAGCATTTAACAAGTTTGGGTTTTGGTTTTGATGTTTTTGGGAGGGTTTTTTTTTGATGGTTGTGAGAGAGAAAGGGATGGGATTGGTAATATTGCTTCTTCAAGAATGATTTTCTACTGATGGGGACTTGCAGTTTGGCATTTTTTCCCCCACTTTCCCTATGTCATATGGTTGAAGCAATTAACTCTAAATTTTGAGATGGAAGTTATGAATCAGTCTAGTCAGAATGAGGCAGAATGAGCCCTGGGAGTGCTACTTGAAATTTACCAAAGAATCTTTATTACATTACTATGAATGATTGCAATATTTGTAACAGCATTATAAAGTCTATGCAAGAAAAAGCCTACTTAAAGGAAGGCAGAAATCAATCCATCAAGAAATATAGTAACAATATCCAATCCTGGTCTAGCACCTTATGACATAAATTCTTATTCAATATGAGCCAAAAATGAACTTTAAATTGATGAAAGTCTTAGAAAGATTTATGTAACATAGACAATACGTGCTATCAAAGGGAAAAAAAAAAAAATCCTGGATCTATTCCTGCCTTATAAAAACAAACTCAGCTTGAAGATGCCATGTTCATATTTAAAAGGTTCCTTCCTCTCATCACAGGTTTATCTCAGGGGAAAGGACATCCCTACTTATAACAGTGGCAAATGCTGTTCTACTGAGAGTGGTCATTTCCCTCTTGGGATTGTTTTATTATCAGTAAGCTTTAGGAGTTGGTCCCAGAGCTTCCAGGATTGGTATGTGATAGAATTAACAAAATCTTTTTCCTAAAGTGAGAAGTGGTTGATGGAACATGATTTTTTTTGTCCTATGTGACTTAGAAATATATATTTCTATAGCAATTTTTGTCTCTATCCTGCAGTTTGATTTGGGCAAATAATTTTGTTTTAATACCCTAACCCATGGTTTCCCTGTTTTAAAAAGAGAAAACAGCTACTTTATATCTCTGTGAGATGTAGATGAAAAATGAAATACAACGATAAGAACTGTTTATGAGAGTGAAGGGAAATTATGCCTGTGGACATCTACACTGTGAATTTGCTTAATACTTGACAATGCTTCAGATGCTAGCACTCCTTGTTCCCTGAGTAATCCTCCTATGTGTAGGAAAACCACCAAATATTTGAATCCCTAGATCCAGCAAGGAATACGATGTATAGCATCTAGAATGATTTGCTCCATTTAATGCCAGCCAGGGATCTTGGAATGTCATTAAATTGTGAGTACCATAATACATTTAAAAGACAAGTCAAAATTAGCTCCTTTTTGCCTGCAAATTATATTTTAAATCTAGTTAGAATTCCTCAAACCTCCAACCTTCATTTATCAACGCAGTGATTCATCATGTCCTTTCATACTTTGTTTTGACCAGCAGTTCCCGTGTAAGGGATAACAATGTATGTGCTGCTGTCACAGGGTTCAGTGGAAATGAAGGCTGTTAATGTGCTTTGAATGTCCTTAGCACAGAATCAGTTAATCTGTAATATCCAAGGCGTTTCTGTGTGTCACCATTATTGTGGGAACAGGCAAGTACTGTTTTGTATTCATGGAAAAGTAGAAAGAGGCTTAATCATTTTGAAAAGACAATACCTAGAAAGGAGCAAGTGCTGGGGCTGAATGGCCAATTCCATGACCTATGTCACTTGACCGCCACCACACTGTAAAGATCTGCTGACATATCCCAAAGAAATGGCCAACAAAACTGTCAGATTTGGCCCTAAAACCAGGGAAGCCTGTTATGTTTCACAGATGTCAGTTTGATTTTATACTTGTGTTGTATTCCCATCTTTATACCAAATAATACTCAGCTGCTGCTTGCTACCTTGACCCCTCGCTCATCTTGCTGCCCCTGGGATGCAGTGTAGTGCAGTTAACAGAGGTTAACTTTAAGTTTGCATTCACTGTGATCAGTGCATGAGGTCTGCCACTCTTTAGCACAATACCAGGGCTGGAGTGACAGGTAGATTTATGGATTTATATTAAGGAGATTTAGGTCAGAAAAAAAATTGATTTCAGAATAGAAATCCTTATGAGACTTTTCTTGATACTGGATTAGTGGGAAGGGGTGAAGTTATGGGAATGAGTTGTTTGCCTGTCTTGCTGACAGTTTACAGACATGCTTCCTGCCAGGTCTGAAGCCAGAAAGAATTCTACTGTCTACAGCCAACACATGAATACCAGTTCTGAAACGTTCTGGACCAGTATAAAATAGGTAATATTGGATTTTCCAAGGTCAGCCAACGAAAGGATAAAAGTCAGGAAGAAAGACATGGAAGACCTGTGGCACATTTTTAACTGGTGGGCTGAAAGGAAAAGCCATATTTTACAAATTTGAAGAGCAGAGGGGGTTGAGTTTTGTCCTTCGCAATGAAGAAAAAGTGTGGTACAATTCTGTAAACTTCTATTCACCTATTTTGAGGGACCAGATGGATAACTGCATATGTCAGAGAAGTGTGCAACCTGGACCTGTGACTCATTATGGGATTATTGTTTGTGAATTCTGTGTTCCTGGTAAAAATCCCATTTAGCTAAAGCTCAGAGGGAAAAAAAAAAAAGGAACCAGGTACTATAAAACTTTTGACTAAAGATACACTTCTTGGTGCCTTTAACCTGCCTTCTTTTCTGAAATTACTCTCTTCCTCATTACATTGTTGGCCAAACACTGACTAGACCTTATAGAAACTTTCTGTTAACATATATGTGGACTTGCAAAGTCTATTACATCTGTAACAAAAAGATTTACAATATCTAGAAACTTTATAACCGTTACCCTATGTCACTGTTCTAATGAGCAACACCAGCAAAAATAATTTATTCAGATACTTCATGGAGTTCTTCACAGTTACAGTCAAATGTACTTCACTGGATAATAAAGATTTTTTACATCATCACCCTGATCTTTGCTTAGATATCTTATTCACTTGTCCAAATACTTTTTGCTTTTATTTCTGCATATTGAAAAATCTTCAGTAAGCTCTCTCTACATGTAAAAAGTCTGCAATGAAAATATCACTAGAGACATAAAATAAATAACATTTTTAATAAAAGCTTGAAGAAAAATCAGAAAAGTCTGTTGAAAGGAAATCAGGTCAAGGAAATAAAATAAAATCCTATATTCCATGGATTTAAATCTTTGAGATATTAATCAGAATTGATTCACAGTTCATTGTTTCAAGAGAATATTTTAGAACATTTCCTAGATTATAAATCACTTAATTTCATTCACTTGTGTGACTCAATTAAATGTAGCTTCACCTTATTTTTATTTTATTTTCTTTCATTTAGAAAACAAGACTTAAAAAGGGACTATCAGCTGACTTCTTGCAAGCCATATTAGAGATGGGATGAATGTTTACGACTGAGCTATAAATCTCTTCAAAACAAAATTTACAATAGAATTATTAAAGCAACATTAAATATAACATCATGAACAATGCTTCTATCATAATGGCATCCTCATAATTCAGTAATAAAAGGAAGTAAATATCTCTATTTTATTCTTATCTTTAACTAAGAATATTTCACAATAAAAACTACCTGAAAGGAAGTTGTGGTGAGCTGGGGGTTGGCCTCTTCTCGCAGATAACTAGTGACAGGACAAGGGGAAATGGCTGCAAGTTGCGCCAGGGGAGGTTCAGGTTGGAGATGAGGAGAAAATTCTTCTCTGAAAGGGTGGTCGGGCATTGGAACGGGTTGCCCAGGGAGGTGGTGGAGTCACCATCCCTGAGGGTGTTTAAGGAAAGGTTAGATGTGGTACTTAGGGACGTGGTTTAGTGGGTAATAGGTGGTGGGGGGATAGTTGGACTAGATGATCCTTGAGGTCACTTCCAACCTTAATGATTCTATTCTATTCTATAGTCTTGACATTACTAAAGTGAAGTAAGCTAGCATTTAGAAAGAATATTGATATACTGTGTAGATGTTACTATCATACAGAAATAGCACAAGCATAAAACAGTCTCTCAAAAATACAGAAAAACAAACCTATGGGTTGTAAGAAAAATTTTCTGTCAGCACTGTTCTCTGTTGATTAAAATCTCTATGTGTTGATCTATGTGGTTAAAAAATAACCATAGTGAAAAAAAAGAATGCATAAAGCTTAATTTTTTTATTTTTTTTCCAAGACTCCTTTTGGCAGTCTACCTGGCCCAGGGATCCTATATTAAAAGTAAAGATTGAAAACTTTGGTAACCTGCAAGTACAGCAATAGCCCACACCCTCTAATCTGTTCTAATGAGAAATAAAATATGATTACTCACTCAAAATTGGCTGTTGGCACTACATAATGCAAACTGTTTATTTTTAGTGTTTTTCTGGATGGAGCCAGAAAACCAGTGACATATGAGGTTTACATGGAGAATAAAACAGAAGCTGCTTTATGCTTTATGACCAAAAATGCAGTGAGGAAAAGGCTGAAGTGTGAGGATCAGGTAGGGTATATGCATTATACACAATTTGGCATTAAAAAAATCTGAGTGGAAAAGGAATAATTTGAAAGGGAAAAAATAAATAAACCTAGAGTTATATGCCAGAGACCTATGTATTTCTGACATTCCGTGTGCTTCATTAATGAATATGTCACGAGGTGGGGACAGAACGTAAAGTCCTTTTACGTATCAGCACTATTACTGTCATATCTTTTTAATGGGGAGCTAAATGAAGACAATAGAATTCTTCCTTCTAAAAAAAGTACATGAAAAAAGAAATGAAAGAATTAACCAGTTGCCTTCAGATGTTCTTGGAAGCAAAGTCAGTAATATTTGAGAGAAAATGCAAATGGCAACCTGCTGTGACAGTAGGCAGTGCCCAAAAAATTGCATTTCTGGAGCAGGAAAAGCCAGGAATGCAATGATCTGTGCAAGAGGATCAGCTGGGAAAATGATGGTTTCTTCATCAGAACTTACCCAGAGAACAAGGTCATGATCTGTCTTCCCAACATACATAATAAACTTAAGTTCTGATGTTGAAATGATGGACTTTTTAGAAAACCAGGATTATCTGGACTACAAACCATCACCTCATTATCAATAAGCTCATGTATTTGTTTTTCTAAAAACAGCAGCGTGTCTTTTTAAATAACAGAACACACGTTGGTGAAAATTGTGTTACTCAAAAGTAAATATTAACATACTTCTGGCTAGATTTATCTTTTAATGTGCATGTTTTGAATTCTTCCACTCAGTAAGTTTTAAAGGAGATTTTTTCTTTTTTTAATTATTATTTTATTATTTTAACAATGTTTAATGTAAATCTTAATCAGGATTTAACAATTATGTAAATTAAAAAGATGTAGTTCTGTTCTTATAAAAAGTTCAAAAAATAGAAGATGTTAATACTTTGTTATTGTCAGTGGATTTTGTATTTTTTAATTTATTTTTTAAAATATGATCCTCTGTCTTGTTAGGAAGCAAATCAAAATTCAAATGTTCCTAATAAAAATGCCATAATTAAGTGGGTGGCAGAAAACACGTCTGCATACTGTATATACAGATATATATGAAGCATAGATGTAATTGCAACACAAGTTGTTGTGCGGATGTAACAGTGAATATGGCTGTGAAAACAACCTTTCAACAAAACTGGATCGGCACAAATATTCAGCACAAATCACAATGCATCACTAATTGCAAAATGCACTTTTTGATATATAGTAAAATAAATTTTATTTGACTCCTCTGTCATGTTTACTGTTATACCTCAGCAGTAAATCATGGGTATATACAGTGATTTCTTAGCCGATGACTGATGCCTACTATAAGCAGCATTATCTAATACAAATAACATAATTTTGAGGTATTTCACTCCTGTATTTGAATTCTTTAGCAATAACAAAGTCTATTTATGAGTGGCATCAGTAGCATAATATTTTCACTTGTTACTGGACCAGCTACGTATTGCTTGGGTCAGAATAAAATCCTTCTCAGAGAATCTCTGTCTGTCAAGCAATTAAGACATTTCATTTCAGTTTGGAGAAAAAAGCTGCATAGCTCCAATTTATTTAATTCTTACAGCTAGAGTGACTGGCAGTTCTAAATAAACACTATTAATAAATCATTAATCTGTAACTAAAGACTAGGGTCTTTCTGGAATATTTGCCAAATGCCTACTTCAGGAAATCTCTCTGGAATGTCTGTCATTCTCACAATTACAGTGGAGAGAGAAGAGTGAGTGTTTCAGACAGCTAAATTAAAGCATGAGAAAAACAGCAGCACATTGTTTTTGAGACTGGAATAACTTCTGTGTTATTTACAATAAGAATTCAAAATGCCCAATCTCAAAATGCTAAGTAAAGAAGGAAGAAATTACTTGGTGATTCAGTTTGATAATGGGGACCCACGGCGGTACAACAAGAAAAGAGCTGTACAAGCTATCGGGAATAAGAGATGGGGACAAAAAACGAATATCATTAAAATGAATAGGAAATCTGATGCATTTCTACCTCCCACCTCAGCCTCCAGGTTTCAAACGAGGCCTGAAATGTCATTCATGTAATTATTACCATATCAGGTTGAAAGCAATTTCAACTCGGCTGATTTGATTGTGCATTAATGGCTGTGAACAGAAGATAAGGAATGTGCCTGGTAAAAATAGCTGCCCATTACAATAGTAGCAAATGGGGTCAACTCATTAGATAACCTTAAATTGCTTGATGGTTCAGGTGTTTTGGGGTTTTTTTGTTTATTAAAGGTTAATGCCAAATATGAATGTGGAAATAAGCTAATTGAAGCCTTTCCTGTCAACCTTTGCCTTCCTTGTGTGGCTGTTTGAATAGTGACTGACTGTCTGAGAGAATTTACTAAATCCCAAGGTGCTGAAGACAGAAGGTATCAGTGGCTGTGTTTCTTGCCTGTCAGTGGTGGTTGCGAATGACAACATGTGGCATAATCCTTTTCACTGGAAAGAAACAGTTGACTTGTAATCTGTCGGCAGCTGCCACTCAATTCCAGCAAAATGAGGAAAATGGAAACTAACACGTCAGTTACTGCTTCAGCCACAGCCAAGAGTCTAAAGGGGCCTTGTTGCCAACTATTGACATGGCAGAACATTGGTTAAGTGTCGTTGACAGTAGAGAGCCTGGAGTCACTGCCCTCTATGGCACAGCTCTTTTCCTCATGTATTTCAGCATTTCAGAGAACCGCTCCATTTATTGCTCTTCTGTCCTCTCACATGCACCTCTTCCTTATCTTTACTATATAAAGCATAAGACTTGTGTTTTATCTATAGAGTTCTCTCCTCACATTTGTTTTCTAAACTACTGCTTACATTTAAGTGGGGAATTAATTTGCAAAAGCTGCTGTCACTGTCTAATGATCCCTGTATGTGGGCTGTGGTCTCCCACATTTTGTGCAGACTGGGTTGGCTGTGTCCTGCCTCTCCTTCAACTTCACTGGGCCTAAATAGATACAATTAAAATATATTGTCAGAACTCCTCTGTAAATATTTCTTAATACTTTCTGTTGATCTGTTCACTGACAGTATCTGGATGTTGGTCAAACAGGAAAAACAAGTAAAAAATGTAGCAAGTTTAAGACATTACCTCATCCAGCCAGTAAACAGGAACTGTTAAGACAAAAATCTGAACAAAGAAATACAGTGACCAGTGACACATGAAGGTCAAAATGGCTATAAAAACAGGTAGAAGAGACAAGCTTTGAAAGGTCGCTCTGGAAAACCAGACCTGCCAACCAATCCGGGGTGGTGATCGTCAGGAAAAAAAAACCTGTCATCTTAAAACTCCTTTCTTCTTATACTTTGATCCTACTTAAGTAAAAAAGTAAGAAGAATGATATGGAAGATACGGTACTATGAGTGTAGTGAGACACTGGCACAGGTTGCCCAGAGAAGCTGTGTATGCCCCATCCCTGGAAGTGTTCAAGGCCAGGTTGGATGGGGCTTTGGGCAGCCTGGTCTAGTGGAGCATGTCCCTGCCCATGGCAGGGGGCTTGGAACTAGATTTAGGTACCTTCCAACCCAAACCATTATATGATTCTAGGATTCTATTCCTCAGACTAATTGATTTGTGAAGTTCCTCCACAGGAGCTATAAAGACAAATCCTTCTAGTTTTTCTTATAGAATCGTAGAATCATAGAATCACTAAGGTTGGAAAGGACCTCCATGATCATCAAGTCCAACCATCAACCTAACACCGCCATGCCTACTAGATCATGTCCCAGAGTGCCACGTCTACACGTTTTTTGAATGTCTCCAGGGACAGGAGACCACCTCTCTGGGCAGTCCATTCCAATACCTCACTACTCTTTCAGTAAAGAAGTTTTTCTTTATATCCAACCTAAACCTCTTAATTTAGGTTGTGCTGCCATTCAGCGAGACCTAGATAGGCTGGAGAGCTGGGTGGGGAGGAACCTGATGAGATTCAACAAGGACAAGTGTAAGGTCTTGCACCTGGGAAGGAAGAATCCCATGTGCCNAAGAAGGACAGGGAACTGCTAGAGAGAGTCCAGCACAGAGCCACTAAGATGATTAAGGGAGTGGAACATCTCCCTTATGAGGAAAGGCTGAGGGAGCTGGGTCTCTTTAGCTTGGAGAAGAGGAGGCTGAGGGGTGACCTCATCAATGTTTATAAATATGTTAAGGGTGAGTGTCAGGAAGATGGAGCCAGGCTCTTCTCGGCCTCACTAAGCGATAGGACAAGGGGCAACGGGTGCAAATTGGAGCACAGGAGGTTTCGGGTTAATGTGAGGAAAAACTTTTTCACCGTGAGGGTGACAGAGCACAGGAACAGGCTGCCCAGAGAGGTTGTGGAGTCTGCTTCTCTGGAGACATTCAAAACCCGACTGGACGTGTTCCTGAGTGATGTGCTCTAGGTGGCCCTGCCTTGTCAGGGGGGGTTGGACTAGATGATCTTTCAAGGTCCCTTCCAACCCTTGTGATTCTGTGGTTCTGTGATTCTGTAATCCAAGACAGGCTGTAAGGAACCTATATGTGCCTTAATAAGCTATGAACTGAAAAACCAAACAGGATATGTGATATTGAGCAGCATGAACTTGCATGGGTAGAAGACAAATGTCTAAAAGGAACACAGTTATCAAAAATTTAACACACACACTTCCCCACATAATTTGATGGGGTATTTTTGAAAAACATCTACGCTTTATGTTTGTTTGTATGTCTCCAGTGAATCATCACTGATGGAACACCTGTTTTTAGCTACATACATGTACAGAAGAAAGAATAATTTCTTTGAATCATGAGAACTGCTTTCTATTTCTGTCTGACTGTATCCTACCCTTGCCACCCTTATTCTTGGCAACGATAATAATAGTAACTGCCACAACAAAACTGAAATGTTATCAATTTCATCCTATATTTTCTAATCTGGAGAGCCTATAGAAGTAATTCTATTTCTTATTTAATTTGTATGAAATAGCAAAGAGGTATTTCTAAAACCTTTCTCTCCCTAAACTAATGTATCAATATATATAAAATCTAAAAACCCCCTTGACATGAATACTGAACTCCTGTTCTGTAGTAGTGCTATTAGGTCACATGGAAACTAGAGAAGTGACACTGCCACAAAGTCTGTTAGGACATGTTTAAAACACTGTACTCTTCGCTTCATATATAAACTATATATTTGCGGGGGGAGGGGGGGGAAAGCTGCTAATCTTGTTTATTTTCCAAATATGATATTTTGGCAGAAAACTCCTCTAATTTACTGATTTACAGTATCCCAGTGAATAAATGACTCAGCCTGGTAAAATTTTCAATAAAAAGCTTTCCTCTTTTTGTTTACAAGAACGTTACTTTTCATTTTGACAGTCTTTTAACTTGAATGAATTACTGTCCACAGAAATAGCTGGGCAGGGAATTCATAATTGGCTACTTAGTCAATTGGTTACTTTGAGTGTGCAGTAAGGACTGTCTGTGAAAATGAAATCCAGCAAAATAATGAAACCACAAATTAGGCATGTCACATCTTAATAAACAATGATATCTAATTATGAAAGGATCTGTACTTACTTGCCAAGTGCAAAACACTCCATCTTAACAGTAGTTCCCCTTGCAGCTGTAACTGTGTATGGAAAATGGACTTCAATTTTTGGTTCATATTCCCCCATTACACCTGGAAAATAAGGAATGTTTAAAATATGAAATATCATCAGTTTTCCATTTATTGAGACTATCACAGAAAAACCCTCAGCTTGCTTTTCGAACCTGCCCAGCAGTAAAGCTAGTAATTGATGGAGATAAACTTGTTTGATCTGATATGCTCTGCTCAGGTCCAGTACATATTCTAAAACGCACTTCAAGTTTACCAGCAGCACAACAGTGAACTTAAGAAAAAGGATATATTTTCTCAAACACAGGTTAATATTTACATTTTTAAAGATTAAAGCAGGCAACCAGTTTTAGAAACTTTGTTTACCAGTGCAATGACAATTATGACAAATAAATCAACATACCATGATGCATGATGTGTTTGACTGAGGACTTACTCAGCTTGGCAAGAAAAACTCAAATAATGTAAGAGTATTTGTTTTCACAGATACCGAGATATGCAGATACGTACAAAGTTTAGTTATTTAATTTTCCGTGACCTTTTTAATTTGGGAGATGACTAATTTTACCAGGACAACACATTTAGTGCTGTAAGACACAACTAGAAAAAGATTCAGGAAAGTGAAAAACATAAACATTGAAATCAATAGAATTAATTGGAATTTGCTGTGGAGTGACTGACAGCTTTGGAGAATCACAAGAGTTTAGGAAATGAGACATGAGCAGGGACAGGAGATAGGTTTTACAAGATGAGGTGAGAGGTTTGTATTTGATGAGACTTAGAGGAAATGTCATAATCAGAATGTCAGGAGAAGAATATGACTCTAACAACTGTGTTCAATTACACTGAAGATGGGCTACTGGGGTAAGAAATATTCAGGAACCAAACGCTATATTCACAGAATCACAGAATGGTAGGGTTGGAAGAGACCTCTGGAGATCATCTAGTCCAACCCCTCTGCTGGAGCAAGATCACCTAGAGCAGGTTGCACAGGATGGCATCCAGGCGGGTTTTGAATATCTGCAGAGAAGCAGACTCCACAGCCTGTCGGGGCAGCCTGTTCCAGTGCTCCATCACCCTCACAGTGAAGAATTTTTTCCTCCTATTGAGATGGAACTTCCTGTGTTCCAGTTCGTGTCCATTGCCCCTTGTCCTGTCACTGGGCACCACTGAGAAGAGTCTGGCCCCTTCCTATAGACACCCACCCTTTAGATATTTATAAGCTTTGACTAGATCCCTTCTCAGTCTTCTCTTCTCCAGGCTAAACAGATGCAGCTCTCTCAGCCTTTCCTCATAAAAGAGGAAGTAAGAATTGTTCATATTTTTAAATGAGGAAAACTGAATAAAATTGGACTTTTGGACACCGTAGGAACAACACAAGTCTAGTCTAAATCTGTAAAAATCAGTTAAGAGTCCCCAAAAGAATTCTACAGCAAGTAAATAGGAACAAGAAATGGAAAGAGAGAAAAGAGGCATCTTATGCAAAAAAAGAAAAAAGAAAGAAACATAAAGAAGATCATGGAAAGTATGCTCAGACACATGGGAAATAGCAAGGTGATTGGTGACAGCCAACATGGCTTCACTAAGGGCAAATCATGCGTGATGAATTTGGTGGCCTTCTATGATGGGGTTCACAGAATCACAGAATCGCAAAGGTTGGAAGGGACCTCGAAAGATCATCTAGTCCAACCCCCGTGCCAAGGCAGGGCCACCTAGAGCACATCACTCAGGAACGTGTCCAGTCAAGTTTTGAATGTCTCCAGAGAAGGAGACTCCACAACTTCTCTGGGCAGCCTGTTCCAGTGCTCTGTCACCCTCACAGTGAAAAAGTTTTTCCTCATGTTAACCCGGAACCTCCTATGCTCTAGCTTGAACCCATTGCCCCTTGTCCTATCGCTTAATGACACTGAGAAGAGCCTGGCTCCATCTTCCCGACACTCACCCTTAACATATTTATAAACATTGATGAGGTCACCCCTCAGTCTCCTCTTCTCCAAGCTAAAGAGACCCAGCTCCCTCAGCCTTTCACAGAATCACAGAATCACAGAATCACAAGGGTTGGAAGGGACCTCGAAAGATCATCTAGTTCAACCCTCCCCACCAAAGCAGGGCCACCTAGAGCACATCACTCAGGAACACATCCAGTCGGGTTTTGAATGTCTCCAGAGAAGGAGACTCCACAACCTCTCTGGGCAGTCTGTTCCAGTGCTCTGTCACCCTTATTTCCTCATAAGGGAGATGTTCCACTCCCTTGATCATCTTCGTGACTTTGGGTTACAGCTCTAGTGGACAAGAGAAAAGCGACTGATGTCATCTACCTGAACTGTGCAAGGCATTTGACACTGTCCCGCATGACACCCTTGTCTCTAAATTGAAGAGTCATGAATTTAATTGATGGACCATTTGGTGGGTAAGGAATTGATTGGATGCTGCACTCGAAGACCTGTGGTCAACGGTGCGATGTCCGCATGAAGATCAATGACGAGTGGAGTTCCTCAGGGGTTGGTACTGGGACCGGCACCGTTTGACATCTTTGTTGCCAACATGGACAGTGGGATCGAGTGCATGTGCAGCATATTTGCTGATGACACCAAACTGTGTGGAACGGTCAACATGCTGGAGGGAAGGGATGCCATCCAGAGGGACCTTGATGGGCTTGAGAGGTAGGCCCAGGCAAACTGCAAGAAGTTCAACAA
>VWZZ01007739.1:577459-656836 GCA_013399095.1 Psophia crepitans | reverse complement strand
AGCCGATTGAATGTGTTCAGCTTATAAGCAAAAAAAGATGTTTTATAAGACTGCCAGCCCTGCAACACCCTCTCGGGGCTGTGAAAGACAAGCTGTGTTCTCGCTGGCACTGACAGCCTTGTCCATAATCCCAGCCCAGCGAGATGCCTGGCAGGCGCAGTTAAGGTGCAGCGGAAGGCTAGGAGGGATGATTTGTGAGCCAGGTGCACTGTAAGCACTGGCAGCTAGAAAAAACATCTTTTTTTTTTTTTTTTTCCCAAATGGGAAGATATAAGGTTTGAGTGACTGAGAACCAATAAATACATATGTGGTTTGTTGTTTGTTTTTTTTTTCTTTTTTTACAGAGCGTCTTTTCAGAGTAAAGCTGGAGTTGGAGCTCCTAACCTCAGAAGCTGGGACAGAGCCATACCATATACATTTATGTGGCAGTATAGGAAGAAAGGTTATCGTATTTTAGCTAGCTAAAAGACGTTTAGTCTGCAATGTTAACTTTCTGCTAAACCTAAGCCTCAGCTCCCTCCCTTCCTCTTAGGTCGTAAAGCAATTTCACACCATAAAAATGAATTTGGAAAACACAGCTGCTTGCCCTGACTCCCTGCTCCGAGGAAAACCAAGCAAAAATAAATCTGGAGGAATTTAAATGTTATCTATCTTCCTATTGAAAATTTCACTGGATAATCTACTGGAGTCTTAACTGACCTCCAGGGCCAGCGTCTGTGTGCGGCCATCCGTTTGTCCCTCCACTCACTCCCTGTGTTAGCAGAGGCATCCTCTTCACCACCTCCTTTGGCTCACAGGGATCGCTGCTAGTGCTGCTCTGGGATCTGCAAGTCTCTGAGAGCAAATCCACGAATGTGTTTTATCTGGGCAGAGATGTCTTCCTCCTCAGCTATTTACAGATTCTCAAGAAGTGTTAATCAGGAAGTTTCAAATAGTAAAGTATTTCCAGCTAAAACCAGCCTTGCCCTAAGGGGTAACTATTCCAACTTTGGGAGCATCAGCCTGTGAGCTCAGTGTTGGACTGAGCATAAATAACCCATTACCACAGGCAGAGCCTCTTTGTCATCCTCAAAGCTCAGTGGTGGGGGATCTTTCAAAAAGAATACATTGGCAAATCTTGCCAAGTCTTGTGAGATAAAGATTATGAAAACAGCGATCTGATTCTTGTGGTAGCTTGTCATGATTCAACTGTTTTGGGCAATGAAGTTTGTGGTTTATCTGGAGGTCTTCTGAACTCCCTGGGGTATGGCGTCCATGATATCAGGTATCACATCATAAATTTTATATATTTGATCCTTATTTCTGTATGACTTGTCTATTAGCATCACAGTTTTATAGAATATTTGGTGCAAAATACCTGCTGGCTTTTCTCTTCTTTCTGAACCTGTCATGTAGGAGTACCCCAGCTGACAACAGGAGTCGAAGGCAGTTGTTTTTATGGTTCCTCACGTAGAAATTCCTGTGTCAGCTCAGCTTTGACAAGTGCTTTCCTGAAAGCTGAAGAGCGCAGGACTCCAAGACAGAAGTGTGTAGTTCAGACAACAGCAATGAGCGAGATACCACTGCTAGGGAACAGAGTTTGTCTGGCGTCTGTCCTGACACTGGCAATTTGAGCAATAATTTCCTCCCCAGATGCTGTGCAGTTTGACAGAGTTTGGCTCAAGAGGTTAAAAAAATAATGGTCTGGCAGTAAACAGCTTTTTAGAAATATTATTTGGAGACCTACTTAAACTTGTGCAATGCTTTGTCTACAGTAATAGGAATTGCAGCAAGTAACAGTGTTAGGTACACAATATGTATCTTCAAGTGATCTGTTTTGAAGAGAGAGCCCTGCTGGACTTGGAAAACTTTCTCTTAGGCCATAATCTTTTCGCCTTCTTTCATTTTAACCTGCTTGAACCAGTACGTAACAGGAGCTGAACACCCACAAACTTTGAGAAAACTTGAATCTGGGTCTAAATGCCAGGTTTGGATTCTGTTCTACAGATTTTCTGATTTAGTTGTCTACAAAGAAGGCTCACAGCTAATAAATGAAGAAGGAAATGTTTGATGATCCTCAGGGCAATAAACAGCAGCCAGCTCCATTTCTTTCTTTCCCACCGTATTCGGTCACGATTTAAAAATCAGATTCTCCTAAGTCAGTCAGTAAGATTTTTCCCCTGTGAAGATGAACCATTTCTCCGCCCGTGCCTCCCGATACTTAGCCTAACGCTTGGCCCTAGCCACTCTGCGTTTCAGAGGCAGCAGCGGGGAGGTGAAGCATTCTTTAGCTCCTCGAGGGGTCTGGACCACTGAAAAGGTCAAACAAACAAAGTTAAAATAACCATGAGACTTGCTGGCCAGCCAGCGCTCTGGGTCCAAGATCAGCGGTACTGCTGCCTGGTGACTAATGCAATTAAGTCAGCTCTCGGTCCCGTCCCGCAGAAACAAATCTTATAGCATTGCGTACTGCTGCCAGATGGATTGCTCAAGCTTGGAAAGCTCCCTCATCCACACATACTTCATCACGACAGGCCCTATTCGTGGAAAAACATGGCACTGGCGGAGGGATTTTTAGCCACTTTCCTGGAGAAAAACAATGGCAGGGAGCAGGCTGCAATGAGCAGGCTGTGGGTGGTGAACGTGGGCTTTGCAGGTTGCCAAGAGCCATTTATTTGTTGGGACTGGTAAATGTGAAGCAGAGCCCAGAGGAGCATGTCCCAGGAGGTCCTCAGGAGCACGGACCACCGACCACCATGGGGCAGCTGCCAGTGCTGGGGATGCTCTGCCAGGCTCCCCCCCAGCCATGGCAGCCCCCAGCCTCTCCCAGAGACAGTCACTGGAGGTCTGGTGGTGGCTGCCCTGGTTGTTTCTCTAGTTTGTGCAGTTGCTTTGACCCTGAAAAACTCATAATTGGAATAACAGCGAGAAAGTAGATGTCTGGAATTTGTACTAAAGAGGATGGATAGTTTCTCTGCTTCCCATTTTGAGAGGCATTAGTGGAAAGCTGGAAGGAAAGGATGGGGGGCAACGGTGGCGTCCAAAACACGCTTATGTCACTCACTGCACAGCGCGCAATCCACCATAGTCTCCCTGTGATGACCCTTGCAGTGAAAACACTGCTGCTTCCTTTCCTTCGTATCAGGGACTCCTGGCTTCGTTACAAGCTCCATTATCACATGGAGGGGGAAAAGCAACATCTGTTTAAGGCCATACATTAACATTAAGCTCTGTAAATTGTATACAAAAATGGAGAGTCAGCCAGAAGCGATCATTCCTCTGCTGCTGCTGCTGGCATCAGTTGAAGTATGAGAAGTTCTATGGAGTAACACAGTAGTGAGATACTCAGTTTTTAATGGGAAGGCCCTTTCCTATTCAATTTGAATTCTCACAGGCTTCTGGGCAATCAAACTGAGGTGTGAGGTACTGCAGATTGCTCTTTGCCAAAAGAAAAGCGATCTCATATTTGACCACTGTGGCTAAATCCATGTTGTTGCTGCTAGTCTGAACTATGGAAAAAATGATGCACAAGGAGGAAAGCACAAGCTGCACCTTCCAGTCTACCAGTAAGTCTCCAAATGCATTAACGTAGGAACAGTTGTGTTAGGTCAGACTAAGGGTTTATTCATCTTGGTATCTTTCCTTCAGATTCATCCTAAACTATGTTTGGGGAGAGAGCATGAGACCTTTCCTCCATACACTCTCCCAGCTGTCTGTGGTTTAAGTGTGTCCTAATGTAAAGCCTGCATTCACACCATAATCTTTTTAGCAGCCATAAATGAAGTTGTATTCCACAATCTCTCTAATTCCTTAATTCTTGTGGTCTCTGGAGCCACGCACTATAAGGAACACCACAATTTAACTACACGGTCATGAACAATTATTTCCTCTCGCTGATTTAACATCAGTGGTTGCTTGTGAAGTTGCTGAGCAAACTGTTCTCCATTCACATTTTCCCTGGCCATCCCCATTTCGCTGGCCTTCAGCCTGTCCTGCCTCGGTCTCTCCCTTCAGAGCTTCGTGTGAAAGTTGTGCCGCACTGACCATCCCTGTCCTCATCCCCGTACCGCGTATGATTCTAACACATCGTTTCCTGAGATAGCAATGAACTTAATGGCATCCAGTAGGTAAGATATAGATAAACAAACACCACAGCTGTTAAGTTAGGAAGTTATTCAATTAAATATTACTACCTGAGGTAGCTGCACTGAAAGAACAGAGGTTCCCCCGCCACCGCTTTGCTGAGACCCACATGTGCCTTACAGCAAGCCCAGAAGTGTCCTCCCAGACCCTTCCAACTGCGCCAAGGCAATCCGAGGCTTGCCCCAAACACCTAAAGAGGTGCCCCTCCGACAGCACGGCACAGGCGGGGCAGCCTGCTTGGTGGGACTAGCACTATGGAGGGGGAAGAAGAGGGGCACGTATTGGGGGTAGGAACTTCAGGCCGTTAATTTTTAAGATGGTGTTAATATTGTGAGGGGAAAGTACTGAGGGAGGGGGTAATGACAGTAGCAGAAGAGAAAGTGGCGAGGGTCATTGGAGCCCCTGGAAGAATTAGGCAAGAACAGCGTAGAGGGAAGTACTGGGTTTGTGGATAAGGAAGGTGGAATAGGCAATATTTTGGCTAGGAAAAGTCTGTCTTTTTGTTCTCAAGAGATATCACTGAAGGCAAAGGATGCACAGAATAAAGAAATAAATACACAAAACCATGCTTGGGTGATTAGATCAAGCTATATGCTAGACTTCATTACGGCACCAGGGCCAGCAATAGGTTGGTTTATTGTTTTGATGAATCAGGATGGGCAGATGTAAGTGCCTTAGTGCAGGGCAGCCCATGGAAGTATATTGGAGAATATCACTGTCTTTGGTTGTTTTAAGGATGAAGTGACAAAACTTAAAGAAATAACATGTAAGCTTGGCTGTAGTCTCTGAATAAGATTATTCAAAAGTTTTGCAAAAAAATTGTTCACAGAATTCTCATTCTCCCACTCCCTCTGCAAAAGACTTCAGCTCCTACAAGACATAGCTGGCTACCCAGGCTAACTGCTCTGCTGTCTGTACCACGGCTGGAGGTATGAGCTGACTCAGGATGAGGCAATGGGAATGGGAACGCTCATTTTCAGGCAAATATAAAGTAGCCACTGGCAGCAGGACGCAAAATCAAGACAGTGACAATTTGCTGTGAAGCCCATATTTCCAGATCCTAGGACAAGGGACGTGCTGAAGCAGACATGGGACTTTCCCATGCATCTTCACTTCAAACCTGGAAGCTGTCTGGGCTCTGTGGGAGCCACCAACATGGGTGGGCAGTGGGAGAGCTGCCAGCTGCGGCACATCACCCCTCGCCTGGACCCCCAGCCAGGGTGGGTCGCGGTGGCACCCAGCTGGCACGGGCGGTGGGACGGCGGGGACACGTGCCTGGCCAACACCGGGAACTGGTTCTTGTAGGAGCTACAAGAAGCAAATAAAGGGGCATGACACAGAGATGCATAAATCGGTACTGAACGATTCACAGAGCTTTTTTCTTCTGGTGCCACTCAGATAATTTGTTGGACACAAGAAATACACTATTATTTCTGAAGTTTCTGTCTCTCGCACACTGTCTCTCAGACTCTGCTTGGACACTTCCCCAGCTCCTCACCCTGCTTGGCTTTTTCTCTTCAAGAAATACAGTCTCATCAAAATGGAAGAATATCCAAACTGCTGCACAGAAAAATAAGCCAATAGCTTGATCTCCTGCCTTGGAGCCTGGAGGATAACTGCACCAACAGAAAAGGGATTTTTTTTCCCCCCCTCCCAGTCATACATGGCTTCGCACTGAGATTTGCCTCTGTCTTAAGTGTTGCTACAAAATGGAATACGATCAAAGTGTGGTAGATTTTCATCAGAGATGTAGAGCGTCACCAGTATGAGAAGCAGAGAATAAAACCAATGACGTGCTGTGTTTTCAAGGAAAGGAGATTAGCAGAAATGTACTTTCTCCTGAAAAAATTAATGTGATAGCAACTATTCTAATAAGCATTAGTGTCCATCCCCTGGAGGCTGGACTCCCCTGTTTATGCTGCAGACTACTCTTTTCTCCCCTAAAAAAAATCATTCAACCATTTAAGATTTTTTTTTTTTTCCCAGGAAAATGATGTAACAACAACAACAACCCTTCAACGGCACTTATTCCTCTTTTGTCACTGAGCACTTGCTGCCTCATCGCTTTAGGATCACGGCTGCTGGCCAAGTCTGGGTCTGGGTTATTTTTGCTCACTTGCTAAAACATAACAGTTAAATTATGAGGTTATTCTTATTTTGCAGTGAAAGTGGTCCAGGTTAAAGCAAGTCTTAATGCTGGCTGCAGCCACTGTGCACCACGCGAATCTCTTCAGCAGATTTGCTGTAACACTGCAGGACCTAAACGGGATGTTCCCCAAAATGCCTTTCTCCTGCTGCACCGGCTGAGCCTCCGCAACGGGTGAGTAAGGTGTCCCGAGTGAAATACTCATGGCTGCGGGATTCAGCGGAGAGGAATAGGCTGGAACAAGCACTTCGAAAGATGATCTAATGACAAGGTAAGCAAGGAGAGGTGATGAGGAGAAAAGGAGGTCTGGCACAGGATAGACATAAAGAAAGATGGGGAGGAGGCAGGAGCGCAGGTGGGCAGAAGGACTCAGAAGAGCTGTGGTGGCTGGAGCGTGTTCTCCTTGAAACACAGCCAACCCTCCAACACCCTTCATCTGCCTTTTTAAGCAAAGTATCTGCTTTTTTACTATTTTCTATGTTACAGGCATGAGTCAAACCAGCCTCAACAGACACAGCCATGAAACCATTCTTTCTGTTACTGTACCCATCTGCCTTGTTTGATATCTCCCCAGACTTCCTCAGTAATGCAGTCCACAGTCCTATATATTCCTTTTTTTTTTTCTTTTTCCCCTTCCTACTTTTAAATCTGCCACCTGGACAGTCTCTTAATGCAGAGTCAGGTTCTGCAGTGATGGAGAGGAGCATCCTGCAGGAAACACATTCAGCTCATCAGAGGCAGTTTTAGAGCACTTGGTAGGGTGAATTGAGGCTGTACCACCCATTTAAGTTCTTCTGCTTCCTATCTTCTAAGAGTGTTTGACTTTAGAGTCTTTAAAAAAAATTAATAGGAAGGCAGCAAAAGATTATATTAATGGACTTAAAAACACAGATTCATTGCACAGGTAAAAGGAGATGGGCAGAGGGAGAAAGCTTTAGGTATTTAATTTTAATTTGGCTTTGGCATAAATTCTGCTAGTTGTAATTTTATCTCTCAGTAGTAATACTATTTAGCTATCCGGTAGCCATTCTTACTACTGTTAGACCAGAAAGGTCACACAAATACAGAAGTTCAGGACTTCTGTAGCTTTAATCCTTAGCAACATTTTTTTTCTGGCTGCTTATCTCGCAATTCCAGCTCTAAGTGGACCATATATGCTCGTTTTGAAAAAACATTTTTTAAAAGTTTTGAAGTGCCTCACTCAAAAAGTAGGAGTTACGTGTTCTAACTTTGAAGACAGTGAAGACCAGAAGTTGTTCACCATACCAGAGAAACAATTTTATAGGCCACCACAGACTTGGATTAATTGTATAGAAGCAGGGAAAGTTGAAGCCAAAAATGCACAGGCAACACCATTCCCTTCCTAAGCAATACCCGTTCGTGGGATTCCATTTCCTTACTCTCCAGTAGATGGCAATCCAGTACTTGGCCAATAAAACAATCATGTGAGGAGATTTCTCTGAATACAAGCCCGTGGGGGCTTTAGTTATATATTCTGAGTGCAACTCAGGACCGCGAATGTTATCCAAGTGAATCGTTTGATGGGTGTTTTACTGTGCTGCTGGCCAGCATGGGGCGAGGCCAGAACAAATAAGACTTGAGAAGTGTGTGTGGAAATGGCAGGGCCTTTCAGCAAAGGGGAGGATGTCAACGTTGTTAGAGGCTGCTGGTTGTTTTAGTGATGTCAGTCTCTTACACTGAAGTTTTTAGAGGACTTGGGAAGTAAAAAGATAAATTTTGGTGTCTACTTGTGTGGAATTTTACTTGCTCTTGGAGAGGTGTAAATCCATTTCTTGTGTTTAAGAAAAAATTGCACAGAACCCCCTGAATCCTCTCTCCTTTCTGTTTTGCTTTCTCTCCAGACTGTGACTGTGTGTCATAGGAGTGCCTGTGCTTCTCCCACTTCTTCGCGTTGCTCCACGGCCACTTCTGGGATCCTCACTGCAAGATCAAACCCACAGAATATGTCAGATCTGCTGTGGGCCTTGCCTCAGCCGATAGCCCAGCTATTCACTTACCATGGAATCACAGACTATCCCGAGTTGGAAGGGACCCATAAGGATGATTGAGTCCAGCTCCTGGCTCCACACAGGATCAACCCAATCAGAGCAGATGACTGAGAGCGTTGTCCTGATGCTGCTTGAACTCAGCCAAGCTCAGTGCGGTGACCACTGCCCTGGGGAGCCTGTTCCAGTGCCTGACCACCCTCGCGGTGAAGAACCTTTTCCTGATCTCCAACCTGACCCTCCTCTGTCACAGCTTCATGCCGTTCCCTCGGGTTCTATCGCTGGTCACCAGAGGGAGGAGATCAGCACCTGCCCCTTCGCTCCCCCTCGGGAGGAAGCTGTAGGCCACCATGAGGTCTCCTGTCAGTCTCCTCTTCTCCAGGCTGAACAAACCGAGGGACTTCAGCCTCTCCTCATAAGTCTTCCCCTCTAGACCCTTCACCATCTTGGTTTCCCTCCTTTGGACACTCTCCAATAGTTTTATGTCCTTTTTGTACTGTGGTGCCCAAACCTGCACGCAGTACTGGAGGTGAGGCCGCACCAGCGCAGTGTAGAATGGGACAATCACGTCCCTAGAGCGGCTGGCAATGCCGTGCTTGATACAGCCCAGGATACCGCTGGCCTTCCTGGCAGCCTGGGCACACTGTTGGCTTATCTTCAACTTGCCATTGACCAAGATGTCCAAGTCCCTCTCAGCACCTGCCCCACATCTCCAGAGCCTTCAGCAGAGTTTGGGAGGGGTGAGAGTGGTGGCATTTCCCTCCAGAGCAGGGAGCTGGGGAGGTATGTATTTAGGGGCACCAGAAGAGAGACTGGGGGGTTGGCACCAGCCATGCGTTGTGTGACATGGTGGCTGAAGTGTTCCTCATAATCCCACAGCTGTGTCCTGGCTCAGGGCTGCACAGGCAGGGAGAGCTGTTCTCCAGCTGGGATACCTGAAGGAAGGCAGGACACGATCTTCTGGGAAAAAGGGTGACAAGTCAGTAAGCAACAAAGTAAGGGAGAGCAGTGAATCAACAGAGACTCAACTGTATTTTGCCAATATTAAATAACCTTTCCCATCTTCGAGTCCTCACAGGTTTTCTTCATTGTTTCATTTATACATTCGTTTCGAAGCTTTGTGATTTCTAAACATATGGATGGATAGAGGCAAAAATGGCCTTTTGTCAAATATTTGACCCTTCTGTAACAGAGATGAAAGCAGCAGCACTCGCAGAACAGTTTACATTTTCAGAGCCTCATACCAACGCCAGTTACCACTGACATCCCACTTTGGGTGGAAGCCAGCTCTAGGTTTGCACGGGATGCAGATAATGGCACCAAGCGGCAGAGTTTCTACATGAATGTGGTTCAGAGATGCTCACGTTGGTTTTTGGCTAATTGGCTCATTAGCAACAAGCGTGGGGTTGTTGATTTGGTGAACTCTCATCGTCTGGATTTAGTTTGTTTTTCAAAAAGCCCTGGGGTTTGAGAGGCAATTATCTCACAGTGATGACAAACCTTTTAGTTGCTACTTTCTAAGTCAAACCAGTGAGCAGAAACTATGCTGGGAAAACTAACAATCTATTTTATGTTCCCACCGCTGTGCGTGAGAAAGGATGAATCAGACGCTGTTGTGATTCGGAGTCAGCGACAGCCTGCTCAGAACAACACGGAAAGAGAGGAGAGTGGTCCATGCTGAGGGCCTGATACCTTGCCTTGTTCAGCAGTAATTGCCCTGAGCCACGGGATGCCTGTGCTGGGGGATAAAAGCATGCAGCTCCCACAAGTGTTCAGAAATAAATGAGAACTTCCTTCTTTTCCTTCAATTCTTTAGATATTTTTCAGTGGTTCTTCTTTGAAAAACATCTTCTTAAACTAACTCATTAAATGCACGGCACAGCCTTGTCTCACGCACACCAAACATGCATCTGGGAATGCGAGACCTCTGTGTCCCCAGCAGGTAGAAACGCTGCTCTCATTTTTATGACATTCATCAGCTTTCCACTGGTGTCTTCACCCAGCCCTTCCTTCTTTCCCCCCACCCCTCCCAGTACTCCTCACTGCCACCTCAGCTGTTCCACGAGCAAGCTGGCCGATCTGTGTTCCTCCCTCCTGTGCCCCCAACGCAGCCAGAGCAAACACATCAGGGACACTCCGGAGCGGTTTGGGCTGCCCGGAGGGACTGCCGTGCTCGGGCAGCTCAGGCACGCCGCGAGAGGGCACGAGCGGGGAGGAGAGGCACAGCCTGCAAGCGTGACTCCCCCCGCACACGCAGCGCTGAACAGGGGTACGGAGCACTACGGGGGGTGACACTGGAAAGAACAGAAAACAAGTAACAGAAACGAATTGTTTCCTACTCTGGCACCGTGCAAACCTCGCACGAGCGCCGGGGTGCGACCCGACAGGTCTTTGCAGTTTGCTCTAAATAGGATTTATCTGGATTTACCTCACTTCTATCAAGAGGATGGTGTCTGTGGGATCTCGCTGTTGTCCACCATACCTTCCTGCTCTCCTGGGCCTCTCACTGCTAGTGCCTCCGGACCCAACGCTCCCGGTAAAACCCACATCGCCCAAAATTAGAGAGTGTATCTGGCCTGGGTGCTTCTGTCACCCAACTGAACTGAATTTCTCTTCTCCAAATAGCATCTTGACTTCACGGAACTTTACACAAGTGCTCAGCAAACTGGATACACCTGGAAAAACGAGCAGAAATAGTTACCAGCTTGGAGAGCCTCTGGCTGTTTGGTTTCTAACCTGTGTGTCCCGTTTCAACGTGGGATTTCTGTGAGGCCCTGATGAGGTAGTCACCAAATCAATGTCATCTCAGCTGCGTTTTCCCTGTGACACTTTACACCTCTGGTGCTGCTCGCACGAGGGATCACAGAGCCACTTTTGTTCTTGCACCCACCTAAGAGAGCACCGAACAACGAGCCGGAGACCAGAACTTGACAAAACCTTGGGTTTCGTCTTCTCACACGCCAAACAACTAAGATGACAGTAGGATGCAGCTTGCAAAGGTGCAAGGAGTGAGGCTGAATCTATGCAGACAAGCACAGACAAAAGCATTTCTTTCATGCCTTCCTGCGCACAAAACACCTATGCTTGGGAAGCTTTGCCTACAAGGTTACACACTGTGTGTTGCAGACACTTGTCTGCTGCAGGGGAGGCGTATCTGCTCACTGACAGGTATCACACAGGAGCCTGTGGCACTGCGTTTAACGATAGCTTGCGTGAATCCGCAGAGGCTTAGGAAGAAGCCTCCCATATTCCTGAAGCAAGACACAACTGAATGAATTGCTAAAATACACACAAAAGAAAAAAAAAGTTTTTAAGCACCTTGGACTCATTTCAGTGGTCTTCCCTATGTGCTGAAAGGGAAATTTTGACTCGTATGTGTGTTAGAAAGCAGCCTGGAACCCTTTCCTGCTTTGTCATCAGGTTGGGGAGGAGAAAGCTCAGACGGAAGCAATCGGTCCCGAGGAATGTGCTAAATCCAGCCCTTGGGGGATAAAAATGTCTCTCTCAAAGGGATGAGGCTTAACAAATTGAGAGCGCCTCTCGTCTCTCATCTCATTAGATGACTTTATTAAGCACATAAGTGCTTATTTGTGTAATTGAATTTATCTCAGCCATTCTTCTGCTTTCAGAAACTGCACTGCCCCAAATCCAGAGCACCTTCCGCCATGCTCCTATTTTGATGCTCCTAAGCAAGTACAGCCTGTGCCGCTGCGTAACAGCCGCAGCCCTGAGGTGGTGAGCGGGCATCGGGTGGGAGGCGGCAGGGGAGCAGCCCTGCTTGTCACTGTCAGCACTTGCTCGGCCTTCCTCACGCAGCAGCTCCTGCGGACGGCAGGTAATTTCCGTAAGAAAACAGAAAGGTGTACAGCGTTTGTCTCTGGTTTCAGCGGGCTCAGCAGCGTCACTGGCCTTGCCTGCAGACAGCCGCTCTAACTTATAAAACCACTCGCAGCTCAGGGTGTATTAGTCTGTCCACAATAAGGCCGTTTTGCCATTTTTTATTTTTTTTTTGGGGGGGTGGTGTTGCTAAAACCTGGAGGTTAAGCAAACCTTAGCTCTTGGTACCACGCGAGTTCCAGCGGGGACTCTGGCACACCAACATCAGAGTGAAAGATCATTCTAACGCCGCCAGCGCTGTGCAGGGAAGGCTCACCGTGTGGTTGGGGCGGCATCACGTTTTGTTTTTAATCAACATTGAAGTTGCAAGGGAGGCAATTCGGTTTCAGTCTCTGAGGCAGAGAATCGGTCACAGGTTGGGGGAGTTTTGTTTGGCTAACTGCAAATCAGCCACTTAAATCAGAACTTAAAAGCAAATGCCAGTATTAGGTAACAGCTTACCCACGCTTTGGTAAAACACAAAAAATGGTAACTTTCATTTTTAGTACCTGGTGAGTATGTATTCAGTATCAGAGGAGTCAGTGGAGCCAAGGAGCAAAAGAAATAGTAGCAGACTGATGGTCTAATTCGCAAGTGTGTCCCCTTAAGGCAGGATTTGTGGACATAAATATGGGTCTTGTTTTCATAAACTTGTATAAGCTGTATCTGCTTTTTGTGGCTCAACAGAGAAATACAACTTGTGGGACTTCCAGGAAAGCATATGCCAATATAACGAATGTAGAACCTGTCAGGGACGCAAAGAGCTTGGCCTGCCTGGGGTGGGATCTGCCTTGGAAGGGTCAAGTCTAGAACCTCCAGGATTCATCTCAGGGATGGAGCTAGAAGGCTGGATTCACTAACAACAAAGCTGTTTGAAGTGCAGAACTGTAATCCCAACTCACCTTTCTCTCCTACTCTCCTTCCAAGCCTGTCTAGGCTTGTAAGCAACAGCCCACCAGGTGTCTGTTTGACCTTGGGCACCTAGAGGTTTCATGAACTTCAGCCACAGCAGCCTAAGCAACAGGGGTCCCTTGGAATAAGACCCGTGGCTTTGTTCTAGTCTGACTCATTTTGGAAGCATACTAATTCCATCGTAAATGTACAGAAAAGTTTTTAAAGAGACTGGTTGTTGGTGTGTTGTTTTTTTTTTCCAGTGTAGAATATTTTAAGTTCATTTATCCACGTAAAAATTTTTCTTCTTCATGGAAAGAGGCCCAAACCCACTGGGAAAGATAGAATCCCAGTAATGCCAGGGCTCTGGGTCAGGGCTTACCTCTGTAAGCACAGTCATGCAGGCGTAAGTTCGGCATAAAATCAGTGTGTGGCAGAATTGAAGGAAAACAATAACTATGTCCATTCATGCAATGCAAGACTGCAGAACCTGCCAAAGGGCAAGCTTAAGAGCTAATAAGATTTTTGCTTTATAATACTTCCTGAATGTTAAATGATTAACCTTCAGCAGTCTCATGAGGTCGCTCCGGTGGTATGTAGATCATTACATTCACAGGTCTTAAGTCTCTGTGGGCTTAGATGTGAACGTTCTGCTGAGGCATAAAGTTTCTTTTTATAAGTATTAGTAGCAGGAATATTAACACGTTTCTCCCACGTCTTTTTCTGGTGCAAACACTTCCTTGTGGAGAGAGAGATCTTTCAGAACAAGAACAGGTATGTATGTGTCGGGGGGGGCTTGGTTTTGGCAGCGGCGATGGTGGTTAGCACGCAGTTGGATCAAACGCACCAGCAGAACGCCGAGAGTGATAGATGGGGGCTTTGCGTTTCAGCTGCTCCCAGAGCAATCCTGGACCACAGCAGTCTTGGAAGGGAAGCAATGCTCCGTCCAGCTGCAGAAATGGCAAGCGCTCTGGCTTTTCATGTTGAGCCGTGTTTGTTTTGGGTTTTTTATTTCTGTTTTGTTACTTGAGAGACTCTTGGAAACGGCCTGTCTTGGAGCCAGCTGCGTCCCCGGGGCTGGCTGTCGGCTGGCCCCAGCCAGCAGCACAGCGAGTGCCCTCTGGCGCACCAGCACAGCAGCGGCCGCTCAACCGAGACAGGCTCGGAGGAGAAAGATTAGAAGTTCCCAGCTGACAGCCTACCTCGTTCCCAGCAACTGTTTGCCACGTGTACAGTTCTGATGGGAGCGCTGCCTGGGGGAACCGAAGATTCAGCTGCCTGGATCCAACCCAGATGATGGATTGTTTTTGTGTTCTCTTTATGTCATTCCCAGAGTTAAGCTTCTGGTTAACGACAACCAATGCAGGGACAGTCCATCCTTGCTAGTTAGGGCTTAACTTCCAGCCAGAGCACACTGTTGCTGTCTGGGTCTGCCAGCACTCCGTCAGATGGGGTTTAACCCTACCTGTTTGGTGGGGTTTAACCCGACCAGCAGCTAAACCAAACCCACAGCCGCTCCCTCACTCCCCCCTCCCCAGTAGAATGGGGAGAGAATTAGGGGGAAAAAAGGAGGTTAAAGACAGTTTAATATGGCATAAAAGGAAGAGAATAACGATGATGATGATACAAGAATATCAAAAACACATGATGTACAGCACAATCACTTACCACCTGCAGACCACCAACGCCCAGCTAGTTCTTGAGCCGCGGTCTGAACTCCTGGCCAGCTTCCCCCAAGTTATATACTGAGCATGACGTCACATGGTATGGAATATCCAAAACACAGCGCTACACCTGCTGCCAGGAAGAAAAATAACTTTGTCCCAGTTGAAACCGCGACACTATTAATGCTGTAGCAAATTTAAGTAGACCAACAAATGCAACACACTACGCAGTAAGTCACTACAGTGAGTTAGAAGGAAGTGCCAGGAGTCCTGTCCTAAGGGTCCTTTGCCCTCAAAGCCGGAGGACGTTGGCCCCGTATTACCTGACTGCTCAGGAGTCACAGTCAGGTGCCTCCAGGACGAGGCACCTCACTGCCCAACGACGCGGAGCTGCATTTGAAAATCACGTTTGAAACATCTCCTTCGCGGCCAGAGCTGCAAGTACAACTCCAGAGCATTACACTGGCATACGCGTTCTCTGGTTCCACCGATTTTCAATTCTTCCACTGCAAAGTAGGAAAGCTGCCAAGGGTGGCCTGGGAGACCTCTCGCACACACCTCCCTGAGCCCAGCAGCTGGACATTCAGGGGATGTGAGAGACAAAGTTTGGACACCGATGATCCACATCCCACGTAACTGCGTTTTGAGGGCCGCTTCTAGTCCTGGATTATCAGGGCTTTTAATCTTTAACTGTTTTCTCCTGCTGTGCTTCCACAGCTTGGAAAGCTGGAGGGAAAGGGGCTGGGATACAAGCAAAGAAATTAAATAGATGGACACTGCTACCAGATCAGTAAATAGTAGATCTGTTAGATAAATTAAAAACAACCCCCCAAAAAAAGAGAGAGACCAAGGAAATTTATTTACTTTTTATCTATGAACAGTATGACATATAATTATAGACAAGTTTTGATACACAGGAAAACCCTTTTGTCAACCATTTGTCTTGCTAAATGAAACAGCACAATAATCTTTACACATTCATATTTTGTTTTTGTTTTTTTTTTTGTTTTTTTCTTTACAATACACAGCTTTCTTGGGTTGAAGCAAACTGCAGGACATATATTGAGTACTGGTATATTACAGCTACTTACATCATTTAAGAACAGCAAATGGAGAAAAATAAGTTATTTAAATATTGATTTCATATACAGAAAGTGCAACTTTGTTAGTTGTTACGTAACTTGCTTGACAGTTTTGATTCCCCAGAGGGTGTCAATTAAAGATAAAAGTATCTTGGACCAAAAGTATTATTTATTCTAAAAATAATACAGTACAACTGCACAGCTGTGACTTGGTGAATCGACCACTGTTGCTGCTCTTAGAGATGACGACCTGTTTGAACAATGCAATGGTTAATGCTTCTGACCACGCTCCCAGTTTTTGCATTCAAAGCCAGGCTCGAAAGAGAGCACAGGAACTACGGGCATCATCGCCACCTGGGTTGTCAGTCGAAGCTTATGGTTACGATGGCATTTGGTAATATTTTGGGCTTGCTGCTTCTATTGTTAAATAGCTGTTTGTGTTACAACGGTACAATGGATAGATACGTAACTTCGTTAGCCTGAGCAGAGCAGATAAGGATTCCAGCAGCAGGTTTCTTTCGTGCTTCCCAAGAGCCAACGAGCGAACTTGCTCGGAGCACTGAACGGTTGCAAGAAGATGTAAGAGGTTATGGCTCTCATACCGCCCCGGCCCGCCTGCTCGGGGAATGCCACAGGTCACTGAAACCACAGCAGGGAAGCTCAAACACTGAGAAGCTTAAGGCTTTTTTAGATTAAAATATAAACTAAAATTGTAATTCAAGTAAGACCACAGAGCATAGTCTTAAAAAGAAAAACAAAGCAACTATAAAAACTCAGAAATCGCAGACTGCTCACTCTAGTCCTGATGGGTGTGATTTGCTTTCCCAGGGCTACATAATAATTTAAAAATCATGGATTTACAAAGAGTGTTTGGCACACAGGTTCAGCTTATTCCCATAATTCTCCTTCTGTAGTTAAGAGAAGTGGAAGTTATTAACATGGGAGAGCTTTATTATGTGACTTGTTTTCCCAGCAACATGAGGAAATTTGTTCCCTTGTTTATTGCATATAGCCAGCATGGACTTCTCTCTCGCTCCAACAGAGCTGCTGTCTACTTACTTCTACGCAGTTCTGGCCCCTGCCAGCAATCCCAGGAAGTCTCAATACACTTTCCATCTCCTGCTTACCGATAGTCACCACGTAAGCCTCAGAGACGAACAACGCACGAATCATCATTATTGAAAAAGACACTTGATTAATTTTTTCTTTTTACAATTTTTTCCTTTTTTTTTTCCAGACTTTCACCAGCTGTGCAGATCACCTATCCTGCATGTTTCCTGACACTGTCAACATTAGAACATGCTGATTATCTGCACACCAAGGAGAACGTCACACAGAAACAGATCCAGAGGAACTTTGCTTGAGAATAACTTCAGGTTACATCAGCCAATTAGCTGCCTTCACATGATGGTGTCCAGTAGACAGTGGTGAAATATGAAACGAGGAAAGTAAACCGAATACTTGTCAATTCTACCAGGAGCCAAATTAATTATTATATGTAGTTCCTCTGACTTAAATCATGTCCATGAAAGGACCATACATAGTAAGGAATCACGGAGTAAACCACAATTTTTCACTCATCAGTCTGGGAGCGTTTTATCAGGAAAAGTGTCATTAGCTCAGTGGGAGGCTGGGATAACTGAGGCCAACTGGGAAGTGCCTTGTCCGTTTTTTTACAGTAAGTTGATGTCAGAACTGATATTGGAAACATCCACACGTCCTGGCCTGTGTCCAGATTTCAACATTACCACCCTTTAGCCTGCCAGAGTAAGCTTGCCCTGTCTTCCATAGAGCATCTGTGCTACAAGAAGCAGAAGGACACACCATATATAGACCCCAAAGAAAAAGTTAATGTGCTATTCATGATAATCTGTATTTGGTATATAAAATGTGTCCCCATATAGAAAAATAAAATCTGTCATTAGCCACGTATGTGAATGGAATGTCTTACATGGATTTAGGCAGAAAAATATCATTACACCATGGAAAAATGGTTCACCACATATGCCAGAACAACGCTGTCTTCCAGTGAGAGGTAACATTAACACACAGTCATGAGGGATATCAACTGTTTTAAAATCACAGTGTAATTCAACTACATAGGATTTTTTCATCCATGCAATGGAGTTACTGGATCGGATGATTTCTATGGGACACAGTTTGCTTTTTTGATGCATTTTATCTCCCACGAGTGAATTCTCATTTGCAGAAACCCACTGTTTGGAATCAATATGGTCAGGATACCAAGTCAAAGCTGCAGCATAATGATTGACAATATAACACAGTACACAGAATATGATTAAAATGAAAAGCAGTTACATATATACAAGGCAGTATATCTTGGAACAGTTTAGTAACAACAGTAAATGCAGGCTGTACTGAACAAGAAGTTATCCTGACAACCAAAACCTAGCATAACCCTGCATTTGTAAAAGCATCTCTACAAAACAGAAGGTGTTATGATGAGGCATTTTATAGAAGCTATTTCAGCTGAAAATCACCCTAAGTGCAGCCTAAGGGCGACTGGTTGAAACAAGGCTTGAGAAAGATGAATACAGGTAAGTGAACACTAGGTAACTGCTTAAAAGCTTGTTTTAAGGCAAATAAAAAGCTGATTGCTAGAAAGCAGTTATAAAAATGACCTCAGTTCTGTACAAACAAAAAGCTTTCTGACTCTCTGTCGGTTAGTTGCATTGGAGTGACAGCACGGACCATACTGAAACCTAATTACAGTCCATTAACTTTGGCCTAGCTAAAGGCTTTGTGGCGTATTGGGACCTACACCAAGCAACAGCGAAGATGACTGGGGGTGGGGGTGTGTGTTTAGCTCTAGACTGCTAAAATAAACAAAAGGCATTTGCCAAACAGCTTCTACTGGAATTAGCATCTTGGCTTGTACCTGGTCTTCAGGACAGTCTCCAGGTACCTGGCACCTAGATGTACAGAAGACCCCCAACCTAAGGAGCTCTCCATAGAAACGGGGCCTATTACCAGTATTACTTTCACAAACTTGAGGAAAATGTGCAAGGGTCCCTTAATTCTGTGAAGCTGTCTGATTCTCAGGCCAACCCTGTGCACTTTATGAAATAAGAATACTTTACAGGGGAGTGAGGGGGGAAGGAAGTACCACATCTATGTTACCTGGTGGTTGCTTCTCCTTCAGCTGCCAAAGACAGTAACAGAAATATTTCATATCCTTTGAAGAAGGTATCTGCCTGTCCTTGGGAGCCACTTCCTTGATCCCTTTAGCTATGTGAAGTAAATACAGCAATATTAGTGCAGGAAGGAGCAGTAGATTCTCAACCAGGCAATGACACGCTATGGAGCATGTTAAATTGCCTCCGGATCAAGAGATTTGAAGAGTCTTGCCGCTGCCAGGAGCTTGCTTATGTGCCTTTCCTCTGTGATGCCAGCTTCTTGAAGGCAAGTTTGTGACAGAGAAGGCACTTTGCTCAGTGTGTTGAATCCTGCTTCTAAGAGCAGTCTGGAATACATAGGCAGACCAATGGAAATCAGCCAGTCAGATACAGAGGTGATAAGTCCTGGGGATACAGGTTTTCGGCAAATTTCAGTGAGCCCTCCACTTGGAATCTGGACAATAAAGAAAAAAACAACCCAATATTAAACATAACTTCTTGGTTTACAGCAAGTCTTTATTTTTCTCTTCCAAAGTGGTAGAATTTCATAGCAGATGTTTCAACTTCTCTCATGTCACATGTGTCACTGTGAGAGCGGTGTGGGTTGAAAGGCTAAGATCACTGGGCACAGGAGCAACAGCAACAATTTTGGGGCAGTATTCATCTGCTTGGGTGACCGTCATGTGCCATTCTGATTTAGTCTGAGATCAGTAAAAAATAGCCAGTGACAAGACTTTCCAGGGTGATCCATTTAATTTCTCGGTAAGGCAAGAGAATACCAATTTTTCCTATTACCTCCTCAGATAGACCACGCTCTTTACAAAAAGCCATGAAAGCTTTTGACTGTTTCCCCTCTTGCTTTTACCAAGGAGGAGTGGACAACAGCTTAGTTGAAGAAATGAAAAAGGAGCATAAAACCTTTCAGATTTCAATATAGAAGAGTTAAACACATGCCACCCTTAGTGAGCAAGTCTCTGTTACCATTGCTTGCAGTGACCTTAGACTTTGAAGACTATTACTCAGTCGAGAGAGGGCTACCCGCCCTCCTTTCAACTAACCGTCCTCCTCCAGGACAGGGGGAGGTACCTCGTGCCCTGTTGTACCCCTGCCTACGTTGTACGGGCTAGGTGAACACAGGGAGAGCTTTTGTACCAGGACTTGGCAGGTATCTCCCTTTACCAGTAGTAAGTCCTTTTAAAGTCTGCTCATATCTAAGAAAATTGGGTTTGTGGAAATACTTACTGCCATGCGATGCTGCTTCCTCAGCTGCTTTACCCGGATTTGGTCCATGTTTGTGGCAACATCCTTTTCAGGCTGGTCTAAGTCTTCAGAGTACCTCTGTACCAAAGCCTCAGGAATGCCACAGCGACCATGCTGAATGTTCCCAGCCAGACAAAAAGGTGAGAGGATAGATGAAAGAAGGGTATCAATACAGACCAATCAATGCAAACATAAAGACAAGTGCAGGACGGGAGCAAGAAGGAGCTTTCCTTGAGATTCCATGAAAATGAGAAAAGCAAGCCCTAAAGGAAGGGCCGGACCTTAAGGCTCCTTCCTTTCCCAAAAGCTATCCTAATCACTATGCTCTCAATTCAGATTTTCTTGGAAGCATAAAATCTAATCATGACTTCCTTTTTCAGCTCTAATTCCCCACATCAGCAGAGAAAGAGACATTTCCATGCCCAGTACCACCAAGGTGCTAATGGCCTGAGAACATGAAGGTTCAGAATAAGCCTAGGATTTCTCAGTCCCCCCACCAAGACAACAGTTACTTCAGGCGTAAGGCCTGATAGTAACATCAAACATAGAATGTCTAATGTCCCAATGATTTATGGTTCCTCTAGGCTGGTTACTGACAAACATACAACAGATACAATAAATGAAAGACTATCCCTTGGAATGCTAGTGGAATCAAAACATTGAAGCAATGTCCTCTCCACTTACCTTGTCAGAGTATGGTTCTTCAGTGAGATCAATGTCTTCAGACTGCAGCTTGTTTTCTATTACCATTTCCAGATCCATTCCCCGACTACAAGAGACTTTCCTTGCTGAAGCAGGACCTAGCTTTATCACGTGCTGCTGAACACTAGCAGTCTCTGGGAGCTCTGACAGCCAGGGTGGCAGTGGGCTAGGAGGGGTACTGGGCTCCTGTTCAGAAGATGTCCTATGGACAGGTACTCCGTGACAATCAATGGGAGTGGATGAGCTGGTCTTTTTTGCTGGCAAACATGGTGCTTCTAGACTTGAGTGGTTCCCGCTTGCGGTCACGGGAGGATGATATAATCCATTAGAAAGGCGTTCTCGGCATTTTTTGGCAGGGACAGGTGGTGGCTGAGAAGGATTTTTTGGTTGTATTCTCGCCTCATTTGTGCCTTTTTGCTCAGCTTCTAGACCTCCCTTGAGGACTGGAGCATAATCAGCCCGTGCAAGGTCATGAAAGCCTTTACTTTTCATTTCCAGAGGCGTCCTTGTTGCAAGATGCGTCACTAAGGCAGGCTGAGCTTCACAGTTTTTCAAGGGGAACAGAGCAGGCTTTCCACCTGCAGTCTCCACCATAGAGCAGTCCAATTCTTTAGCTCTTCCCTTCTGAGAACTAGCAGCTCCTTTACCCTGCTTAGGCATCAAGTCATCTACCACACAGCCACCTCCACGGGACTGAAATGGCAGGGCAGAGCCAGTTGCCTTTTTTACTATATCCAGCGAATCCTGAGCAAAAGAACCTACTTTCTTGCTAGCGTCCTGTAGGTTTGTATTGGATTCTCCCTGAAGATCATCCAGCGAGTGAGATCTTGGCCATGGCTCTACCCGTTGGGGGCTATCCAGAGTTTCATAGCTCCGACAGACGGCAACTGGTAAACTTCTACGGTTCTTCAGACCCATAACAGCTGGAGGTTTGACAGAGCTCTTCAGAGCGCGATGTGCACAACTCAAACGGCTTTCTTTTTCCCCCTGCTGTAGAGTTTCTATTGACTTGGTCAGTGGAAGCGTAGGATAACTCGATAGCTGGTTTCTACTGAAGTCCTTAAAGCTATGTTCACTTGCTGATTTTGAGGGGAGAAGACAGGTCCTTCGAGTTTTACCTAGAAGCAAATAAATTATAATCCACCTTTAGAAAAACCCAAACAACTCTGCAGTGTAAATAACAATCACTTCTAAATGCCTTTGAAGCAAAATTATTTACTCTTTTTGCTAACTCTAAGTGTACAAAAACTTGATGCCATTTTAAGCATATGAATATGTAAGCTTCAGCTTTATTAATGAAGAACTGCTAAGTGTGATCATGTAAGAAAAATACATTTAAATACTTACTTAATATCCTTCCCCAATTTGCAGAGATTTGAGGTTTAGCTCATGTACACCTTTTTCAGCGTAGAAATGTGCTACAGCTAGAACTGATACCCTGCACCCATTATATGAACTGGTTTGACTCCAAACAGAAATAATTCAAAAGACCTACCATTTTTTCCTACTTTTCTAATTTGTTTAGGATATCAATAATTATGCTTACTTTCTAATAAAGTTTACTAAATTGCTCAGGAAAGCTTTTTTTTAAAAAAACAAAAAAGATCCTGTTTATTCACTTTAATTACAAAGTGTGCCAATAGTGTTATTTGATCTTTTAAATGAGGAGCAAACTATTTGCAGTGGCAAATCAGAGAGCAAAACAGTGCTGGAAGACTGGTGTTGCACCAGTCTCTTTGTAAAGTTACTTTTAGGGACAGCAGAGTTTAATGGAAAAAGGTCTTATACTATGAAATGGAGAAGTGTTTCAAAAGGGAGCTTGAAGTGTGACTAATCTTAGCGTTATTCTCATGTCATAGTGCTTTATTGAAGTGGAAAGTCTTAGAGACATGGTATTTTACTATAACCACTTAAGATGAGATGACATGAATCAGTATGAACCACATGTTCTTTGTAAGCTTTATTTTCTAAGTTTTATGAGCTATGCGCCACTGATTTTAAACAGTGAAGTCCATCAAATCTGCTTGACAGAAAAATTCTGATCAAAGGGACCGAGGTCATTAGAGTATTCATTAGTATGAAATACAAGGTCATTTCTCAAATTCTGCATAGATCTTTTTAAATTTCTTTTTAACAAGACAGACGTAAATTTGTCGCAAAGCAGATGACCTCTCAGAATGACAGCACATCCTGAACAGTTATTGTTTTCTGGGTGACAGGAATGCTTTGCCTCCATGGACAGTACCCTTTCTAAAATCAGGATAGGTAGATAGATAGAGCTTGAAGCTCCTTCTTCTCACAGAGAAAACAAACCAAACAACCAACCAACAGACCAGGCCAAATGGTGACAAAAGTCTGTAATAATAGGCAATCAATAGCTTAAATTAAAGGACCAGTTACTTTTAGAGTTCTGAGAAGTTTTGCTAACTTCATTGGAACTAAATGAATGTGGTATACTTGCTTTTTTCTCATACAGCTTGCCTTCAAAGCTTTATCCTGAAAGAAGCTCAGTGCTTGGCTTTTGAATAATACACATTGCTCCTTTGAATATGAATGAAAGAACCTGTTTAACCTCAAACAGAAATAGCTGTCTTTCTCTTGCCTCTTTCTCTGCTGAAGGTGTATAAAGAGAAAAGTATCCAGAAAACTGGCAAAGAAAATGGAGGTTACATTTAAAGAGAAATAAGGAAAACATTGCGCTCAAAGTTGGTTGTGTTTACTGGTATGCCAGCAAGGTTATTCTGTCTAAAGCCAAGGTGTGCCCACAAGGATGAATGCAAGTGTACAGGAACTCCTTTATCAGAAGTTGTACGGTTCACAGTTCAACTCAACCTAAATACTGCCATTTCCCCAAAATGCTAATAAAACACATCACACGTTAAGTTGGCTCCCTTGCTTCTACCTTGAGTTCAGACAGCACAGATACGCAGGAGAAAGATTTCTCTACCTGCAACTTTCCATGGAGCTAGGTCACCTTCTGAAAATAACTTAAAACCACATTAAAAAGATGTGTAAGAAATGGTACATTCATTTTTTAGTGCCTTCAGGCACTAATGTCAATATGTAATGAGTATGGAAAGGAGTGTTCTCTTTTCATTATTCATATTTGCTAGTACATGTCTGACTCGTGCAGTAATTCACCATATTGTCTGGGGCTTGCTGTCACAGCTCGCCGAACAAAACCCATGCACCTTCTTTTCAATCTGAAATATTGATCGGTGGTTATACTGGTTTTAGGAAGGCACACTCAGGAACCTCAACACTGAAAGAAAAGTTGAGAGAAATGCTATGACTGTGCCATATAAGCTCTTACTGAGGCCGCAAGGGTATCTAGTAAACAACATTTCATTTTTTTACAAGCGGGATATGTCTGTGTAAAGCCAGTAGCCCAGGAATGAGAAAAAGAAGAAACAGGGAATAGGAAAAGGAAGAAGAAAAAAATGAGAAAAATAAGAACAGAAAAAAATTTGGAGAGTAAAATCAAAACTTTAGTTCATTGCAGCTCTGTTTTGCATAAAAAATACCAATGTGGAGAGAACCGGAGAAAGTTCAAAAGATTTTGTCTATAAAAACCTTTAAGCTCTCTGCTTCAAAATGGTTTAAAAGAAAGTGCTGGATTCAATGTTACCGTTTGTAACATGGGTTCAGAATGTAATTTCTCTTACACAGAGTTAAGTCAAGAGCAGCAGCAGGAGGGCAGCTGAGATTTCCTTTTTCCCTAGCCATTCTTTCCCTCCTCCTGACTGCCACGTGCCATTTCATTACGCTTCTGAGACATTAAGAAAGGAAAGTAATATTTTCTGAAAACAGACTTTCAAGTACATTTTTAAGGTATTTTTCTAAAGTAGAGCGCTATATAAACAATGTCCACAATATAACACTCCCTATCTAAAAAAACCCACCAAAACAAACCTACAAGGGGTAAAGTGCATAGCTAGTAAGGTTTAAAACACATTTTTAATGTTCGCATTTTTTATAATCATTCATTCTTACGATTCCCTGGTACAGGTAAGCAGTCTAATGCCTTTTATAATGCTGTCAACCACAGTAGCATCTCTGATTTAAATGTGTGCAGAGGGACAGAGGTGTCTGGGTAAAAACTAAGATAACAAATGTGGTCCTTGCACAAAATGAATGGAAAGTTTATACTGTTTCAAGGTTCAGTTCAAGCTACAGGCCTACTTCAACTCTTTTGTTTAATGTCATGGGGCAGTTTTTGTTAGACAAAGCACTGTCCACCCCACGATATTTCTTGTTATCAGAATACAGAGAAGGAAGTTTTCAATTCCCTGTCATCATCTGCCTCAGAAAAAAGGAGATAACCTTGGGGTATATTTCCAGAAGTACCAGAGCTACAGTAACAAATTTTCAGTGTTTCTCTGTACTTTTTTCTGTACAGAAGATCGCACTCAGAAATTTAAGTACTCAAATTCAGACACAGAATGCATTCAGTGGCCTGTCCAGATCCCAGATTTTAACGTCTTCATTCTGGCATTGCTTTCCGTGGCTGTATTTTGCATGCATTTCAAACAGCTCTGTTGACACACCAAAGATGATAGCACGGTAGACAATCATTGCTTTTTTCCTGATTACAAACCAGCATAAATGCACATTATGTTAGGCAATGACGCCACCTGTTCTGTTGCCTCCTTTTCTGGCTAATTAGCACTGAATGCTTAAGTGGTTAGGATGTCCACTTGGCACTACGGAAATCTGGGCTTCAGTTTCTGAACAAATCAGAGAACACCCTTATCCCACCTGGTAAAGCCATGGTTTGCCTCTTCAGCTTTGTGTATTGCATGTGCAATTTGAATCTCTTCACACCCCCTCTCACCTTAAAAAAGCTATACAGCACAAGAAGAAAAGGTTCAAAGAAGCCAGGCGCAATCAGGGACATGAATGACCTATAAGGAATAATTATCAGGCCTTCCCAGACTAGCAGACAGATGATTTGGGAGGGGCTATGACAGAGGTCTATACACAGACACTGCTAGATATGGAGGTTCTAAGGAAGACCAGGGATGTTCATAAAGAGAAATAGTTTCAGGAAAATGGATGAATGCCAGGAACAGTACCCAATTTCTGTTAAGTCCTTAAATGACTCATTCCCCAAGAGTACCCTGGGAAGCACCAAATATGCTCGCTCTGTTCCTATACTGTTCTCTAGCTATCTGCTTTTGGCCAAGTCCTGTGAGAACTGGATTTCCGACACGGTTTCCAAATGTGTCTCAGACAGATGACGCCTGCACATAAAAGAAGCCCAGTAACCGCAGCACTGTCAGAAGTCTAAAGGAGAGCTTGCTCTCTCTGCCTTGTTTCAAACCAAGGTCTGGACTATATGGACTAATGGATCATGAATGGTTGCTTTCTGCTCTTATGTTCTCCCTGTCTAACACCGAGTAGGTCACAAACTGTATGTTCCTTGCCCTCTGCAAACTGGAATAAAACCAGAATGCTGCTGTTAAGTATGTGGTGGACACCTATGAAAATACCCAAATATTTCTGCAGTGGGATCCAGAGAAGTAACTATAGAAGATACATCTGTACCACTGCCATAGCACATAGCAAACCATTTTCTAGCCAAAGTGTAAGAGCGGCTCTGAAAACTTGAACCGATGCCAAAAGGCCCAGTATCAGCCCCAAACAGGATGCTATACTAGTCATCAAAATATTATGTATAATGATTCCCCAAGAAAATCTGAAGACCAATTTCTTCTCAGAATGCATTTCCCCTTTATGAAGAGCAGTTTATTGTTGCCGATCTGCACATTGCAATGTTTATACTAGACGAATGATTATCCTTATTTTAATAGATGTGAATCCAATGTATTTTGAAAACAATATGCATATAAACAACTATGGTCCCTGAACTTTGCAAAGAAGGTGGAGCACATTTCAGATTAACCAGCCTTGACAAAATCTCTGAATGAATCCTGTACCAAATGTTCTTTTCATAACGGTTTTCAGAGCAAGCACTAAACGCATTCGTGAGCAAAAACGACACAGAAATGCAGCAAGCCATAAATGAAAAGCAATATAAAAATCATCAGTGGTATTTCACATTCTGCAAAACTCAGATAGAAATATTAGTTTAAATGTAATAGTAAGTATCTAAGCAGACAGGCAATGACAATTGCTTTCTAAAGGTTTTATTATATTGTTAAAATAACGAAAATGTACAGGCAGCAATTTAACTTCAGTGCTACAGCTATCATTATGATGGCACTTAGAGATAAAAAGGAAAGAAAATTGTCACATATGCCATATATTTAGCTATGATTATACTTCAGCATGCCTACTGTATGGGGATTCATATTCAAGAAAAAAATTCTCTCTGCTTTCAGGAATTTAGTATATTGCTGATTTCAGGCCTTCAGCTTCAAAGTAAATTGCAATTTTCTTCAATAAATTATTATTTCTGAGCGGCAGACTGACAGAAAATGCGCATACAAAGAGAAAGATCTTTAGCTCATATTTTAAATTGGAAAAACAGCCACTACAAAGGGCATTACAGTATCTCTATTTAGTCTGTTCTTGGTTTCCTGTTTACGCTGGATGTTAGCGACGAAACCAGGCAGTCTGAGGCCAGGCCAGGGCTCAAAGGCTTGGAGTGATAATGCCAAGCTCACACCAATTTCATCCTTTGTCATTAGGGATGAAATATTACAAGTTTACACCATCCCTCAAATAAAGCATGCTCAGTCAGCACAACCACCTGATTTCTTCAGAACAGAGTAATCTCTATTATCATGTGCCTTGGTCATTTATCAGTACATCACCTTTCACTGATGCAAGACGAGGTAATGGGAATTGATATCATAAGCGTTTTTTCCCCATAGTTTATTTCCTTGCCAACTTCTCAATTAATTTAACTTGCTAGTGTTCGTACACTAAAAAGTCCTAAATCTCTACAGCTGGCTTCTGGTCAGAGGAGAATGTAACATGCAACCTAAGCAAACACAAAAATATGGCCTAAACCAGAGAACATTTTTTCTAAACAGTTTTTGTATGAGTTTAGAAGAAATACTCCTAATCTCAGTGGAGTTCAGTGACTTCTCCATTGCCAGCGGTCCCTTAGACACGGGCTGTCGGACTGTAAATAGTGCAAGCCTCATGAGGCATGGCTTCAGGAGAATATGATAGGGAGTGGAGAAGGCAGGGAATGGCAGTGAGAGTGCCTGTTGCCTTAGGATCGGAAAAGAAAGATGATTTGTGAAATGTGATCTGTTTCCTACCAATGCAAATAAATAAACTAGAAAAAGTAGCAATGAAAACCAATGGCTCAAGCCAAGAGGGAAAGAGGCAGTCAGAGCAAAGGAGAAAGTAAAGTATGAAGTAGCCTGTGATAGCTAGGAACAGGAGCAGAAAGTATATGAAGTTATCTATTGAAAAAAGGCTGCAGGGATTATAAGGTTCTTTGCTGTCACCATTACCATTCTCCAGGTTTTCACTGCTTTCGTAGCAGCCAGAATCCCGAGGAGAGCATCCAGTTAGGCCTTGGCCTTCAATAAGAAGTTTCTCCTGAGATCCTGACTGGTCGCTGTTACCTAGAGGATGCAAGAATACTGTGAAAAACAGGCAAACAGAAAATCCAGTTGAACTTGTCAACCTTCCAACACCATTATCTTCCCTGCTGTATTAATCGTATCAGATTAACTGTTTTATAAAACAGTGAGCATGGAACAGCCATCACATATGTTGCAAACATTCATCCTGTTTGGTAAAGGGTTAAGCAACAGCCTCAGAAGGAGTGTGAGGGAGCAGCACGGTACGTAATGAAAGCAGAAGGGACCACATGTGTGTGGTCCACCTGGGGTCCAAGCCCTGCAACTTACAACCATGGAAATTTAGGTAAAATGATGGTGTCAAAGTTCTTTCTAAGACTTAAAAAAAGCACACCAACACACCAACACCCAAAACAGAAGCAAAAAAGCACTGAAAAGAACCAAATCAAGTAAAATTTAATAAAATACTAATCTTGACCTACTTTCTAGAAGGGACCAAGAAGAATGATCAGGAGGGGATCTGGCAAAGTTAGATACTGCCTCCTAACAAAGAGGGAAGGGACAAGGGAGTGACTAGTGGTAAAAATTCCTTCCTTCCTTGGTCCGTGCAAAGAGCCAACACTCAAGTGTGGTCCCTTCAGGCTGCATAGGCTGGATTCCAGGAATTTACCCAGAATCTTTGGTCAGAAATCATATTTTGTAAAGAAACTAAATCTGGAGCTGATGATGCAGAAAACCAACTTCATGATGCAAGGATACAGTTTATGCTGTTTTTTTTCCCCCTGCAATAAAATGTCAGAAATGGCTACTCCAATTTCTATTCTCAGCACATGAAAGGTAATTATGGGGTGGAACTAAGTGCTGCTGCCCCTCCCAGGTTCCAGCTGTCTGGTCCCCACTTCTCTTTCTCCTCATCACCCTGACTTGGAGTTGGAATTTATACTTTCCAACCACTACATCACATAGTTCTTCAAGTTTTCAAACCAAAATTGAAGGGCCCTACAAAAATGATTACTTCAGGGAAGTGAGCATTCTAAATAGGTCTGCAAATAATGAAGAGAAGCTCCTATAAAGTGACCAAAAGCTATTCTGATAAATCTACTTGTTACACAGGATTACCCTGGAAATAACTACATTAGTCAAAAAAAAAAAAGATCAAAATCCTGGAACCAGTTCTCTGCTTTAAGGAGTTCACAAGGTTCTTGGCAGGGCTCTAGAAAAATTGAAAACTTCAAACATCCCACGTACTATCATACTCCTGTAGAAGTTCCACTGCTGTGAGGAGAACAGCTCTATGCTCAGGATCTCGGATGTTCAGTTCATCCAAATCCTCCTCTTCTAAAAGCTTAAAGGTATCCAGGTCTTCATAACCATTGAACAGAAAAGTGGGCATGTGTTCCTGCATAAAAGGGAAAAAAATCAAGAGCTGTAAGGCAACATATTTATTCAACTTATTTTGTCAATAAAGATACTGTAAGAGATTTTCACAACCAGCAAAAATTTAGCAAATGCAAACCACTGTGTAACACCAAAATCACAGTATTATAGCTTGTGTAAACATTGCTCAGAGTTCAGGGAGGTAGCTGTGCCAGAACTAGAATGCTGCACATGTTTTTCTATTTGCAATGCACTGTATTAAATGGCCTGGGTAGCACGCTACCTGGATGCACAGTATGGCACAGCTCTGCATGAAGAGAGAAGTAAAAAGGACAAATGACAGCCACACCAGTTTATCCCTAGCTCTTCTGAACAGAAACACAGAAAAAAACTTCCTCTTTAAAGACAGGATGGCTACTGTTATTTTACGCTTTTTGCTTGCTTTTGAAGTGTGCTAGCTAGTAGCCATACTATGCATCGATTTATTGGCTTCGAGTGCATGAAACTTGCAGCCTGCAGCACTTCATCAAGCCTGACAGGCAGTTCTGCCTGGCCTCGGCTATTTTCACTCTGCAGCTAAGACCCGATTCTGCTAAGTGGGGTCATGATCCTTAGGATTATGAATCTCATGTGCAGCTTTCAAAACTAACAACTCCAAAGGTGTGGCCCTCTTCCCACAAGCAAAACTGAGGGGTCAACAGAAAGAGAGAATTTGGACCTTTAAGTTGATGCGATCCAAGAGATCCTCAACTGACTTGGGCTGGGGTGGCCTGCTTTTCCGGCGTCTCCTGGTGGGTCGCTTGGGCTTCTCTTCCTCTTCATTTAACACGTCCACATAGATAAATTTGAAAGTGCCAACTTTGTTGTTTAACAGGCCCATCCAAGTGCCCATGGGGGGTTTGCTGATTATATCAATGATGTCACCTTTCTGCAGACCAGAGAAGGAAGAAAGCTATTTAGGCATGCCTTCTGATGGATATTAAAGCAAACACACTCTTTCTCTTAAATTTTCATATACGCAGAATGGACAACACTCTCAGTTTTCAAGAGGTTAATGACAGCTCTTGCAAAAAAGTCTGATTATACTTGTTTTACAAAGGGAAGAAAAGGAAATTAAGTGGCATGCCTGAGACCACAGAGCAAGTCAACAACAGAACCTGTAACGGACCTCAACTGTCCCGATTCACAAACCTGCTTACACCCCAATAGCCCATTGCTGCTGCGTTGTACAAATGTCTCTAAGCTGTGCAGCCATCTGAAACTGTGCAAATAAGGGCATGCTCAGTGTATACGGGCACAATCTCACATCAGATGTCCTGAGGAAAGAAGGCGTATGCAGAAGGAATTGTGCAACACCATTGCTTTTCCTAATGTGCTCCTGACTGTAACAAAGAAACAGATGCACAACTGGCTTTGCATCCTTAAAGAGATTACCTCACGTACATCCGCTTTAATAGGAATCAGCTGCCCTCGGAATTTTGACTAATGAATGTAAGGAGTCAGATAGTTTGAACTGAATACAGCACAACTAAAAATAATAAAAGCTGATACCCAGAAAAATTAAAGGGGGGTAACAACTCGCAGTCAGCAAAGTAATTCAATATTAGCCTAAAACAAGTTACATTAACTGAAATGCCTTTAAGAGACACTATGTGTAGGCACTTCTACATTTCTTCCAAGGATTTTGAAAATTTTTCCACTGATAGATTGATTCATTATGGAAGACAAAGTATTTTTCCAATCTTGCAAGACCCTTGCAAAACAGAAGAGAATTTGTGGCACATTTTTATTTTTCCAGAAACTAAACCCGGAAGTGTCTTCCCCTGGACATAGAGAAACACCAATACTTACTTGTATTCTACAACATTTTGCTCTAATTCAAGCAAATCTTAAATGTATCCGAATAAGACAGGGCTTCGGAAAACACATGTGAACCCATTAAAAGACTAAGAATTGTATAGTTCTTGCAAAAAGCTCTTAGCTAAGAATTTTGCCAAAATAAATGTTTGACCACTTAAAAACAAATAGAGCTGGTACCTTGAGCTTCAGGGAGTCTGTATCATAAGGACTTGGAGTGAAATCAGTGTGAACCCTGGCTCTTCCACAAAAAGGTCCTCGGTAAGGAGGCTCTTCATCATCACCATCTTCTGATTTCACGCTCTCCCTGTTGCTGGTTGAGGAATCTGTTGTGCTCACCGTCTGACCACCTGTGTGAGAGACATCATAAAGTCCACCAAAACAAAGCTCCTTGTGAAGAAGGGTCAGAAACAGAGGCAAGATAGAAAATGTGTCTTCTTTCTACAAAAAAGTTAAAAGTCATTGCATGCTGCTATTTCTTACATTCACATGATGGGAGAGTTAATCTACTTTGCACTCCTGTTTTCAAAATTTAACTGAGAAGCTGTTTAACAAGTGTCTCATCTATGGTACATCACAGGAGACGTCATTTTTCGGGGAAATTTCCACCAGGAAAATAAGATCTGAAAACTGCACGAGGGTTCCAGAATCCCCCCCATGTCCAGAAATTTGCTTCTATGGCAATACTTTGGGTTGGGTTGTTTTGTTTTGTTTTGGTTTTTTTAAAGGCATATTATTTCCAGAACACACTTTCAGTTATTTAAAAATGGAGCTTTCTCTTCATTTTTTCCCCCAATAAGGTCTTGTTTTCTATTGGTCCATAACTCATATTGAAACAAGTTCACACCATCTGTGTCCTACTTAAGCTCTGTTTTGTGTATAGACAATGTTAACCAGAGAGGTTTTAAATAACACTCCTCTAATTAGTTATTGAGAGAACCTCAAGGTCTCTCTGGAGGGGGGCACAAGAAGCCCATCAGGAGTGCACAGGAGAAATCTAATGTAAAGATGTGCCTGTTTACTACTGGCCAGGGATTGTAATTCTCACTCTAATAATTTATAATAGCAGGACCCAGCAGAGCCAGCCAAAAAGCAGGATTTCACTTTTTCAGGACTCTGTATAAATACAAAGCAAAATAGATCATCTCTGCACCAAAGAGCTTATGGTTCTTTATAAACCCTTAATGACTAACCCATCAGCCTTTCTACTTCTTAACCACTGCTTCTGCTTTGACTTTCTCTGATTCTGCTTACTGTGGAGATCTCTGCTCTCTGAAGCCACAGAAATGGAGCAACGCAATTACAACCAAACTTACTCATTGAGCTCTGACCGCTTAAGGAACTCCTCAGGCTCTCTACTGAGCCTCCGGCTTTCAGCTTGGGTTTGTCCAGGGAGTCAGTGTCTGGCGGTGGCGACTGCGGAGAACCCGGCATGACCCCAGGGCTGGACTCCTGAAAGGAATGGAACCATTTCAATTTAGTAAACGAACAGAGGCACTGACAGGAGCTGCTCGGTCATCTCCAAGGAAAGAGATGCTGTTTTCCTGCTATTTACCAGACAGGATGAAACCTTCTACACTTATCTACTTATTTAGTGGTAGTCAGCTGTGGCAGAAACCCCACTTTATTAGGCATGACAGTGGGGACAGGAGCAAACAGTCCAGTCTGAAAAAGCTCATTGAAATATTACAAAAAATTCACAATTCAAAGGTTTTAACGACACATGATATTTTTTGCCAGCAGTTAATGCCAAATTCAGCTTTGTGAATCAGGATTTTGTACAAAGATGAATACAAACAGATCAGACAGTGCGAGACACACAGTGATGTACATTTTCTTTTGCACTGAATTGTTGATATCTTTGCCCATTTACCTTAAGAAAAAAAATTAACCAGAAAATGCAGCCTGCACATAGTATAAATATTCATACACATAACTACATAAATATAAAAAGATTTTGCTATATGGGCAATAGGTCAGGCAATTTCTCTCTTCATTCAGTCAAGTACCACAGGAAATCAGAAAAGGTCTTTTCCTAAATTGAAATTCTGTCAGCCTCTGTGAAGCACAGTTAAAGTAAAGCAGCAGATACTTGTAGCCAGAATAGCTTCTGCTTGGTTTTTTTTTTGAATGCAGAAAGAGATACTGGCAGACAGCTTGAGTCATGATGCCAGAAAGGTACAAATATTCTAAAGCAACTATGCCAAAAAGTCTGAAAACAAAAGAACTATGTAGCTTTGCATACAAGAAGAAATTTTTTTGGAGCTGTGCAATCATGAAACTTTTAGATGAAAGCTATTATTTGCATGCTGCAGAATCATCAGAAAAAAAAAAGTCATCCCAGCATATGACTTCAGAGGTCAAGTCAATCTCGGAGAGAGCCGGAGAGCAGAAGTATTGCTAACTCACTGCAAATCAATTTCTCAGAGCATCCCTTTCTTAGGCAGACTTTGCAGAGGGGCACTGTAAGGCCAGTCAGACACCAAAGCACCTTACCAATATGAAATCATGTGAGACCTTAAAACATTTTAATTGTAAATGTAAATTAAATAACGGTACCTGTAGCACTGCCCCTGCTTATGAGTAAGTATGGCTAACGTCTCCAGATTCTGCGGCTCGGGGCGGTGGTTCTGAACGTCCCGAAACGCGCCCTTCGCAGGCGCTAAGGCGCTGCGCTAACCCCCAGGGGCAGACGGCTGCCGCCGCCCCCCGGCCACGCGGGGGCGGTGTGAGCCAGGGAGCGCTGGGCCTCCCCGGCCGCTCCCGAGGCTGGCACACAGCCAAGCGCCAAGATTAAACAAACGCCGAAGAATTTTTGACGCTCCACCACAGCAAGGCACCCGAAGTATACCAAAAGGGAACACCACAGCCATCGTTCCTAGGCCACTGAAATTCAAAGCCTAATTTACAACTAATCTACTTCAGGTTTGCCTTTAAGAATAAGCTATAAAAAACCTGTGATGAAAGAATAGGAAAATCTTTTGTGAGATGCCCCTTTCTGACTACCTTGTGCTCCTGTTTTAATGGGCTGCTGCAGAGGGCAAGCTCTGACGGCGAACAGATCTGTAATAGCAGAAAGGAACCGTGTATGTGAGGTTATGCTGGGAATTTAAACTAAGGGGTAAATTGCAGATTAAATATATTACTGTGACCCTGTGTCACAGACCGGTTCCCTTAATAAATGACGATGATAGATAAAGAAATCGAAATAGAGAGCGCGACGTATAATGCCATCAACCACAGGCTTCTGGTGATGAGCTACTTGAATGACAATCTGAAAACGCATTTTCATGGTTCGGCATCTATAGGAAGCCATTTCACAGTGAGGGATTCCATAAGGACAAGCCACACCACATAGTCTTGTTAGCAATTTCTTCAGAGATGCGTTGAAGCATGGGAATCAATATTGATTATCACTTCTACACTATTAAGTGGATTCCATTGCAGATCTTACATACCTGCTCAGACAGAGAGCTGCTGTATTTTTTAGACATCCTTTTCTTCATGGTTTCTTTCACAGACTTCACCTTTTTGCCCAGAGATATACGGGAGGCAGAGGGTGATTTGATCACTTCTTTATAAACAAAGTCTCCTTCTTTGCCCTGCAAAATAAACCAGGGTTTAAGCCCATAAAATACAAGAGCCATTTTTTCCCTCAGTCAGCAGGGCACTGCAGAGGTATCCAGGCAGACACAGGACAGCAGCATGGTGTCCAATTTACTGCTCTAAATTCACTGTTGAGACCTTGTGCAAACCACTGTAGTGGTCCACTGTAGCTTACTCCTAAGGCCTGATTTGTAACCTGTTCTGCAGGTCCTGTGTGTCGATGTGCTGGGGTCTGTTAGGATGCCTTTACCCTTTGAGGTTTAGGTAAGCATCTGCCCTGACAGAAAACTCCACAGTTTCAGGCTCAGCCCTCCTGACAGGACATTCAACAGTAATTGTGGCTCATGTTGGTCAATATTACATGCAGTTTAACAGGAGTAAAGGTACCTCTGAGAACTCAGCCAAATATACGTTTGTGTGTGTGTGTGTGTGTGTGTGTGTATATATATATATATGGATACCTACATCTGGCTACCCAAATTTACTTTTTCAGACAGGCACTCAGCTAGTCTCTCTTCAGGATCATCTCCGTGGTTTTGCTGTGGATTGCTTATTAAAAAAAAAAAAAAATGCAAAAAAAGCGCTACTAAATCCATAAACCATGGTAGAAGGTTACACCTGCACAGCTATTCTTAAGATACACATATTCTTAAGGGTACTGCCAAACTAAATTAGCTGGTCTGTATATAGTGGACGACAAAGGCCAGTCGCTTTCAACACATTTAACCTTTTCTAACCCAGCTTAAGACACCTAGCATTTACTTATGCCACGGCACACATGAAGAATGGATTGGTTGACATTTTGCCAAATTTACTTGTATGACTCAGCCCTTACTCAGATTGTCCAGGCAGCATGTTAGACATGTTTTTTCCTTCTACAGTGTGTCAGGAACCACAGTGAGGCAGCTCTATTAGAGCTACCACCAGCACTCTCCATTGGCAAGGGTGCGCTAAAAATCACAACGCAAAAAGAACCAAACCCTGTTTGGCCAAATAGAGTGACTACTGAATTCGGTCTCTGACTTGGTTCAATAATCTTTCTGAGGACAATTTAGGTACATAAGATAACAAACCCTAAAGTAAGTGTATGCTATATTCTACATAAAAGATTTTTCTTTTTTTTTTTCTAAAATGATGTATGTTTGCTACTCTACTAGTGTTTTCCCCAAAAGTTTCTCTGAAATCCAGCTATGTTTCATTTCTGACAATTCTCTATTCTTTCCTTTACAAGTTGTTTGTGATTACAACTTCTTTGGTAACTTTTGGTCTTTTAGCAGAAATTACGGATAGATCTTATCTTTTTGGGAAAAAAACCCTTCTATTTAATGGACTTAAATGTTTTCCGAAGAAAAACCCTTGATCTGCATATGTTATTCTGCTGCATCACATCTCTCCCACTACTGATGAAGTGGGAAGAATATACGCCAAAGTATCTATGTTTAAAGATAAACATTAAGTTTGGAAGTTAACTTTTTTACTGAGTTGAAAATTGCTGAATAATCACCCACAGTTTTGGTCAAGTTAGGGGTAATTTATGAAGTTTAAAAAAAAAATCAGAAAAACAAGACCCCAAAATCCCAGCTGACATAAAAAAATGATATAATGCTGGCATATAAAATGTTTCACAATTTAGACTTGATTTAAGTTAACAGAAAAGTTATCAGAGCCAATGCTGAAACGGAAAAGAAAAACATATATTTGGGCAAAAGGAAAAAATATGTTGGCAATTTCATTTGATATCATGTTCTGGCTCATTTCTGTTCTTTTTGGCCACAGGCTGACCAACAGTAACACTGGGATCAACATGAGTAACATAAAATGGAATTAATTCTCAGGGGAGGTGGTTTTTTTTCTTAAACACAGAGAGTTCTGAGATTAATTGCACAGCACCCAGCACAATGGGATCCTGGTGTGCTCCAGAACTCTTAGATACAACGAGAAAACAAATAATAAATCTCTTACGTAATGACTTCCACCCAAATAACTTGCAGATCTTCAGCGAATGAAGTTTGCCTCATCATTTCAAACAGTAAATATTTTTACCAAGAAAGTATAGTAATCATATGTTTTGCCTGGGATGATGCTCTGAGAAAGCTGGGCATAAGAGTAGCCCACAGATGTGCCCACAGATGTGTACTTTGATCACCTGTTCCTGTCTCTTTACACATACAGTATATAAATACTCATACACACATGGATATGGGTGGGTATGCTATTCTCAAAGCTAAGGAAGTCTGAAGTTAACGAAGATACTCTGCTTTCTTGGATCCCCAAACTGTTATTACTGACCTAAATTACACTTCAGTCTATTATAACTCTCGTGCATTTCATTTTATGCTATTTCAAGCCTGCACCCTCTTGTCCAAAACTCACCATTTGGTCAGAACTGCTTCCAATATGAAGGGAACGATTTGTCAAGTCAAATCCTCCAAAGCTACAGGTTCTCTGCAAAAATTAAGGATGGATACAGTTCTATCACAATGATTAGCTCACTGAAAACATCTATGACTTGGAGAACACCAGTGAAAACACAAATGTCTGCAAAAATGGAAACAAACAAAAGGATGGGAGATTATAAATCAAGAAATCTGTTATAAAGCAATTTGAGTAATTCGTCTTTTCCAGAGAGAACTCTTTGGCCTAAAGTCTGCTGCTGTTGAGTCATCTATTGCCTACTCTTCTTTTTAAAAAGGAAAAAAAAAAAAAGACTTCTTGGTCTGAGGAAACTGTTGATCTTATGCATCAAGTTTTCCAGGGTGCTGGCAACTTCATCTCAGCACTCCCACTGCCTTCATAAGTAAGTCCACAGTAGCACTGAAACAGAGAATCACCAACCTTTTAAAGCGTTTCATAACCTACCTTACGGGAATAGCTGCATGGACTCCATTTCCACTGAAATACAGGGAAACGCTAGAGGCCTTGTAGGGTAAGTCCCTGGTAAGAGGAGGGAAAAACCAGCCCAGCTCTCCATAAGCATTGTGTCCACAGAACTGCAGCAAGCCCTGATTCCACACTAGGTATGCACCATCACACCTGGGGTGATATGTGGCAGCTCTGCTACTACTGGGAGAAAGTACGCTATATTTACAGTGCCACAATCACCTTGTGGAGTGACTCAGTTTTGAATGCACCGATGCAGTTTATCATAATCATCCTGAATAGAATATCACCACTATGACACTGCTTCCCTCCCAAGAGCAGAGGGCGACCAAACTCAGTACAGTTGCATTTCCACAGCCAACCATGGTTTAACTGTGGCAGATTAATCTCTGCTAAAGCTTTGGTATCACTTGAAAAAAGACCAGAGACTTAGGGGGCTCAGAGAGAATCCAGCTTCTGCGTTGCAATCCAAAAGGTAAAACCTTTGACACTTTAATTTGGCCACGAGACAACCAGTTGCACAGTATTCAAGTATCTGGCCCTGCCAGAAGTCTCAAAGGACAATCCAGGGAAGCGAAGGTACGGCAATTGCAACTTATTTGCACAATCAGCTCTGGGCTCTGAGCATGGGTTGTGAGACAGGCAGGTGTCTATCGTAAGTATTCTCTTCAGTGTTAGAGTTGAGACAGATGGGAGGCAGAAGATCAACCATCTGTGAACTGTAAGTTCTTAGGGTCTGAACTACCAACAGAGTAACTTCAAAGACACCTTCAGACTCAGCTAAACATCAGATCACACCTACAAAGGATTGCCCTATCAGCACCATGAGTGTGTACTTGGGAGTCAGTGAAAACCCACCACCTGAGAACTACCAGTCTGCTTCGACAGGCTATTAGGAAGAAGCGAGCTCTAGAAACTGTGCCACTTAATAAACAATTATATCAATTAGTTCTATTTAAGTAAAAATTCTTCCTGCCCTGTTCACCACTAATCAGCATACATATTAATAGCTTTTAAAAAGTTTTCTTTTCTAGCTTCTATGTTGGGTGCTGTGTACCTACAGTGCTTGCATGACAGTTTTTGTACCCACCACAACTCTTACCAGAACTGAAAGCCAGCTTTGTCTAGGCCGCACACACATTAAAATGAGTGTTGTGACGTAAAATTTTTTGAAGTGTTTTTTTCTAGAAGGCAATGGGACTATGGTATAGCTTTTAAAAGTTGTTTTTGGAAAGCAGTTGAGACCAACCACAAGTAATAAGATGAGTTTTTAAAGCACAGCATGTTTAGCTATGAGTAAAGCTGTCCTTCTGTGAAGAGTCCATTCTAACTAATCCTACAGTGTACGGTAATCCCAGCAATGAAGAGAGGACATCTGGAACTGCTCTGAGCAAACTTGCCTGTCAAACCAGCCAGAGCTCCTTCTAAAGCTCTCTTCTCGGAGAGCAAAATGTCTGTTGGTTAAAAGCTTCTGAATGAACATACCATATTAAGGACGCTTATTGTTTCATTATGGATCTCCCCATACATTTAACATTCAACTTCTGCCTTCAGATTCCAGTAGCAACCCTGGCAATACTGTACCAAACAAAAGGTCTGTGGATGAGGAGAGGGATATTCAATGGAACGGCCATGCAACCAAAAGTAGTATTGTTTTGGGATAAAAGAAAAACTGATGCGATTTGAAAATTTCATGCATGTCCAGGTCACTGAAATAAATATAAATGACAAAAATGAATGGCAAGGCAAGACAGAGTGACCAATTCCACTGAATACATAGGCATTGCAATTTCCCTGAGGTTGCAGCAAACAAACATTAAGTGTTTCTAGGAAAAAGGAGTGGCATTAGTTGGAGTTTGCCAGCTTTTTGCTGTTTCAGGAAGAAGTGTGTTGAAAAAGACAGTAAATGCAGTGTGTCTCCACCATGTATCCCGTTCAAACAAGGCTGGAGGAGTGGTTGACTGAGGAATTCCTCAAGAAGAACAAAACGCTATCCATTTCTTCTCTGTTTGTATCTCTGTGAACAAGCAAAAGCCAGTCTAGATGGTTTACTATAGCAAGACTACTTATTAGAAGAACTGAAAAGCTTGTTTCTGTCACCTGTATTTACAAAGACAGTTTTAGAAGGTATTTTTAATTATGGAGCATCTCTAGAACATACAAGTACGCTCTTCTGTCTGAGATACGCCGATTGTTCAACTCACAGAAGGGCAGTTTCTCTTATCATTGTAACATCCTTATGGGAAACAATGTCTGCTGAGTACAATGTCTGTGAGTGGCAGGGCAAGCAGTCAATGCAGAAGAATTAGCAAAGCTGCCAAGAAAGAACATTCTAAACTATCTATTTTGTGGCTGAAGAGCGAAAAATGAACCATGAAGGCTTGGTCACCTCCCACAGGTTATTCAAGGCTGTGACTCTTACATCGAGAATACCTCACACCTGAAGCAATGAAGTAGAGATGTCTCAAAATAAAATCTGCAGTTCAAGAGGAAAAGTTGTTTCTACTGTATTGTTCATTGGAACTTCTTGCTTAACATTCTGAGTCCACTGCTCTCTCCACTCACTGAAGTAGGGAATATATCTACACTGGCAACTAGACAACAGACTAACTGGGTCAGCTTTGGAGATCTGGCTGGCCCCAAAGGCAAGTTCCTAGGAAATTCAGCATCATGGTAAAGGCAACTGTCAAAACTAGGTCATATAATCAGGAAGTAGCTTTGGATATCCCCGGAGTGCCCAAATCACTTAATTTCCCATTGTGTAGCACAATTTCCCTTTTTGGCCACCCCTATTCCCTTTCCACAACGCTCTGAGGGAAGGTGCTCCCTTCCCTCCATGCTAGCCAGAAAGAGCAGTGGCCAGGGACAGAGCAGAAGGGGCACTTCTGGCGGTGGTGAGCAGCAAGCAGGAGGGCAGTGTCTACATAATGTAAAATTCCCTGTCTTTCTGCAGCTGTGTGCGTAACGGAGAATACAGAGCTGGGTGGGTGACTTGAAAAGATGCAAAGTGAGAAGGGGAAGGCCCATACGGGGCAATGACAGCAGGAAAGAAGCAGAGCACAGTTGACTTAAGGATGCTCCAGTCCTCTGAAAATTTTGTTCATCTCTCAGTATCCCTTTAAGAGAGTACTGAATCCCAAAGCATCACAAAGAACACATCTATAGCATCTCAAAGTTCCTCTGTTCGCCAGTGATCTCCTTTTCTGCACTAAGTGAATTTAAAAAGCAGTGTTTTATCATATTTGCTCTCTCTTCATTGAATTATTCTGTATATAAACTGCGGACTCAACAAAAGTCTTTTCTGACAGGATTATATCAAAGAGTGCTTAAGAGCTTCTAAGGGGAAGGAAAGTAGATGTACTGAATTTTAATTAAAAGTATAAAGCAGAAAGTGTTGACTGCAACCTCACAGAAACTGGAAGACCACCTTCATGGCAACTCTTTGACTCACAGACTTTTGGTGGATTCTCAAGAGAACCCTTTTAGTACAGCGATCCACTGTAGCAGCCCACTTCCTCTTGGCCTCCTCATCCTCCTCCAGCAGGCATCTCCTCAGGTCCTGCTTGTCGGCCTTGCTCAGGGTCCTGTCAGTAACGGGACGCACCAGCTGTGAGAGGTTGAGGTGACTGTACAGGCTTCTCTCCACCACATAGGTGATATTGAATTCGCTGACAGAAGTGCGCCCTCGTAGCCTTCTGTTTGGGAAGCCACAACCTCCACCCCCTTTCGTTTTATGCCGCAGTAATTGTAGGTCACAAGTTGCAGGGGATGCTCCTTTCCTAGCAGGGCGCTGGCAAAGAAAAGCTCTGGAACAGGAATAGTTAGTATCCATTTTCTTCAATCGGATCTGCTTCCTTACACTCTGAATCTCCTCCAGGGACACCAGAAGATGGTGCTTGTGCCTGTTGCTGTCATAAAAGCAAATGCTTTCTGTACTTACCCCGTGGCTCAGCGAGCCGAGGCTCTTCTTCATTTCCCCATCTGTCAAGGAGCGGCAAACTTTCTGGGTCTTCTCCTCTTCTGGGTAAGAGAAAAATGTCCCGAGTTTCTTGGGAGGCTTGATAAGCCCACGGCTATCAGTTTTACTGAAGGTCTTCACTAGCTTCCGGTTAGCTCCCCATGTATCAAGACTGCTGGATGAGGGAGAAGTAGTAAGTGAGTCCGAGTCGTCCTCTGGCTGCTTTTCGCAGGAGCCGTCAAAGTAGAATTGCTTCTTGTGAACTCCAGAGTAAAGTGCCGATCTGTCATCCAGTATAGGAGAGTTGTCAAGCGAGTGCTCTTCCACACCTGCAGGGACAAAAGCAGCACAACGCACATCATCGATCATAATTCTCTAAGATGTTTCCCTGTAGAGCCTTACCGTATTTAAGATACCACCCACTTAAAATGGAAGAAAACTCTTCCTAATATAAGCAGCCCAGAAGGTATTTGCGAGTGGATAAACCTGAAGCAGTTCCATCCATTTGTGAAGTGAGAGTTCTGGGATGAATTAACAGTAGACAGACAACAGCATCCTGCAAGCAAACTCCTTGTTATTTTAAGTTTCTGTCTTTCACCTGCAGCTAAGACCACAGATGATCTCACTGAGAACCCTTTAAAAGCTAGAACTGGGATCTCTTTCTCATGTTTTTCTTCTGATACTTGCATATGATGCTCCACTCTAGTGAGATTACAATAGGTCAGAAGTATACTCAGGTATTAAAAAACAATCAAGTATCTCTGAGGTCCAGTTTTCAAATACCCAGTGCTGCTGCTGCTGCTCCAGAAAGCAGTACTGTTTTCCCAGAAAGTTATGGAGCTGAGCTGCAGGATGAAATGAAAAGTTTTCGGTTTTCGGATGAGGGAAAAGGCACCAATTTTTGTCACACAGAATTTACTTAAACAGATGCAAAGAAAAAAAAGAGTAGGTCTAAGTGCAGGTGTGCCAGTTTCAGCAGTGTCCTGGTAATGACAGAAACACGTGGTTTTCACCAAACCTGGCTGAAAACCAAATACTGTTTCACAGAAAGGGAAGACGACTTTTTGCAAAGCAAGTACTGGAGATGGGCAAACAGCCAGGTCTCCCTTTTGGAGCTGAGGGAAGGGAATAAAGGACCTGAAATCCTTTTCACATTTATCATTTAAGAAACTTTTTTGTGGTGTTCTCTTCTGAGCAAAGCATAGGGTCAAGTATTAGATGCCAAAACAAGGAAAGAGTCAAATGAGTACACATCCTCCTCAGTCCTGCCTGACAAATTTCACAGCATTCACAGATACGTATCAGAAACACACACAGAAATGTGACTGTATTTCTTGCCAAAATAAATTTCTTGCCTCACCCAGCTCTGCCTTCATCTTTGATTGCTTCCACAGTCTTACAGCAGAGCTAAATTTGAACCATTAACAAAATACCTATGATTTACTAAACTCAGTAACAGGGGACACATTTCAAGATGAAAGAAGATTAGTTGCTGTGTACAGTCTTCCTGTCTCACCTTCGGTTCACCCTGTTGGCAAAACAGATTTGACACATATTTGCTGAAACCCAAGATGCTATTTCACCAAGATAAAACTTGCTGTGACAGTGAAGGGAGAGTGGATCACAGCTGACACGTAACTTTCACTCTTGAGAACTTTTCTGGCATAGGCCTGTAGACTGGAGTCTGATTTTTACACCATTTTCACTAGACTGTCCAACTCACTTTTTCCCCTCTCCTTCTCAATTTGAACAGAAAATAGACATTCTCCTGGGACTGAGTATGTGCTGATAAACAATTTTGGTCCATCGAGTAAATATGTTTTTAAACAGCTTGTAAAATATGCATTGTGTGTCAACAGTGTAACAGATGTTATTTGGAGCGAGTCCATGACACAAAGCCATAATGACACAGATGTAGATGTGATTTGTTTTTAAATGCTGTATAAGAATGGTGCCCAGGAACTAGGAAGCTTCAGTTATCTAGCTTACTAGGAGCAGTCTAACACAAAATACACATGGATTAGCATATTGGCACATTCTACTGAGTATCAGATCATGCAGACGTATATTTAGTGTGATAACAGAGTCAATAGTAGAAATGCAGGAGAAAGATCTGGGACCTGTGTATTTCTCTTTAAAAACTGAAGGAATGTATAAGGGAAATTTGGCAAAGTTGTTCTTTATGAAGAAATTATTGAGTATTATGAGGAATCTTTCTTCCAGGGAAGTGCACATCAAGTTTTCAAACCAAGCCTATTCTCACACTTCGTTAAAGGCTGTTGAACACTGATTAATTTTTGAAATTTTACTGATGCTACTCAATTGAATTTTATAGCAAACTCCCCCAAACATAGTAATTTAGTATTTCACATCCATAACACAGACTCAAACAGCACCAGCAAACAGCTCAAGAACTGATCCAGTCAACTGCAGGTAACTTGGGAGGCCAGACGGCAATCCCAAAATCTGACCACGGTCCTTTTGTGATCTTGCAGAGAGCTCTGATGTATCCAAACGGGAATACAGACCTACATTATGAGATATGGGGGGTGACAGCATTTATGAAGCACTTTTAATTTGCCACATAAAAACTTGGGTATGGGGAGAATTTACTGAAAGAAAACCGATAGATATCTTCTCCTAATGTAGACTTGGCTACTTAAGGTGCCTTGTAATTTATGTTGTTAACTACTGATAATTGTTTTGGTACAGAGTTTCCCAAAAGCCAACCTACAACTCCAGACTGCTAGTTAAAACACAAACTCAGTTATAGGTAATTTATTCAAAAAAGCCTAGAGAAAGAGAGAAGACAGGCAGGAGATGCAGAAGGAAGGAAGCAGAGCAATTTTTTTCTGGGATGGGGAGGGGGTAGGGGTGGAAAACTCTGAAAAAAAACACTGGAAGGAACAGGGACACTTAAGTGAAAGACTGAAGGAGAAAAGGAAGTAAGGAGGTGAAGCACTGTAAGAAAAGGAATTGACACAAACCAGACAGTTAACATACTGAAGAGGTCTGGTCAAACTGCAGGAAGGCGTCTGCATGTCCAGCAGCCCCTGGGCTGATTGCTCCTGCAGCTGCTCCCACTCCTGGAGCCTATGGCTGATTGCTCCCTGCAGTTCTTCCCAGGCCCCCAGGGAAGGAAAGGGTAGGACACACCTCTCTGGGGTCCTTCTTTCCTCCAAGTACGGGAAAAATAGCCTGTCTTGTTTGCCCCATCTCATAATCCATGTTTTTTGCTTCCAAGGTAATCCAGCTTTATGCTCACTCTGAGGTGACAAAACCCTTTCAGACCAAGACATCTGCCCAGTCCAGAGCTCTAGATTGGCTGTGCCTTTCACACCAGCCTGTAACACCATCATCATGCAGGAGAGAGGCAGGCTAAATCACAGATCTGCCAACAGCTTCCTGCCACATCCCCAAGAAGATGCACATGTTCTCCTTATATGCACTAGGAAGAAATCAAAACACAGCTCAGCTCATTGCAAAGCTGAGGGGAATCGGCATACGATCCTGGGAAGTCCACTAACATAGAGGGGTGCCACAACTCCAGTGAGGACTCAAGCAGGGCTGTTCAGAGAGGCTCCTGAGGCTCAGGCTTCGTTAATCTGAGTGCTCACACACGGATACAGGTCATCTGGAGTTAATCCTGCAGCACGGCATTCCCAGGGGCTGAACTCTGCTTCCCATTTCCCCACCCTCCTCCTTCTCTCTTCTCTCCACCTCTCCCCCTCTCTCTTGGCAGCAGGGCTCATTCAGGAGCCAAACTGCAAGGAGGCTCCCCCAGAAGGAGGAGTTAATATTACACAAGGCAGTCACCATCTCACAAGAATGTCTGATAGAGTTTCTGTACTTTTGCCACAGGATGATGCCATGTGGCGCAACTGTACCTACCAACCAGCCGCTACCCTCCCAAAACTAGCGAGAGCTTCACCTGCGAGCCGCCCCAGGCCTCGGAGCGGGAAGCAATGTGGTGGTGGCTCTGCTGACCTCCTTGCTGAGCCTGTGGGGCTGCCGGCTAGGATTGCTCTTAATCTTGTTCCCTCCCCAGCATGGGGCATTAAACATAAACCAAGTTCTAATCTCTTAATTAGGGGCTCTCCAGTACTGCTCTGGGAATACCAGGAGATCAGCAGTAACCGCATCCTAGGCTGTCACTTTCCTCCCTCCGTTAAATGCATTACTTGGGTAAGGCACGCACCATAGGCAAGGCAGACATTCCCACTGTCACTTAAGAACACTCCAGCCCTCCCTCCCCTAGCCCTCCACTTTCTGTCCTCTCTCAGCAGAAACATTCCTCCACACAAGCAGTTTTAACCACATGCACAATGCTCCTTACCTTCCGTGCTGGGTTTTTTCATTTCTTCCACTCTTATGAGTTTCTTCCTGACTCTGCGAGTAGAATTCACCAGCTTGTGCAACCTCTTAAACTTCACGGACTCCTCTGTTTCATCATCGGATTGTTCTCTTGACTGGCAAAGAAACAAAGGGAATATTAATAAAGTAGTAGTTCCACCGCTTGGTCCTTCAAGTCAAGCTAGCCCAGCTCATCTGCTGCACTGTGTCAATGCAGCTCTGTAACTGGTGTTATATTTTCAGCCCAGGTCAGACAGAAACATTTAAATTACTGAGGGTTTTCTTGTTTTCTTTTTTTTTTTTTTCTTTTTCTGAAAGCATGACATACCATTTTGATTTCTAAATATGTGCAACGTAAGATCCTAGGCATTGAAATGCATTCCTGCCCTCGTCTTTCTTCCCATGCATTGTGTAATAACTACTTCCAACGTCCTCTCTCAGTATGTTTCAGGCAGGGCTCTTTCCCAGGGCTCTTCTTACCATACCAGTTATGCTCCTGCGGTTTAGGTCAGTCACTGGTCTGTCTGGCATCTCAGAACTTGCTGTTTAAACCTGGTTATAAACAGCTTCTCCAAACTCAAGCTCTGTCATTGACGACTTCTCTTTTTTTTTTTTTCCCCCCTAGTCTTCCCAGAAAATCAAAAACAGCAGCACAAGAAAGGGACGGGAAGGAAAAGGAAGGAGGAGACCTCATCTGTCTCGCTTACGAACTGCCACAGCTACAAAATATTCCCTTCCTCCTCCCTGCTCCCTCTCCCTACGCTCCTCCTGAAGGCTCTCGAGGCTGGAATTAAGATGGACACAGCATTCCTCCAGCACTGACCAAGGGAAAACTCTGACCTTTTCAGATATACAGTGCAGTCCATATTCCCCAGCATCCCGTTTCGTTTTGCATCTGATCCAGTATGCTCAGTTCCAGCTGTTTTCCCTCAAGTATCAAACATTACAGAGACAAAAAAAAATTCCCCTCTCTCCAGCAGCAGTGACACAACAAGCTGAAACAATCCATTCCTTGTGAACGAGAAGACAACTTCGATTTTCGAGCCAGATCCAACGTTCAATGTGCTACTTCCTCTGTTTTAATCAGTTCAGAATGTGGAAAGCAGTGGGGGGAAGGGGAGAGGAGAGGAGGCCAGCAGGGCTCTCCGGCTCGGCCAGGACAGCCCTGGCACCGCACGCTGCTGCGCATTCCTGTGCGGGCTCCAGCTGGAGCGTGGTATGGATCGTATACCTTACTTTGTTTGCACCCGCTGTCCTAGCCAATTTGCCGCATTCCTAATGGTCGGCTCTCAAACCCTCATGAAACTTCCTGCCGGCACAGCTATCTGGGTTTCCACAGCACGCTCATCCTTTTTTCTTTCTCCTTAATTAAACTTTCAAAAAAAGAAAAAAACCCAAATGCAAGGGGAAAAAAAAAAAAAAGTCACCCTCTCCTCTTTCCCAACAAAAATGCTGTCTTTTCTTACCCAGAGGCTGAATAAAAGAAATAAAAGACCGCCCAAATACAAAAATTGCTTTCTGCTTTTCTAATATGCTTAAATATCAGGATGTGGTAACAACGGTAGATGCCACGGGGCAGGACACTGATTAGCAGCTGCAGATGCACGGGTACGCTTTCAAAGCAGGAGCCGGGACTGCTCTGAAAGACAACCTCAGAGGCACGCACCTCAAGGCCAGAAGAACCACACCAGAGCAAACTTCAGCCACTTTCTGCAAGGGCACTCTCAATTACTATCTCCCACAAACTTCGTGTTACTCCAAAACAAGAAGGAATAGCAAATGGGCCACACATGGCAGTAGGAATTGTCATTCTGCCATCCGAGAGCCGCAGGAATGAGTTTATTACTGATACAGGCTGGCTAGGTAATTAATAATATTCCTTCAGGAAAAACAGGGCTGTAAAGAGGAGTACCAGACTTGTTTATATCAAGACAAATTAAGCACCAAGATGAGCCGTAATTCAGAGATTATGGCTGGGACAACTTAGTGACATGTCAAACAACAAGAGACAGACATATTTAGAAAAGATGATGAATGGATTATTGACCGTAATCAAGAAGTTCAGTCAAGACTTCTTAGGCCATGAAGCACATCCTGGCAACCAACCATCACGCATACTCTGCACTCAAAATATGTTTATTTTAAATGCAATTACTTTATGTCATTGCTTTCCTTCATTACTTTTCGTACACCCTTGGTTTGCAAGACTACTGTTTGTAAAACTGTGAGCTCTGTACGATTTAGAGAACAGCTCGTACCTGCTCCTCCCACCCAGGATTTCATAAAGAGTAAACAATTAGTCTTTTGCACTACAGGTAATCGATAAAGAACTGTCCCCCCTCAGGGTTATGAAGACTCAACAACAACAACAACTTTTACAATATCTGACATTTGCACTCAGGACCACCGCTGTGAAAGTGAGCACCAAAATAGCCTCAGCACAAGTTAGTAACATCAAACCCAAGCAGGCAGCACAGCGGGTCCCCACCATGCTTCAAAATAAATAAAGTCCCATCATATCCAAGTGCCAGATGCTTTCCCCCGATGCTTCAGGGCTCCCGGCACCCTTTGAGCCTGAGTCCTCTGCAGGCAGTGACAGACCCTTCCTAGCGCTGGTGCTTGGCCGAGAGAGGCGAGAATAATACCAAAGTCAGTCTCTCTCCAGCAGCCCATTTCCTATCATATCCGGTATAGCACGTGGCATGGAAAATCTTCTGTAAAGGAAAAGGATGGCTAATAAATTCATGCAAAAGGACTGAAAATGTTGGCGACTATGCCAGTGGTGCCGCTCAGGAAAATTTCTTGTCAAATAATACTGATTCCTTGAAAATGAATCCATTCTGAAAAAGGGTTACTTTTGATTCGCTTCCTGTTTTTGACACAATTTTAAAAAAAAAGGCCTTGAAATTATCAGAAGTTTCCATTTTGGCACATGGGAAACAGAGCTTGATTTTCCAGCTCAAGCAATGGTTTCTTTTACAGCTAATATTAAACAGAAAACAGAAATGTAAAGCATTCAGGCCATAAATGACATATTTGGAAATCATTGAACTTGGATGCTTTGACTTCCCCAACCCACTCTGCCCTCCCTGCTTCTTCAACGACCGAATTGGGGTTTTTTGGTGGCTGTCCCTGATTTCAGATGAAAAAGTCACCCCAATCTCCCCAACGCATGGTGGGACGGGCCAATGGCTTCCCGCATAGCTCCAGCAGCCAGTCCTTGGCATGGAGCTCCCACGCAGCCGGCTGCCAGCTCCCCCCTCACCCTCTCCCCCCCTTAACAAGCATTTCAGTGTGCTGCAGCAATGCAAACGGGTAGAGTTTGTTAAAGAGGCAACAATACGCCTGCAAGAGGCTAGGCTGGAGGCTCCCCGGCACGGGAGGAGGCCATGCTGCACTCCCCCACCCTCCCCTCCAACGCCTCCCGGCCACTGGCACGTGGCCGACCTGCTAGGCCAAGCCTCGGCATCGTTCACACGCCGGTAGAACAGCCAGGGCCCCTCCATCTCCCCGTCCCCCCGCGCACTGCCGGAGCAGGCCTCTCCCTGCGCTCCAAGGGGAAAACAAACGGATTTGCAGTACTGTAAATAGGAACAACTTAACTTCCATCTCCTCTGCTCCAAATTTTTCCATCTGAAAGCCCATATGGCTCAACTTTTAATTATTTTGGCTAATGCTATATGTAGTAATTCTGTGGTGAATGCTTAAGTGTTTCATTTCTGGTTTCCAGGGCAACATTACATCAGATTGCAGACAGCTGGCTCCACAGCCTTAAACCATAACAAATTGGCCAAGCCGATGCACAAAAATCGCGCTTGCTTTAAAGAGAGCGCGCGGGGCTCGGCCGGGCTGCCGGGGAGCCGGCGAAGCCTGCGGGGCCCCCTTGGTGGGGCCGGTCGGGCGGAGACGCCTTTCCCTGCGCCGCTTGGAGCAAGTGCATCCCCGACATCTGCAATGCTCTCACGGTGCGGAAGCCCGCCAGCTTGGAGAGCTCGGCTGCGCAAACGCGCGAAGGACTGCGGGGAAACAGGGACTAAATTAACAGCATCTGGAAATACCAAGGACTGCATGCAGAGGACTGCGGCCACCACGTACCACATGGCTGGAAAACTATGGAGAGGCCAAGGCCCGTCCCCACCACCCAGCTCTTCACTGCCAACAAACGTGGCCACAAAACGAGGAAGACGCTCTCAAATCCAGGAGAGATCAATTCCTGCTGCCACCCCTAGCGTCTCTTCCGCACGGAATACTTTTCCTACTCGTGCACTTCCAAAAGCCGCGCTTTGCATCATCTCATACGTAAGATCAAAGTAAATGCCTTACATTCGGGAACAAACAGGAAATTACCACGTGTAAGCAAGGACCTCTCTGTAGTTGTGCTCCTGGCGCCCTCTTTGCTTTCTCTCCCACTTTTCTCACGCAGTCTCCCCGCTGCTGCGTGCTCTAGAGGCAAGGCACACGCCTTGCTCTGCTGCTCTCTAACACCCAGCCCATTTCACACGCTGCAGAAATAACAATCTTAACCTCCCTCTTTGAATTACTGCTTCACACACGCACATGCACACACAGAGAAAAGTAACTTCTATTAGGGTACTTGGAATTAATTGGCAAAATGTAAACCAGAAGTAAGTAGCTAGGCTTTCGGCAGGACTATGTTTGGAAACACTTCATAGTTATAGCAGCAGCCCTTAAAAAACACAAGATAGGCAAAGCCTGCTAGCCAGGTCCTTATAAAAATGTTTAAGAAACACTAGGACAATATCCAGTCAAAGCTATCATAACTGATTAATCTGTTTCAGCTCCATAAACAAAAACATATGTGACTTTTACATGAGCTGTGTGAAGAGAGATGTTAAAATTTTACCCTTTGCTTTATGCTCAGTAATAGTTCAGCCCCAAACCAAAACCTCCCACCTAAGAAACAAGGAAATCTCTTAATACCTGATTAAGCCCAAGCTGCAATTTTTTTTGGCTATCAGACAATCCTTGTTCAGCAACGTGGGGCAAAAAAAATCACACTCAGACTTGTGGGCATGTCACATCACCCCCCCCAGCCCTGGCTAGCTCCCTTCAGAACTACAAGCTCTGTAGTGACTGCAAAGAGGTTTTGCTGTTCCCTTTAGGAGACGTGGCTACACGTGTCCTTTCTTCTTTCTAACAGGCTTTACATCCGCCAAAAAAAACAGCCATTCTAACTTTTTAAAAAGTTTTATTAAAGATGCCTGGATAAAGTCAGAGACAGGAAAACAGAACAGAAAATAACTTAAAAGCCCAAGGAAAGGAAGAGAAGAACTGAGAAAAGCTATGCATGCTGTGCTGTGCCTAAGAATAACCACAAAAGCCTTTTCTCTTTCTCCCTCTCTGAAACAGGAGGCACATCCTCTCCACATCACGCTACATGCTCAGTGACTTACCAGCTTCGGCATTTATAGGCCTAAAGCTCAGTTTCGAGTAATTCCCCCTGAGTCCTCGACTGCTGTCAGCTTCGTAACCCTAAAATTTAGGAGCAGACCCTTCTTCTTAAGTATTGTATTCGCTCCGAATCCTGTGCACAAAATGCCTCTTCTCTGGAGTTACATTATCAGACACCAAACTGGCTCCGATTCCAGCGCTGAGTATGTAAAGAAGAAAAAAGCGTGATGCTGGACTCAATTAGCTGTTTTCTGCTCACTGATTGATTCCCCCAGTTACTCGCTAGCTGCATAACTTGCAAGAAAGGCATAAGTCATCAGCTCTAAGCAAATCTTCTATTCACCACAAGGAAAAAAGGGAGTGTTGTACATGGCAAACAATCCCTGTTTTCACTGACGAAGGCTTGCTGACCTCTTGCTGGCCTCCAGTTCCTTAATTACTGTCTATGGAATTTCAGTGAAAGAAAAAAAATACAGAGAATCTCTGCAAAGCCAGGACGAAGACTGACCCTCAAACACGACCGCTAGAGTGGAGGCTGTGTCTATACGAAATATAACTTAAGTCCTTTACCAGGCTCTTTTTATTTTCACTTTTTAATTCTTTTGACAAAAAGCCCCCCTGAGAATTTCCGTTTATAAAGGGCTAATTTGACAGAAAAATAAACCTTGCTTAAATGTTTTTTAAATTAGTGAACTTAGATACTTCTTCCTTTCCCTTTGGTTTCAGTGCTATAAAAAAGAATATCACAAAGAACTGCAAAGGCAAATGATGTTTAATTGAGAAATCTCAGACTGGTCTAGAATTAGTCACATTGCAGCTCTATGAAGCACTGTAGCCTGACTTCCAACTTCTCCTCCTAGGCTGGGCTCAGACTAGTCTCTGAGATGCCCAATTGACATTCCTCTTATAGTCAACCATACCTAATCCCAAACCTTGGGACAAATCCAGAATCTGGACAATTCTTCTCAGAGTACAAGAAAACACGGACCAAAGCCTCTACTAATTTGGAGGACTGCTATCCAGTGGTGGAAAGCCGTAGCAAAGGCATACCACAGCAGCACCCTCTTTAAACCAAGAAAACATTCCCCTTACTCAGGACCATATTGTCAATGGCCAGTTAATCTGGATTCGCCACAGATCAATCACACAATCATAGAGGAACTAAACATCTACTTCCTTTGATGACTAGCTGATTTTAATGAGCCACCTAGCCAAATATCCTTCTCCATTTTCTCTGCCTTTGTATACACAGCTTTTCTACTCCCTAGAGGTCATGTAAACTAGATTTACTGGTATGGTGCAGCTGGGTTCTTACCCTTGAATTACTTTAGCCCCAAAACTCTAATGTAAAACCCTATGGAAAACTCTAAGCTTCAGATAAAACCAGCTAGCGTTCTCCAATTTCAATAACACACCGACCCACATCAAGTGAAACATGACAGTGGCTTCCTTGAGACACATCCCAGATTCCCTTAGAGGTTCATGGCCATGAGTGAAACTGATCTAAGTTTAGAGCTTCACAACTTGAGTTTTGAAGGTTTTGGGTTTCATTAAGAAAGTTGCGCAGACGTCTAACCCTTGCAGAAGCAGTTTGTAGAAAACTGTGTGAAGCTCATATGTGATAATCTGCAGCGTACCGTGAGGTTACAATTAAAGGTCTCAAAAATTTTTAAGAAAATTAACAGAGGTGATAAATGGTTTTGCCACTTCACATAATTAACTGCAAAAACATGAACTGCAAAGGCTGTGGAAGTCTAAAATGTATGGTGTTAGTGTCTTCCCCCCGCTCCCCCCCAGGTAAACTGCAGGAAACTGCAACCCCACGTCTGGGTTTGGTCTGTGACTATTCAGAAGGAAATCAAAGGAACATCCAACGGCTACTTTGGTGAAAGATATATTACACATTAGCTGGTGACGACACTGCTTGCTGAAATTAGTGGGAAATATTTGTCATAAGTAACGAGAGCACAAAAATTTAATTCTCCCAGGAGGTCTGTCTTGATACTAGAATAGCTGCTTAGGCAAATTCCTAGATGTTAACTGTTTCTATGTTTTTGTTAAATAATTTTGAGAAGCACATTGCCGATGTTTGCATCTGCAAGCCAGACACGTTCCTCATGGTGAAGTGTTTCTCTCACTGATTAGCATAATTAATTTTAATGACATTACAACTGTACTCACGTATCACTCGTCATAGGTATATGTGGCAGAATGAAGCTCTGCATTACATTATTCCGTATCTGTTAGAATACATCATTCCTTTCCTATTCTGCTGCAGACTCCTCTACGCACGGGAAAGACAGTGTTTACCAAGGCGCTCTCAACTGCATCTTGTGTTTCGGCAAGGCTATGAGGGCCTGGAGATAATCCCTGTTCTTTGGTGTAGGCTGTACTATTAATGAATGGAAACCAACCTCTCTGCAATTCAGAAAACCAAGGGTGGAACAGCAATGCATGGAAAACAGGGATATTCGTATCAGAGAAAATAGAGAGATTGAGAGCCCTTTTAGTGAGGGGTGGAGTAATTAAAATTACATTCTCATACTATTTTTAGACAATCAAAGTATTAATGTTACTGTCCTAAGTGCAACGAAGGAAACACCAGCGTCGGGGAGGGGGAGCAAGTAGTAACCAACAGGAGTGCAATTAAAATCTTCAGTTGTACCACAAGTAAAGATTATTCAGCCTGGATCTGCCAAATAGGGCAGTGAAACACATGGCTTTTGAGATTCCTAATTCCTGAACTGAGCAAGGCTTTGTTCCAATTTAATAGGCTTGGTCTGAGAAAAGATGGGGGTAGGGAAACCACATTACGGATTACAGCATCTCCTGCTGGCGGATGCATACAGGGAGAAGTCATAGGAAAAAGCTTTTACCACTGTCCCCCCACCCTCTAGGTACTAAGTAGAGAAATTAGGCAGCTGCCCAAGGGCAAAAAGGTATAAAACCCGCCAAGAATGTTAGAATGAATATTAAATTAATTTGCCTTCCCACCTCCCACCCTCCCCAAATACGTGGCCAAACATTTTGTGGTAAAGTCAGGCAACAGGGCTTGTCTCAATGCAACCAAATCAGAAGTGCTTACAACAGACTTAATTACAGTCACTACCTGCACGTTACTGAAACTCTCTTCTCTGAGTCATGGTAGCAACTCCTACTGGCAGTGAGCAGGAGGTTTACTTGGGCTACATTACTGCCAACGGCTCGGTACAGTCCTGCGGTGACAATGTTTAGTCCCCTCAGGGACACATAACCAGCCAAGCTGTATCTGATGACCACAAGGGCCAGGTCTTGCATGGTAAATAATACCTAAAGGAGTGATATAATTTTATTCCAAAATAAATGTGTTTCTCCTGCAAATTCTAAAGCATTCCAGAAAATTTTAGACTGAATAGGTAAAAAACTTCTTATGGTGTTCTACAAACTCAAATATAAACATATCGATGGTCTACCGCTCTGCTATCACCACTCCACAGCACTGACCTTACTTAAAACTTTGTGTTGGGTCCTGGGAGCTGTGATGACGATTCGCGTTTCTCTCATGAAGGCTGTTGTATTACTATACCCATGGGAAACCCTGCTCTTATGCATGGATAGAGATTGGGGGGGAACGATCGTAACAAAATACACTACAATTCTTTTGCTACTAGCTTTCACCGAGACATGCTGGATACCATTCCTGAGATCAGTGGAAAAGGAGGGCAGCCAGTGCCTCCCTGGACAGGTCCCTGTCATAGGCTCACAGCGTGGGAATTCAGCACTATCATTCTGAAGTCATGTCTTATAATTGGCTCGCTCTTCATCGTCATTGTTACTAAGCACTGACAGTATTATAGGATCTTGGACAGTAATAATAAACATAGCATCCAATGAGGCATATCAGCGCCTTTCAGGAAATCTTAACAGAAATTGGGTCACTAGACTCTTTGGAGCAAAGATGAAAGCTCTGCATTCATTCATAGCCATGCTCAGCATCAGCTCCCCTCCGTTACTTCACAGACCGTCCAGGGCCTGGAGGTGGCAACAAGCTCTCCAAGAAGAATGGAAACATAGAAACATCCTCTTCCACCCTCTAGCCTTTTATGGAAAAAACCAAACCCAAACCTTACAGAAACTGGAAAGGCCGTGGTAACAGCCAAAAAAGGGGCTAAAATAGTGCATAGCTTTGAAACTGCTCCAAGTATCCATGTTGCTTCAGCTTGAACATTATTATTTAAATTAAAAAACCTCTCATCATACCCTAGTCCCCATTGATATCCAATGCTGGTTCCCAATATGCATCAACTTTAAGCTTAGTTCTAACAAGTTAAACTGACTATACCAGAAGAAGGGCTTTTTCCTGTTTACTGTAACTGTCCTGCAGTATGAGCAATAATAATATCAACAAATGCTTAAACATTTTAAGAATCCATCTGCAATACAAATAAAAATCAATTTTAAAATTGCTGTATTTAGAAAGCATGCACAAGCTGAACCACTGAAATACAGTATAACCCTGCAGAATGTGGATTTGCTGTAGTTACACTTAGATTTACTCCTGAGGTAATTGGTGCTACACACGTTATACTGTAACTACTTCTTTTCTTCCTACTCTTCACACTTAGCGAACAACACAGTAATGACTGTCGTGAGTCAGCGATCATTCTATCAGATTTTTGTCTTTGGTCAGTCAGCTTTATACCACAGGTAATACAATTCCGACTCAACAGCTTCAGCATCCCTCGGCTTGGAACGAGCATGACGCAAAGCCCATTCTCGTCTGCTATTCTGCCTTTGACAAGGGTAGGGGACTGCACACCCTGTTTATCTTTTAGTCCTGTGTAACAACTTGGTAAATGAAAACATCCTCAGGAAATAATACGGAGAACAGGAGCAAGAAAAGATGATCCCACTCCAGCTAGAGCTGTCGCTATGTGGACTCGACTTGCTGCCGCCCATTACAAAGCAGATTGAAAGAATATGGAGAGGAACAGCAATGCAGGGGAAGATTTCCCCAGCGTCGGCCTCAGGGTAGATGCAGATGTGCATGGCACGCCTGCTGCCACTCTGCCCAGCGAAAACAAACAGGGTGCCAGTTTCCTACTGGTTACACTGCCATGCTGACAGCCCTGCGTGAAAAAGGGTTGGAAGGGCATGGAGGTAAAAGAGCACTGCGGTGCTCCTGCCACTCACCAGCGGGCCATTCTGCTGGGGGGAGACGCTGGTTTTGTTCTCCCCGCTCATAAATTTTACGGCCCCTCTGCTGAGGCTGCTAAGGCCACACGGGGCAGGTGGGGAGGTCTCGGGGGAGCGCGGCACAGCTTGCTGCGGTACCCTTCAAACGAAGGCCGGCTACGCTACCTGGGAGCTCGTGTTAATGAGCTCTGGGTGGCTGACCATTATCCACTGATCAAAACCGAAACACAGAAGCCCAACAGAATAGTTCAGGGATAATTACAACTTCATTTAACCTGCATCCACAGAAACTGTCAGCAAAGTTAATTAGCGGTTTGTTTCAGTGGCAGCACACATATGATAGGCACTTCTGTCACAACCTCCCTCCCGCTTCTCTCCCCCACTCCTGCATCAAACACAGCAACTGGTACCAATTAGCAGCCTTTCAGCAGAGGGCACAGAAAAGGATTTATACTGTTTTCTCCTAATACTGGTTCTCCAAGCTGGGCTGCAGCCGCACCAGTGGGGCTCTGGGGATGAAGCAGCCCTGTTTTAGGTGAACTGAGGATTTCAGCCCCCAAAAGTTATCAAATGAGCTTCTATCTTTAAGAAGCATAAAAAGCACCTCAGTGTAAAGAAAGAACGTGATACAATTTTGAAGTCCTCTCTTTCCCTGGACTTTCTGACTCCTGAGGACAAATAGGCCCTTATCTAAAATCCAGAAAGGGATTCATTTGTAATCTGCACCTGCTTTACATCCCAACACTTGGCACAAGGCAATGAAAGCTTGTCTAGAGTTACTGTGAGCTGTCTTCATTGCAATAAAGACGAAACATAAATATTGAGTAACAAATTTGTAAAAAAATGATGAGGCATTTTAGACTTTGGATACACCCAACTAAAAAGAAAAACCATTTCAACTGCATTCCGGCATTAGCAAATAAATAACACACATACTTTGTTGTGAAACAAACGGATCACAGTAGTGAGACCGAAAGCTACAAACTGCTCTGAAGGGGCAGAGAACCAAGTCACCTACTGACTTGGCAAGGCCTTTGTTTGTTTTTTTGTTTCAATTAACAGCACAGCGATGACATCGAGCTGTGTTCCTTCGGATGCTGAGATGATGACCCTTCAATCCTTTGTGGTTCATCTTTGGGGTTTAGTTTTGTAAGGGTACAAAATGCAAGTTTCCATTTCCTGGTAGAGTAATTTAAAAGAGGAGGAGCTGGGAAAAACAATGCTTAAATCAATCTTTAAAATGAGTTAAGGATCAACACCAGTGACGTTAGTCATAAACACATGACAGTTACACAAGTTCAAAAAAAAAAAAAAGTATTTTTTTTCTAAAAAGGAAAACCACAACAACTACAAATGATATTTGCCCTTTAGATGTTATTTTGTAGGTGATTGTTCTTATGCTGTGGGCAGGGCTGACTTGAAAGTAATGGAGTACTTAAACCCTTAAAACACTCCAGAGATTCGGCCTTCATTTTCAGATTCTCTGATTGCTTGGATTTTTTTTTCCCCTCTGAAATGTAGTCATTGGGCAAAGCTAGACCAAGATTCTCCACAAAATCCTAGTGACCCATCCTCCCAAGTCCTCCTAACTACCAGGTCTCTCTCCTTACAAACATAAAATGAGGAGAAAAAACCCAAGGCCATTATACTATTGTCTTGATATCTCTTAAATCCCCAAGGTTACCAAGCAAACGTATAGCAAGTAAACTAAAAGTTTGTATTTTCCTAAATTCCCTCAATCTGCAATTACCTTGCAATTTGCTTTTATCATTTGTCTGTACAAAATGTTTACAAAACAATCAAGTATGAGCACAATGTTCCATTAAAAACTGCCTAGTAACAATTTGGCCATGAGATTGAAAAAAAAAAAATCAGAAAAAATGCCAACAGACCCAGAAGAGCCATTGCCCAAGGAGTTTTAATTCAAACCAGAAACTTCCATTTCAGTGACTCATATTTTCAATTACTTTCTGAGGTTAGAAGGCAGTGGGCTATCTAAGAGAATGTTTTTAATATATGGAAAAACATCTTTGCTTCATAACCTCTATAAAAATGAGTGGGGTAGTTTTAAGTTGAGATTCCAAACTTGTAGAGTACAAATCACACAAATGGCACTGAAGGTCAAACCATTTGGCAGAGAAAGGGCTTGAAAACAGAATCGTCTTTGCACCTCTCCAAAGCTGGTCGGTTTAGATTAATAGAGATGTCCTCTGGCACCCTGTGGATAGGGTGAACACACATCCTATCTCTAGACATATCTGATAGTTTGCATCGTTTGTTTTTCCCTCTTGCATGTCAATTATATCCCAAAGTCTTTCGCCCTCGTTAACTCTAGTTTCTTTATTGTCCACAAAAAAAGAAGCCAAGCTAACTTTTGTTCTAACATGAAGTTTCATTTCTACGGACGATCTGATTTTCCCTTGAAGGCAAGCAGTTTCACAGCTTCTGTTCAGTGTAACCAGGATAAAAATTAGGTGTAAGGGCAAAGATCTTGAGAGGTATCTACAACAATGGAATAGAGATCCCTCCTTGAAGGTAGCAGGAAGATGGTTCAAATCCTACCAGAACTGCAGAGAGCGGCAACTGAGCTCTTGAGTCAAAGTGCAAAGACGGCTTAGGAAAATAATTTTAGAGAAAAGGTGCCGAGTTGTTCCAAATACTGAGTCATGTTCAGTCCTCAGAGGTATACACAGCTTTCACTAGCTTCGGCACAAGTGTAAACTACTATCAGAAGACTGTAAGAGAGAAACTCAGTATCCTTCTGAGATTTGACCATGGTAAATGAGAGTCTTGAGGCTTTTATGCTATAGTTACCTTAGCCAAAGGCCTTGACTTGAAAGTTCAGGTTATAAATACTAATGAGAAAAACATCAAGACATCTTTCATCCAACTAAAGAAAAAAGCGCAGAAGAGTCAGAATCTTTCCTTCTCTATTCTTTGCATGTTTCTCCGATACATCAGAACATAGTATAAGGCAACATCAGTCCCCTGCTGCTCCCATCTAACTGAAGATGGGCTTTTTTTTTTTTTAATAGAAACAAGAAAATCTTTCTGCACAAAATATTTTAAACATCTCATAAAATGAGACAGCATTCCTCTCTTCATTTACGGAGGAGAAGCTAACTGTCTGCTGCACTTAGCAGGAAATTCCATTGACAATAAAACAAATAAATCAATCAATGGTCTCAAAAGCCTATGATTCAATTATACAGGTTACAAAGAGCTTCGATTTGACAGATGAATGTGTTCTCCTCTAAGATTTATCTGTGAACTTTCAATTAGAGAAATGAAGTGGAATAAACTACTCAGTGAAAATGAAGATATTTGGAAGGAAAAATTAATTAATTCAGCATGGGATGACACAAAGACTGTCTGGTGCCCATAAAAACAAGAGAAGCTACACAGCTCAGAAGTAAAAACGAGGGAGGAAAGCTGCCTTGCTGCTTATGGGCCTGGCAAAAGCTGCAAACTCCCTCGGCTGAGAGTTAGCAAATACAGAGATACAACTGTTTGAAAGCAGCAGGCAGACAGAACTTAGCCAGACCCTCAGCTAGAATGCATCAACAAGGGCTGGGAAGGCCTGCAAAACTGCTGATTCACAGTAACTGAGAAACAGTAAAATGAAACAGTTCCCTCTAAACAATGTAAAAACCGTTCCTGTGCATTTCTGCCTGGGACCACTTGTGTTTCAAATGCTCAGGGACAAAGAGCCAGATCTAAAAAAAAAAAAAAAAAAAAAAAAAAAAAAAAAAAAAAAAAAAAAAAAAAAAAAAAGAAAAAAAAAGAAAAAAAAGAAAAAAAAAGAGAGAGAGATTATACAATAAAACTGTTAAAGATTTTCTGCAGGCAGAACACAGTCACAAGGTCAAATGATACATGTGGTATTAAGGAAATCACCAGGTAAATCAGGATATTTCTGTACTGCAATAACAGAATTTAAATATAAATAATCCTGGGGAGCTATATCAGAATGGCAGGTACTTACATTACAATTGGAAGACCCATCAAATGTTGAGTAAGGACCATCAGGCCATTCTGTAGCATCTACAGTACTTGATTGCCTGTGTTGGGCTTCATACTCTTTCAGCTGAAATGTGGAAAGACAGAGAGAATGTTTTTCAGTGAGAAGCAGCTATCGATCTTCATTAAAGTAGCAATAGTTAATGTCCTTTCAGGTTTTCCTTCTCCTGTATCATCGTGGAACTGGGAAAAATCAGACCTTTTGCATTATATGTTTCAATCATTTAAATTAGTTTGCTTTAGAATCAGAAGTTTTAATGATGAGATTTTTTTTTAAAAAATTAATCTGTAAACACTGAATTTTGATTAATTTTCATTGGTAAAACATAAGTTAAACATCCCCAACTCAGAAGCATGGTTTCCACTGGAAAGACTAAATCACAACAGCCTGCCAATTTCCTTCATAAAGAAAATGATCTGCAGTAAAGACTAGGAACCATCTTTTATAATTTTACAACTAAAGATGATCTTTCCTGTCTTCCAATAAAAGGCTTAAGACATAAACCCAATCCTACAGGAATCAAACTCTTGAAAAGATCGTCAAGAACTGATGATATTAAAAAAACAACCAAAAAAAGGTTGCTGCTAGTAGCTCAGACCACTAGAGGGAAACGAGTACATATATTAACCATACAGATTAGGTATAACCTTCCTCCCCAAAAATTTTTAACAACAGAGAAGTAAAAGGATTCCCAATATTACCATTCATTCATTCTTAAAATTTTGCTTTTTTTAAGTTATAGGATTCCTAGCAAAGCATTATTTTCTTCAGACAATACCGTAACTTTACGTTCTAGGATAATCTATTTCAAGATGTAGTATGTCAGTACAGAAATTTATCTGAGGGCCAACTCACAATCGAAGTCATGTTTCCTGCACCTCTAACGGAGCCATACCCTGTGTTCCATCACAGTATTTTGCACAAGGGTACAAAATCAAAAAGCGGCGTGGCAAACTTTTAACAGCGACCTTTTTGCTCCAGAGCAACTCAAATCTCAGCCCTACTGCTGCACAAACACGATTCATTACAGTTATTTTCCCTGTGGTTTATTAACATTTAGATTTTGTAAAGAAACTCTTGTGACAGCCACTTATCGAAAAACACACCTGTGTTAATTTTAAAGTCAAATGCCAAAAACAGCTGAATATGTTTTCTTGAAGGCTATTAAAACAAAACTCCACCTTTTTGGCTAAGAAACAAGTAGAAGAGATTTCAGCTTAAACATTAGTATTTTTAAAAGTTTTAATTGCTGAAAACAGAAGCCTTCAATCAAACTGTCCTTCAACCATTACCAGCAGAAAAATAATAAAAAAAAAATACATGTGTTCTGAAATGAGTAAGGCAAGCTCAGCAAAACTTGGAAGCATCCCTTTTAGTACTTAAACAAACTGATGAGCATGCATGATAAATAAGGACTAGTGCAGGTGGAATTCGTCTTCCTTACCTTTAGACACCTGCAATGAAAAAGTCTACGCTTGAGGTTTTTGTCCGATTGGCACCTTTTATTGCCAATGGAGAGAAGCAAATGCTTTTAGGACTCGCTAATCTGCCATACATTAGACATCTATTTTTGGTTGAGCTAAATCTCACTTTTCCTCATAAACAAAGGACTTGCTATCTAATCTGTGCTACCTAGTGCGATGGGGCAAACAGGCAAGGTTTCTCCCCTGCGATGTTTCCTGAGCAAATGAAAACTCCAAATTGGTTTATCCTACATCCTAAACCATGTCTCTCCAGGGAAGCGAAGTGTGTACATATCATACCCTAGCAAGCGCTTCCTCAATGGTGATCATCTTCTCTTTCACCATCATCATCAGCTGGATTCGCTCCTCATCACTCATCGTGATCTCACTGGCCACGTACCCTACATCCTCTCCTGCAGGACAAAGCAGAGAGATAAGAAGCATGTGTTAAGAGGTCATGCACAAAGCGTGGTTTACTGAAACTGGATTTTACCCAGTGCTCTGAAATCTGGTTGCCATGTGGATCTGGCCAGCCAGAAGGAAACAGACCTTCCCTGGAGCAGTCTCATGGTATGATTTCAAAGGACTGAATGATTTGAAAGTTTATGCTTTCCTTCTGAGCAAGAAAATTAAGTAAATTAGGTCTAGAAAACTAAGCCTACTCTGACACTGAAAGCAGGAGAGCACATCAAGGAGAAATTAAATGTGCCTGTCATCACAGTTACTGATCCCGAAAGACAAGAATCAAAAGAGAAAGTGCTAATGCCAGAGAAGTCCTGCACTCAGCCCTGAGGAATACTGCAGTCAGCTGCCAGAGCGGATGGGAAGCCCTTACAGGAATGTTGAGCTGGGCCCTTGCAGCTCCCTGCTGCAGACTGGCCATGTCCCCCAAACTATCCAGGCTATCTAATCAGCCACTGAGCTGGCACGTGGTACTGGACGTACTGGGGCTCTCAACTCCAGGGCCTCTCTTTCTGGGATGAGCTCAGTGTGCCAGCACGGACAGTTAGAAACTTGCCTTCAAAGCTAGCAAGGGCCCACATTTAACTGAGAGTGTAAACATGCCCCTTTTCAACCTTGTAAGTGGGCTCCTGCCATCTTTCACAATCCACAGCGACGTGGGGAAGCATCTGTTTGCAGCAGAAGGATCTAACAGATATACATGGGGAAACAGAAATTTTCTGTGTGAAAAGAAATACTTAAAGCAATGCATAGCTGCATCTTTTGGAAAAGAACTAGAGAATGACACCTGACAGTTTAAGTGGAATCAATCCTACGCTTGCATTCGTCACCAGATGCAATTCTACTACTCCTTTTAGTAGTGTCTTCTGCAATGAGAGGCTGGATTAAAGTCCAAAGCAAACAGGTCAAAGTAACCAAATACCAAAGAAAAGAGAAACATCTTTCTAATTAAAACAGATCAGTATTTCTCTCAAGTCAGGATCAGAAAAAAAAAGAGCATCATGTTCATTTACAGATATTACCTATAAACACATATTAACCCCACGGCTTTGCGCGTGTGCATTCACTGGCAGGCAGGTCGGAAGGCGTCCCAGCCTCACACAGGTGCGTCTCACAGAATACGACTCATCTTTCTGAGCTCCGTCATGATGAGCCAAACCTGCGGCACTTCCAGATTCACAGACCCCCAGCTGCCCCACAGCTGCCAATGAATTTTACTCCTTTCTGGTGCTGGCTCCTTCTACTTTAACATGGATAGGTTGCGTGTCCTTAAAAAAAGATTTACCTTTTGACGTCTGCCTCATTAGTCCTTTCTGGTTCTTTCGGAAATTCTGCCAAAAAAACTTATTTTTCTTTTTCCAGTCTGCTTTCCCTAAAAGGAAAGTGGGGAGGGAGGATGAGGGGAAAGGGAAAAAGAATTTCAGAAAGAAACATTAGTTAGTAAATGCTAGAGAAGCTTTCAAGCACTAGGTTATATTTTCTAAGTCAAAAGCAAGAATAAAAACAAATCTCAATTTTTCTGTTTTTCTTGATTTATTCCGTACCACAACTATGCTGATGTAGCTATTTCAGGGAAACGCACATTCTTTTATAATTGCCAATGCTATAGAGGACAGAGATAAGCCAGTAACTTACATATTTTGAATTATAAACAGAAAATATTTTACATTCACTTTGATATCTGTTGAGTTGTTAATGTCAAATCTGGATGTGTTTTTGAAGTATTTTGTTGGTTTATTCTCTTTAACTGAACCACAATTATGCAGCCTAAGTCACAACTCAGATAAATAATTTTCTAGTACGTGCGTTCATATCTATACAGAAAAGAAATATTTTTTTATGTATATAAATGTGCACACACACACATGTATACACATATGGGCATGCTGCTACTTGGCAAAGAATTTCTAAGACCACCAGCTACATCTGACTCTCGCTGTCTGTATGCCTGAACTGCACAAGGCTGGGTCTCCATGTCCATTAATACCAGATGTGTGTACGTCTTGATGATCCAGAAGTAAATAATTCGTTTTAAAAAAGAACGGAATCTGGCTCAAAGCAGGGCACATAACTCTGTTCTGTTGAATTAACCAGGCTGCATGCTATAAAGTTTATGCCATCTGCAAAAGAACATACTGTGCCTGATTTGGCAGAAATGCTACTGACACAGAGCTACGTCATCCCTCTGCTTTTGAAAAATTCAAATGAACACAGTTTATACTGTGACACTGAGTTTCAGCATGTGACTCTAGTATTTTAGATCTCGCCCTAGAAGCCCTAGAACTGAGTTTACTGACTCTCTGAAACTCAGCTTGAGTTTAGACTGTGTGGAAATGTCCCTAGAAAAAATTTAAAAAGAAACAAACAAAAAACCCTCCCAGTTTTTCTTTTCCTCTCCAATTAGCAAAATAAAGTTCACCCAGAATTGCATCAGCTCAGCTAGTAAGTTAGGATAGCAATATGAACTAATTATAGTAAGTAAAAAAAAAAAAAAAAGAAAAAAGTGAAAGACAATGGAGAACACTTATTTAAGAACGCAAAATATTTCCGAAACAAAGGAAGAGACTCTGGCATGACATGAACAAAAATACCAGAAACCCCAGTTATTCACTGGTGGTGGTAATTTTCAGAATACAAACGGGTAGGCTAACAGTGATCTAGCAAGCAGACATTTGAAATTCAATAACAAGTCAAAAGATGCATATTTATCACACGACAACGCTGGTTAGCATCTAACTTTTAAAGCTGCTAAGCCTCGCCTCCCCACGCCCAAACAAATGCTGCTGACTTCTGCCGGCACTGTGTTTACTCAGCTCTTCACACCCCAGAACAAGCAAAACTCAAAACCCATTTAAGAATTCCACAGGAGTATCAAATATAATGAAATATACTGACCTACAGAGCCTTCTTCCGAACTTGATTTATGAATGGAGAGCCTAGGACAAAAAAGAGAAATGGACTTATTGATGCAGGCTTCTCACATTTCATGGGAGCTGTCTGATTACGGTAAATTATAGTTTCCAAACAGTAGATCATGAGCTGTTTTCTCTTCCCTTTTCTTCCCAACACAGTAAGTCGGAAACAAAAACTGAACCCACTAGTCTGACCACAGTAACTGAGTTTCCCCCTTAAACACGCCTTTCGTGACCAGCATAGAAAAACACATACCGACAGAAACCTCTGGTTAAGGCAAAGGCACCTAGGGATCCCTCAGAAAAACACTTTTTCACATAGTTTCCCCCTTTCCATTTGTAGAACAGTATTTTGGCTGCCTTAGAAATCGTAGCACTGGGATGTTGTGTTTGTTTAGCTGTGTAACAGTGTTTAGCCTATTTGTTTTTTATCTGAAATGCTTTATAAATATACATTTGTTAAACTTTCAGAAGCCACTGTATGGAAGAGAACAGAGATTTTTTTAAAGACAAGGTGAAGAAAGCTCATCCAGAGCCTCTGAAGCGCAACTGTAGATGACTGCAGACTACAGCTTCTTTCTCCCGAGTCCCTTCTGTGTGCTTGCCCATCAGCATATAGTCCCTGCCTCAAAAGCCAGCTGGAGAGACTTATTTTAACAGAACATGGACTTTACAAACAACCCACTAAAAGAGTAAGTGAATCTTTTGTTCTCGATCTTTATGTTCATTGAACTAGTTTTCCATAATGGTTTCCAACTCAGTGCCAACGGTTCAGTGTGGGATCTCTGATGAGACAACATCACGCTCCTTCATTGCTTTTCTGTTTTTTTTCCTGTCTGTATAGATGGAGTTAATAGAAATTACCAAACCTTACGCAGTTCTTTGAAGCCCTCCTACGGGAAGCACTATTTAACCAAGCTGCGCCACGCCAGCGAGATGACTTCTGTCAGCTTCGATGGCTTTGCTGGAGGCTCCAAGTGCAAAGCATTACCGCAGCGTCTTTGCCGAGAGCTTGGCCCCCCAACATGACAATGCCTTATTGTGCTGTGGCTGTACCGCAGCCATGCAAAACAGAAACATGCGTACCCCAGCAAACCAAGGTGACCTCCAGCCAAAGTGTCCTTAGTATGGGGCCATGTAACAACACACACACACCACCTCTAGTTGCGGTCCACAGCATTTGCACAGGCTCCTTGCTTTTTCTTAGACCTCCAGAAGAGGGCAATGAAGAGTTTTTGATCAATTCAGTAGAAGAAAAAATTTAGTTCAAGCCAGTTCAGAGTTTAGAAGATGTAAGCAATTACTGGCCAATGTTTTGTAAGCATGAAAAACATGCTCATCAATTTGCAAAGACATCATTAAAGGGGAAATGAGACAGTATGAAGTTTCAGTTTGATTTAGTAATTCATCTAGACAAGGAGGGTTTGGCACAGCAAAGCTCTGAAATGTAACCTCCTTCAACCTCTGAGTGATTAGAAATTTAATCCAGCACAAACTGCAAACCAACTGAAGCAACCAAATTTCAGATTTGTAGTGCACCAGGTGGAGGGAGACATGTAGTGTTTTTCTTGCTGATAGTTTACCCTTGAAGGGGAAAAGTTAATGATATAAGTGATACACCACCAAATGCTCAGTATTTAAGAAGCCTGAATAACAAATGCAGGAGGAAAATACATTACCCATTACTTTCTGGGCATAAACTCCAGAAAAGCCAGTGTCAAAATTTAAAGACTTTCAACAGGGGTAGGATTTCATCCAGACACTTAGAAGTAAAGTTGTCAGCATGTCTTTTTCTAAATAAAGGTAAGTCAGATAAAAAGTATATGGAGATAACCAAGTAAAAAGAAAGCCAAGTTCTGCGGGAACTGACGGAATTAATCCACTACATGTTTTGCATTTGAGCACAGTCCTTACTCATTAAGCAGTTATTCTCTTTATCTTAAATGAATTTAGTATCCATGAGATGCACCAAATCACCATCCTTAAAAACTGAAATCCGTTAACGATCGGAACTTTGCCTCACTGGTGACATCAGCCCCAAAGTGCAGAGGCAGTCTCTTGTGCTCTTCAGCCTCCAAATCCATTTTAATCCTTTTCTTCTCTTGCGCAGTTGCCAACAACGATGCAAGTAAGTAGCAGGTGTAGCGGCAATGTTTGTGATGTGGACATCTGTTCACTGGGAATTAGCCTGAGGCCACCGACTCCTGGCACACTGGCCTCTGAAGAGGGGAAGAGCAGTAGGAGCAAACTTCTGACGTGCCTGAGCTAGAGGGGGCGAGGAGAAGAGCAGGATCCACAGCAAGCAGGCAACCTTCTCATTTATAACCTACTTAAGAACTATGCTGAGTTTCATCAGAGGATGCAAATTCCAATTATCACTTCATGCATTCCCTAAAGAGGAAATCTTCCATGCCTGGGCTGACCTTGAAAATGCTAACAGCTGGTCTGAAGAGATGGAAATGCCAACAAAACCTACCACATAGAGCCTGATAAGGCATTTGGTTTTTAGTTCCACCAGACAACTCTGATGCTTAAAAATCCTCAGTGAAATCAATCAAGCGTTTTACTTCCTAGATGTCTGGTGAAAAATTCCAGAGCACCTCCGAGTTGCTCTATGTTCGATTTGCCAATTACACTCCCTTACTCTGTTAAATCTGCAGCTCCTCTGTGAACGTGCACTGAAAGTGATTTGTGTTCTTCCATTCATAGACTGATAACTTGTACTGAAAGTTAATGATGCAGTGACACTTGGCAGAAGTTTCAGCACTGCGTGTCTGAAAGGGAGCCAAATGCCATTACTCCACCGTGGAGGCCTTAATTTTTGTTGTGGTCTGATGTACAACTTCATTAGCAAGCTTTCACATGAAATGTACTCTGTCACAGCATATAGCAGACGAAATGTATGGGTATATGTTCAGACAAGAAGAAAAGAAGATTTATGGCCAGAGGGAAGGAGTAGTTTCTTATCAACCCATCATCTCTGGAAGCGAGCTGCAGAAGGGGTCAAAACTTTAATCCATTAATCTCACAAATTCAAACCCATCTCTAGGCCAATACTTGAGGCCTCTGGGAGCTAAACTGCTGAAACAAACAAATGAAGAAAAAAAAAAAGCAGCATAACAGATAATCTAAAAATGGAGCTACTTTTGGGAGTAACCAATTATTACTGCCTTAGAGAGATGATGGGTTTAGTAAATTACATCAGACCACTCGGTGATCAGTGACAGAAACTTTGGTAGCAACAGCTGGAGCATACAACCTGGCCCAGGTACTAGCTGATTAGAGACACTGGCTTAACAAAAATTAGTTTCCATCCAATGCTAAAATATGCAAGTACACAAACAGGACTGACACACAAGTCAGTCTTTCAAACGCTGGAGGTTTGCAAATGACAGAGTACCTGGGGATATCAGCTAAAGAAGGATAACTGAGAAAAAATCAACATGTTAATCCTAAAGGGCATAAGGATGGGAAATTTCAATGGCAGTACAAAGACTGAATATACATGGGACTAGCTGTACAACTGTCATTAGTTGTGCTCAGAAAAAATGAATTCAAACCAGAGCGGTAAAGAGAAAAGCTGTTAGAATAGTCAGTGAACTGGACAGCTTGTCTTATAAGAGAAAGCTCAAAAAGTCTTGCCTGTTCAACCTGTCAAAATTGAAAGCTACAAGATTAACATACTGCCTATTAATAAACCACGCACAGAAACAAGTAGACATAAACTGGAAAGAAATTCGAAAAGAGGAATTAACATTTCCTAACTATTTGTACAAACTTCCAACAGCAGGTTGAGAAAGGGAGGGTGGCTTTAAAAACTAACTGCTTTAAAGAGGGTGCTTGAAAGAGACCAGATGTCTTTGACAACAAATCTGGACATGAGGACTACCTCTGGAGGGCACTTCTGGGTCTTCTTTTGCAGCCTGTGGGTTTTGTATGAACAATGGCAAAGCCAGGCATCCAAAATTGTCTTTGAACCTATCTTTCCATTAAAGTGCTGCAGGGGATGACCTTGCTACACCTAAGCAATCCCTCCCTTTTATTAATTAAACCTTGAATCCTGGAGGTGGGCTCCAAAACTTGGAGCGCTAGGAAGAACCAATGCATGCATTTGCATCACAAGCCAACTGAGACTGTACCTGATTACTAAGGCGGGTTTTAACAAGGCTGTATTGAGCTACTAGGGTATAGCTTTCCCTGTTAACTATGGACCGATTCTGATCTCAGACAGACAGATACCGGGGCTTATCTCACATACAGAGTGGTTTGATTTTACAAGAGAGACAGTCATACGTGCCCCGAGACGGGAATGTGCTGGTACACCGCAGAACTGGGAAAGGGAACAAATGACACCATGTGCTGCTTTCATGAATGCGCCTGTTGAATCTTGAACGCTCACCATTCTCGAAACAGAACAAACATGGGAACTGAGAATGACAGGATTTCTGATGGGGTTTTGTTTCAGTGCTAAGTATTTTAAACGCAGATGTGCTTTACCACACGGCCGCATCTCATTGATGGACCATAAAATCCACAGGTGCATAGCACCATCTGATAATGAAACCACTACCGTTACGATCTTCAATAAACTGATTGTGGCCCTCTTATTCCCTCCCAATGACTATTTATAGCCCGTTGAGGAAAATGCTTTGGATGGCATTTTCAATCTACAAGTATTATACACACTCACAGCGGTGAACAAACCAACGCAAAAAGCACGTGCTGGCTCTGCTGCAAAGCCATTTGGCTATCCACCTACATTAGAAACAGCCCAGTCACATAATTAGTATGAAAAACTGACAGACTTGTAACTGCTCCTGACTGAATACAAGATAATTTATCTAACCGGAGCTGGCACAGGGAAGAAAATGGGCCTTTGGTATTTTTATCAAATTTGCATGAACCTGAAGAGAAAGCAGGCCTGCAAGGTTCTGACCTTGCTGGCACCAGTGTGAGAAAGGGACGGAAAGCAAAGACGTTTCATTCAATTATCTTCTCATTAGGTTTCCATAGCAATGGCTCTTTAAGCAGGTCAAAACTTTCTCAGTGGAAACAAACACTGAGCTGCTTGTGGGCCGTGCGTGCGGATGTGTATTTTCTGCCACCACGCTGGTCCCACAGGCTCGGTCCGGTGACTGGCAGCGGGCAGATGAGCCTACGTCACGTATTTGATAACCGACTGGTGGGTCCCAGCCAGGAGGCAGGTAATTGTCAGTGAAAAAAAAACTTCCTTAGCAAAAAGCAGGGCCCAAGGTACAGCACGCAACGCAACGCACCCCGTTCTGCATGTATTGCTCACTCCGTGCCGTGTCAACTAGCTGCAACAAGTCGAGCTTTCTCGTGAAAGGCACCCTTCATGCTTCCTCGTACAAAATTACCAGGCTTGAAATCATCTTCCAGCTGCTCAAAGGCGCACTGGTTTCCCTCCTCACGTGTCCCAGGCGGCGTTTGGCTGGCCTCTCTCTCCCATTGTGCGGGTTATTGTGGGAGTTTCCTGCCCTACTTCTCTTGAGGAGGCTGTTTAAAGGCAGCATGAATAATTTGGCTTTGACTAAATCAAGCCTCAAACAAGTGAAAACAGGGCCATACACATTCACTGATTCTTTTCGATTCCTGCAAGCACAGGGTATAATCCTCTCCCCCCCATCTTAGCTACAGACATCTCAAGTACAGCTACCTCTTACTTCTCTTTCTTTCAATATTCCTTTCCATTTTTGAACCATGCAAAAGGAACAATTTATTCTGTCAGTAATTAAGTGCAGACTTTACCATCCTGTGTTTGGGAGAATTGTTTGTTTTCTGCTTCGTTCTTCTCATTGTCTGCCCTCTCTCTGCCTCACATCCTCTGTCAGACCCACATTCTTGTTTCTTTGCAAATGAGCTTATGAATACCTGCCAAAGTTAATTTGGGCACCTTGAGAAGTTGCCAGAATCAAACATGATGGAATTTAAGCACCCCCATTGATGACCTGGAGGGATGATTTAATAACCTCCTGCATTCAAAGCTTTACCTGCAGTTTGGATGCTGCAGGGAAAGATGATTAGGAAATCTAGCGTTAAAAAAATACTGGCAAAGGCCAGCAGATTAGTGTACCAAAGGGGGCAGAATTGAGGCTTACATGAACTCTTTTGCAAAATGAAAGCCGTTTCCGAAAAGACTGCTGCGTTCACTGAAAATCACTGTGGAAGATGGGAACACTGAACTGCAGGCACCCTCCCAGCCTTAGGCTGATTTGGAGTTCAACTTTATACCACAGGAGAGTGATTGGCTTTACTATGGCACATCCACTGCAGAAAATCCTTAAAAACAGATTCAGTCAATAGTTTCTCCTGCAGAGACAACAGCACACAGATAGCAGCCACTGGTGTTGTGGCCTCACTGGTTGCCTGCTAACACAACCTCAGAGAAAGCTGCAACGCCTGAGCAGCCTACACCCTCCTGCTCTGACATTCCCAACAAGCCATCAGGGATCTGGCCAAACTGTACGAACTCAAGGCGTAAAGGACTCGGTTTAAGAATCACGTCCTGCATGGGCAGAGAGGATGACAATGGCATTCACTCTCGGGAGCAGCTGAAGCAGGGAGCTGAGGACGCAGCTGCCAGGGCACAGCAGCTCCCCACACTGGGGGAATGCAAAGCCCCCGAGTAATGCTGTCCTGTACCGCCTGCACCCCACATGTGTCTGCTTTTCTCCAGCACTTTCCACTTGACAAGTCTGTTTCTGCTCAGCTCCCTGCTCTGGCAGAGGCTGGGATTTAGGTCCTGAGGATCACAAGGTTGAGAATGCTTGAACTGTAATGTGCTGCAGGCTGAGGAGTACAGCAGGATGAATTGTGGCACTTAATATGAAGTATGACCATTTACTTGGTCAGGAGCGTGCCCGAGTTGTACAGGTCAAGAAACAGCAGGTGATTCATGTAAGACGTGACAATTCATAGCACCCACTGCCACGCGAAGGTGGTGGGAATGCCTGTGAAACACCAGACAGCCACAACTGTTACCTCAGGTGTTGTTTTTTGTCCTTTCTTTCTCTAGCAGCTGCAAAGAAAAAAAATGAGTATACAGGAGCGCCTCATCCTAGCTGTATGCAGCATTCTTGGGTCTCTCACCCACTTCCTTCTCTTTCCTGGCAGTTCTTTGATACACCACCTTTGAAACTTGCCCAGAGGCCGCTGGAGCAAACAGTGACAGCAAACTGATCTATTTCCCAAGAGGGAAAACACACAACTTCCCTTCTGCAGCATCTCCAGTTCTTCTAAAAACAGGATGAGAGTCAGGATGCAGAAGCCTGAGTTCAGGGGACTGGGTTTAACCTGGATTTCCTGGCAAACATGCAGAGCTCATCAGTCTGTCATGTAGACTTGAATGCTCAAAAACGGGAACAGGCTAAAAGTCGGATTACATTGTTCTAAAGGCTGTGTTTACAATCATGAGAAAACCCTTCTCAGTCCCCTGCCTGAGTAAACATCCTTGGGGTGTTGCCATCACTTGGAAATAATAGGGATTGTATATACAATACCTCCCGAGACCAACACGGTCTGCGGACAAAGTTGCAATAGTAACTGCTAAGAACACATTCACTGCATAGTTGTCACATTGATGGTTCTAGCAAAAGCAGAAGTCAGTATGTCTATAGAGGAGCACCTGTTCTGGAGAGATTTTTGTTTAAAATGAGCAATATCAGTGTTACAGATGCTGTTACCACTTTTCTGAAGGCACACTGAGAATCTGCAAAGTTAGACTACCACCACAACTGACAGCAAGACTTCAGTTTAAAAGGCAGGCATCTTGGAAAGGGCAAAGGGAAATGAAATTTATTATTAAGAGAAGAAAGCTACAAACATTTCATTCCATGTTTTGCGTTATTTGCTGAATATTATATGACTCGGAAGCCTGCCCGACCGTTTCAAATTTACAGAAGAAATTCCAGCATGACCAAAAAATCAGAGCAATTGTGAGGCAAAGCTTGAACAAACACGACTTTGTTTTCTGTTGTTTACGGACAGCTTTTCAGGCCACATCAGTACCCTTGCTGTTATTCACAGAAACCTCAGAGGCCTTTGCTACAGAGAAGAGTCTTCTCTGTCAGAATCAATCAAATGAAAGGCATCTTTGGTAGGGCATTTATAATGCACAGAGCGGGTGCATAGGTGTGATCTTTTTTGTAGCTTCATCTAATTAACAGGAACAACGTTGTCTGCAACAGAGGAAGGTACTATTGCCCCAAATGCCTTCTGGAGGGCCAGTGACTTGAAATGACATGCAACTCTGCCTTCCCGCTTGTTTAACCATTTTTGCCTTGCTCCAGGCACCACGGCTGCTCTTCTGTGCTATGGCACATCGCCCACTGGACAGATACTTGTTGAGCAACTTGCTGGACTGAGGGCACAGACTGATTTCACGCTGGCTTTGAACAGGCTGGGCAGCAGGGTTAGTAAGACTTAAGGCAAGATGGAACACACACTGCTTGTTCACACAAACAGGATTTTTTGCTATCACAGAGCACCACGGTTAATCTGTTTTCAGTGTGGCGTACAGTGGAGCCCGTCAGGCTCTCCCTTCAGTTGGGCACCACAGAAAAGTAAAACCAAACCAGGTTAAAACAAACATAGCTTCTTCCAGACTCCCTCAAAGACTCTTTCTGTCTGGAATCTCTCAGCTCTGGCAAATTAAACAAGTATCCAGGTGTGTTATTTCAAAACTTTACACCCTGATAGCATTAAGCTGTGGGGCATGCAGGCAGCAGCACTGGGCGAGGGAGCTACCGAGAGAGGCCACCTTTCAACTACCCGCTCACTCTTTCCTCCCCATCTCAGCGCAGGTTTTTGCCCAGGACTGCTCTTTCTGCAGCAACCCACACAGAACACCATATCAGAAACCAGTCGTCTCACCTCACCCTAGGAAAACATTTGTGTTTTCAATATGCGGAAATATAACTTTTTTCCTGGGCAAGCTTTTACTTGGGCTTTGGAAGAGTACTCACAACAGATTTTTCAGCTCCTGAAAATCTGGATGGTTATTCTGGGACAAATATTTCCTTTTACCCCCCAAATCTCTGTGTGAATATGAGAAACCAATGCACATCTGCATCGAGTTTCAGGTTTGGCAAACTGGAGTCTTCTCGTGACAAAAGAAGTTTTGTAAAGGGTTTACCCCAGATCTATCACGCAGCATGAGGTGGCCACGAAAGCAGTGTCTCTGAAGGGACAAGCTTTCCTGTCTCGTAGCCTGCCCACACAGCAAATTCAGACGAAAGCCATAAAGTAAACACTGAATGAAAAAAAAACAACAAACCCAAACCAACCTCTAGGGCCAACATGCTGTCCTTCCCTCAAACCCATCAAATTCAACATGTTAGTAGCACGTACAGACATACCAGACGGATGTGAAGAGGTCATTTTCCTGCAGATCGATTTTATAAACCCTGCCTCCCTGGAAGGGGCATTCTCACATCAATGCAGGCCTCCATGCTGGAGGGGTGAAACCAGCATTGATGCGGCAGGCTGTCACTAACAGGCCCAGGCCTGTATAATTTTGGTTTTGAATAATTTGTATGGTATTGAGTAGATATCTTATTATTTTCAACACCTTGCCCAATTAGCATGCATCACCTTGCCTTATTTCTTATTGCACAGATATTTGACACAACCTGCCTTACGCCAATTTCATGTATCTGATCAGGTTAATTACATACGCTCTTCAAGTGACAGACAAATCCCCAAACAGGACAGTTCCATCCTTTAAAGGTCCACAAAAACCACAGGTCCCTTCCATCTGAACTAAGATAATGAGGTTAATTTCCTTTCGGTGAGCCAAATAGGTGCTCTCAGAACAGTCACTTGGAAGATGTTTTAGCTGAGAGAGAAGGCAGTATCTGCAATTTGTGGTATGACACCTACACAGAAAGACAGACAGTTTAGGAAGTTAGCTAGAATCTGTAAGAGGAGTTTATTCCCAGTTGTGTGCTGGCCTCCTGTGAGATCTTTATCTCATTATTACCTGAGGTGGGATGATGATATTTACCCATGGGGAAAGTGCTTTGAGACTGAGAGAAAAGTAGTATGATTACAGGATAACCTTGGAGGCTTACTTCCCAGATTACAGCTCTCATAATGTTCCCATCCGCTTGGGACTTCTGGTTTGATTATGTTAGACAGGGAGGTATCCTGGAAGGAAACTTTTCCGTATTTCAGTATCTGAAGCACCTCTTTTAAACTCTCTAAGCCTTCTAGGCTTTCTGTTAACAGCGTGTAACATGGTGGCAGTGATGGCACCCAAGGTAAAATTCACCTGATCTTACGTTTTTTTGAAAATCATCATCTACCTCAAGCAAACCATCACTGCTCTGAGAGAGAAGGCACCTGTAAAAGATAATTTATCTCTTTCCAAGATCTTTAGCATGAATCAGCTTTCAGACAATCCCACACGAAACCCCCTAAGCAGCTGTTCCCTACCATACACCTGAGTTTAATGTGGCTGGTGCTCAAGTGAGTCCCATACCCTGCATCCACCACAGCTCCCTGTGGGACTGACGTTCATTCTACTGAACTAGCAGGAGCAATGGTGGCAATTTATTACAACCATCCTATTACAGTTCAGTGTTGAATCACCAGAAGATACTCAAATGTGGGAGTGTAAAACCTTACGAAAGCACATCACATCACAACTGGATTCCACGTACTCCTTCTGAACCAGTCCAGCTGGCACTACCCCACAAAGCACAGGCAATTGGAAATACAGTGTCAGTTGTCCTCATGTACTGCTGCACGTTACCCTTAGCATTTGATCTTGGGATCAAATGAAGGAGGTGCAGAAAACAAGCACACGCATTGCAGCAGGAGGTGATAGTAAACAGAAACCCTCTCAGTCCTCACAGAGAGGTTTTTATTAAGGCCTGCTAAAATTAAAGCTCCTTTTAACTTGGTTTTAAATACTTCATTCCCTTGGCATCTTCTTCAAAAGCACAGTTACAAACCCAGGAGCGCACAGGAAAAGGAAAGTGGTTTAAGTTTGTAACTCTCCCTTCCCCTTGCCTATCTCTTTTTGGCTGCATTTAGGTCTAGACACAGAAAGTGATTTTGTAAGCAGGTTTAATCTGCAGAGAATGTGCAATCAGTGAGGCTCCTCAAAAATTACTACAGTGATATTGGTGTATGCATACCTCAAGTGCTCAAAGAGGAGAGAACAAGATAAGTCTCCCTTGATCTAAAAAACCAAAATAATAAAAGGCCAAAAGAGAGAAGGAGCAGGTTCCAAAATGCATTTCATTAACAGTGGTTGGATCTGAAATCCTGAAACACCAAGACAATCTAAAATGAATTTACTCTAAGGAAAAAGAAAACACACCAAATTCCCCCTGCCTCCTTTCTCACCTCCTGCGCCTTCACTTACTTTCTTTCAGTGTCGGGTGTTGATGCAGTGCTGCTGAGCCCAAGTGACTCCTGCAAGAGAAGACACGTAGCAGTGAGAGCAGGCATGAGAGCAGCATTTGCCCAATTTATGCAGAATATCAAATTAAAGAATAAACAAACAAAAAAAATGGATGCTTGAAATCAAAGTGCTAACCTCAATCTGGGATCGCAGCTGTAGAGACGTGGGGCTGGCATCAGGTTTCTCCTAAAACAGAACAGGTATCAGGTTAATGAAATATCCAAACACTAGAAAGAAGAAATCGAAAAGGGAGAAAAAAAGATGAAGAAACAGGGTAACAGAACCTCAGACTATCTCAAAACCATTCAAATGGGAAACATTAACCTCTCCAGAAGAAACCACTTTCAGGATATATTCTGAAACACTCCAGTAAAACAGCTAATTCTGTCCTTATCACTGGACAATATAGAAGGTAACATTGCCAAACAGAAGTGATTCAAGACAAAACAGAAAGAAAAACATGTCATTTTCACTAGATGATCACACACCTTCTTAGGTAAGGTCAAGTGCAGTTTCCCAAAATTTACCTTCAGGAGGAACATACAGGGCAAATCTGGCACTAAAACAGCATTCTCTGAGCTAACAATACTGAGAGGATTCTGATAGATTTCAGCAAGGCCCACTTCCTGCACAGAAATTTATCAACAGGACAGAATTCAAAGCACCTTCCTTCAAACATCTAGGCTATAACCAGGTCATCCAGGCTCCCTTTGCAATCAAGGGAGGGAGACAGGAACTCTCACAGAACAACTTGCCCAACGGGTTTCAGCTGCCTCAAGTTAGATGAGGCAGGTCCCACCGGTGGTATCTAACTTCAGATTGCAAGCCAGCTGCCTAAGAGGCACTTACTATTAACAGCGAGTCTAGCTGAAGTCAGTGGGAAAACTCCAGTTATAATGGAGAAAGAAATTACCATAGCTGTCAGTACTGAGAACTACACTTTGCTGGTTGATCTGCGTGCGAAACCATGGGGGGAACCTTCTTATGGCTATTTTCTTCTCAGCCAGTCCTACCTCTAGTGCAGTATTGCAAAATGAGTACTGTAACCAAAAGGCCATCATAGCTGAGCCAGCAAACCACAGTAGCATACATGCTCCAAAAAAAATAAAAGGAGGACATGGATTTCTCGGTACTGGAGGTCTTTTTGTTCACGCATTCCTCAGCTGACATATAAATCTCTTATCTCTGTGAAATTGTACTTCCTATGCCCTTTGTTTACAGAAAGGGTGACAAAACCTTCTTAAGGTTTAATAAAAAACGAAACAAAGAAAACCAGACACAATTTTCTGGAAATGCAGCCTTTTAATAGTGAACAGGAAGTTACCGCTGACTGCCGCGAAGCCACAGTTAGCCCACCTAGAAAGTCTGCAAGATCTGGAGGAGCCTACTCTGCCAACACACAACCGAGTGGGCTTGCACGGCAGCCAAGAGGGCACAGGACGGCTCACGGCCACGTGTTTGACAGGGCTGACAAAGGGTCATTGCCCACCTGGGGGATTTTGCCTGACCATGCGTGGTCTGCATATCTGCTTCTGCTGATTTTATAGCAGGAAAAGGGAATTGAAGTTCTTGAAAAAGTGACCACGCTCACTTACTGACAGCTCCTCCAGGGCTCCTCTAGTCAAGCAGAAGCTGGACTGAGCCTAGGGAAATTCCACAGATGTTCACAGATCAGGAAAGTGAAATTAGCGATTTGGCACCAGGCATCCCTCTCTTTCCCCATTAGCTCTGTCAAAATGGAATCTGAGAAAGTTTTGCACCTGGAAAAGATGGCAGGCACATGGCTGTAAATCCTTCTCGGGCACTCTCCCACCCCTGCCTAGCAGCCTGCAAGGAGGGAGGGAAAGACAAGCCTTGTGCTCCAAAAGCTTCCTATTCATGAGTGCCTTGTTGCTTGCCCACACACTGCTGCACAGATGAAAAAAGGAGCATTTTATCAACTAACCCATCTTAAAGTTTCACGTAGCCAGTCAGGAGAATTCACTGTGCCCCCAATATGCCTTTAGATCCCAACTTCCTCATGATTTAACTTTGCCCTAAAAAGCTGCAAGTGTTTTCTGCTTTGTTTTTTTTTTTTTT
>VWZZ01007739.1:554960-577369 GCA_013399095.1 Psophia crepitans | reverse complement strand
TTTTTTTTTTTTTTCTTTTCAAATATGCTAGATTTGTAAACTATCATTTACCAGATGCTGTCTGGGTTCCCAAGGCTTTACAGAAGTCTTTTGCTTTAGAAGTTGCTTGTGAAGTTGTAGCCTGAGATTGCAATGAGATGGAAAGTTACTACTTTCAGCCTAAAACTATTCAGCTGAATAGCCAGCTGCATCCCGTGCAACAAAACCCTAAAAAAGCTGACTGTATTTCCTTTCTTTTTCCTCAGGTACTGTCAAGCCCACCCTGTCAGAACAGAAGCAGTTTTATAGGATCAGGATGACTGTGGAGAACAAAAGCAAGGACAAGTCTCCTCTCCCTCATCTAAAGCTCTACTTTGCAATGCTGGAATGCAAAGCACCTGATAGCCCTGTACTGTTGTGATTAATATTCCTACTTGCCTTTCCAGCAGAATGATATTCTTCCTATTGTTACTTAGACAAGAAACCAAAGGAAAATACTTAGGAAAATACTCCTCTTGACTGAACTTCTGGCACAGACCTTGTATCACAGATCACACAAGTTTTATCAGCCTTGAGCAATTCTATTTATTTAGGTTAAAATCCATTAAACCTCACATTAAACCTCACATTAAAATCCACACGTTGTGTTGACTTTAATCCAGCAGGATCAGGGTCTTTTTTATACCAAGGGCTAATTCTAGAAGGCTGAGCAAATGTTGTACCGTTGGCATGCTCTCAAGCACGCTACAACATCTTTTCAAAAAATATTTTCAAAGATTAGTTTCATGAAAGTATATCTTTCACCCTTCTGAACCTTAAAAATCTTAAAAATTAAATAGAGGAAGGCTTGAGTTTATAGAAAGAGCGCCGCTGCAGTGACAGACATCCCATCCAGGACTCTGGTCCAGACAAAGCAGGCATCAGGGCAATGGGTAGCTTTTGTCCTAGCAGTCTGCTGCCCCGGGTAACTGCGCTCCGCATGTGCCCACAAAGCTTGTCTGAGGTGCACCAGTCAGCCACGCCACCCACACCCGACGCAGTGTTGGTGCAAGAAACCCAATGATCTGAGAAAGTATCTGATCAAGTGCAGACTCCTTCAGCTACGTGATTAAATCCACTGTTTCCCAAAAGTATCTGATTTACTTGCGTGGCTTCCGGCTTTAAGGGGCCCTGCCTGAGTCACCCGTCCTGCATCCACGCACTGTCGGTGCATATTGCACACATCCAATACACGGTTATATCACGGCAACTAGGATCTGAAGATTCTGGAGGAAGAGAGGTATTCATAAATTGTATCCAGCCCCCAGGGAACACATAAGAGTGAGGGCAAACAGTGGCTTAGTGCCAGCTTGTCCAGCTCCCCTCGAGGTCCAGTATCAGCACAGCACAGAACCTCAAATACTGATAATATAGCCAGAAGAATTTGTTAATAATTAGTAATGCTAATATCCTGTAGAGCGAAGCCCATTGAATTAAAACTAGGGTCTCCTCCATCAAGTCACCTACAGCTGATTTAAAACAATCTCAACTTGCAGAAACGTTCTGTTCTCCCAACTTTGAGCCATATTCTTATCGGTTCTATTTCCTTCCTGTCTCTTCCTTCACCCGCAGCTGATGCCATGGAGAGGATGGCTGCAGGACACGGCCCAGAGGTCCTGGCTGAAGCTGTGACCCAGCAGCTAGGGAAGGTCCCCAGGTGTCGCACCGCCCAGGTACTGCCTGGTGTCACCAACCCCTCTGCATTGCAGGCGCTGCAGAAAGCAACCGTGGAGCTGAACTGGTAAGGCTTGGGAGCTCTGGTGCAAAAGTGCAAATCAGCGAAGAGCTTCTTACAAATCTCTCATTTTGAACGAAAACGTGAGTTGTAAGCTTAACAAGCAGGATTTGTAGCTTATGCTTCAAGCATGAAGTTGTTCGTCTCAGGGCTCAAGACAGCAGCTTTCTTCACAGGTAGCTTTTCTGCTTACTTCGTACGCTGTGTGATTTGTGTGATCATTTGGATACCTTTTCCTTTCAAATTATTGCAGGCTTCTAAATACTGTGATTTTGGTTTAATATACTACCTTCCTTAAAAAAATCTTGAAAACAGTCTTACGATCATTTGTGCGCTAAGCCTGAAAAACACATATGGGAAGAAAGTACAAAGCGCAAAATGCACGGGGACAAAGCTGGAAACCCATTTCCTGACTGGAACAGCAGGTTTTGAATTCATGAGGGACTCTTCCTCCTGTGATAACTTCAGTTCAGTTTTCTGTATGTAACATAACAGATAAGGCACATCGCTTATCTGAAGGTGCTGCTGTTCTGCTCCTGAAATACACAAGCATGGTAGAGAAGAGCATCCAAAAGGAAACCGGGGCATGCAGGGTAGAGCTCACACTTCTAGGGGGAATACGCATATTTTAATCACCTAAACACTAAGCTTCATCTATGCTCCACACCATGATTTAGTCAGTTTAGAAAATTATATTCATTGAATGAATCCCTTCTAATTAGAAATTCATGAACATCTTCACAGTTTCTGCCACAGGAGCTGTATCCATTTGAATCATAAATTTAAACACTCCTCTGCAGATCCCAAGACGGGATTAATCTCACTGTGCAGACAGCAACTGTGCAAAGTGAGACCCAGGTGAGCGGTGGGAAAATTCAGTGACATAACCAATGGAAAAGGAGATGGCTAAAATGCTCATAAATTTATAAATAATTTTATGAAACCATTTCAGCAGGTGTAAATAAGGCACCTATAGCAGAAAACGTCTATGAGAAAATTCTGCCAGCCTCTTCCGAACCCAAACATTTTCCCTGTTTGCTCTGCATGTGCATGTTCTATCCTAGCTTTTGAAATGATGGAACAAAGCTACATCTAAAAGACAGCCAGAGCACTGCAAGTCTGTAAGCGCTTGTTTTACTTGGAAAGGAAGCGTTCTGCCCGGCATCCTCCACCACCACACACCGTATCTCAGCCTCTGCAGAGGTTCTGGAGAAGGTGAAGGGAAAGCCCTGCACAGAGACAGGGTAGGTGTGCAGGTGTGTAATGGAAATTCTCCACACGACACTAGCTACAAGTCACAGGTCAGAATAAAGACACAGAAACGATTTATCCCTGTGGCAAGCCCCTCAGCAAGTGTTTGAGGGAATTAACCAGCTCAGTGAGTTTCCAGTAGTACAGATTAGTAAAAGTCTCATTTTGAGTCTCAACCCGCAACCTCTGGCCCACCTCCTTAGCCGTTTCAGCGAAGAGGGAAGGCTTTCTGCTCCATTACTCTTGCACGTTAGAGCCAGAGCTGACACATGCTAAATGATAACATCCTGCAGCAGCAGCAAAACTCCGGATCAAGGAAACGAGCTATGCAAGAGGAATGGTTAAAAAAAATGGGATTTCAAACAATAAGTACTAATACATATGAAATAACAGTCCAAGTGTCTCAGTGCCTCGTACAGCAGTGCGGACACAGGTAAACATTTTGCTTAACTAGTGATGAAACGCAGCTTCAGAGAGAACACGCCGCTACAGCACTCACACGTCTGCTTCTAGTATTAGGTAGGGAAGAAAAATCATGTCTCTCAGCTTGATGCAAATGCTGGAATCCATCGAACGTAACACGTCACAGGGGGAGCGTTTGACACTCTCCCCTCTGCCAACAATAAAAACAGAAGGGGTGTTTTGTCCATCTCAAATCCATTGCATTCAACACTAAGGCTGGACGCCACAGGGGCTGAAAAACATTCCATGATGATTTTGAAAAACATAATTCATTAGCAATTACAAAGAAACTGCAGCTATTGTAAAGCCCAGTAACAATGAAAAGCGAGGCAGTGCTAACTCATAAATCCACTTGTAACAAACAGAGGCTGAATCCAGTGAAATTACAGCACAAAGACAAAAAACCAACAGCAACGGGCTTCAGAGAAAGGAAAGTCGATATGGGAACACAGCAGCAGGGAAATCAAATACCTTCTGATCAATTTTCCAAACAAGATGAAGCAAGCCCAGAACTACGGTAGCTGTCTCTGTGCTAAAAACATATTAATATAAAGGCATATATACGTGATTGGGACACAGCAGGTCTTTTATTGATGTATTTTATACCCATCTTACGAATGAAAATAGTAAAACGCTCTTGTGCTGCCATAACTACACCTACACTGGAGCTCTCGCCAGTATAAACAGGATGAGTAAGACCTGTCATCTTTCCCTAAAACTCCTCAGGTCTGTCAGCACTGACTTTTATTGTACAGGTCAAGGTCAAAAGAACTTTTGTGTGACGGCCTCAGTCCCCACCTGACCCAATACCCTCAAGTATTTAGGAAGGCAGCATCTCTGTGAACCACATAGCCCTCTCACCCTGCCCCACACCCTGCTTTCCTGTAACTGCGGGGCCAGGAATTCAAAGTGGTTTTGAAGTGAAGCACTCAAAGCAGCACCGATAAGATGAAAATAATCACAAGCAGCTCCTCATCTTGAAAGCCGTGGCAGAATATACCAAACTTCTTTCTGAATATTGACAGTCCTGATCTGGTTTTAGGTGCTCTTTGAATTAAGGATACCCATTCCTCAGGGTCAGTGATGTTCTCCATTTCACTCTATGAAACCCTTGTCAGATTTTACCAATTTTTCATTTTCATGCACACAAAGCTGTACTACATTTCTTTTAAGCTTATTTGCCATTTCTTGCAATTTCTTTTCAGTACTTCCAAGAACAACGAAAGATGTATTTTTGTTTTGAAAAGTGGCAAGGAAAGAGAAGGAGAAGCTCAGGCTAAAACCAATGCCTCCAGGAAACTTCTACAGCCATGCTGCAAATCTAGTGGAAAACAGTATTTTAGCATAAAACTTTCCCCCACTTTTTTTTTTAATAGTTATGTCAAGCTCATAACCTGCAATGTATTTTGTGTCAGAAATTCCCATTATTACAGACACAGATTGGTCTCGGCAGTAAAATTAGACACTTCCCTCAATTTCTTTTGAGACACTCAAATTATAGAGACTCAAGCCAAAACCCAAATACATACGAAAGAGATCTGACTCCTTCTGTTAGATCTTTTAGCTGTGGTGGGCAAAATCAAAATTCAGAACTCAACAGCATCATGGGCAGTGGAAGAAAAGCACCAATTCATGAGAAACCTTGCGCCAACCTTGTTTCAACAATTGCTCCCCTTTGGGCTGCCTGTTGCTGCTATCAGGCCATGCTCTTCGGAGCTCATGACCTCCTCTTGGTGTCATACACCTCTGGGAAAATCTGCACCTACAGTCACGTTTCCAGTTTTTAAAAAGTCTGTATGTATAGAGGTGCATACACATTTCTCTGTGTTTTCTTTTAAACATGAAATTGAACCTTTCAGAGCAGGACTAAAACCTTCATTTAATTAAAGAAAATCTACCAGACTTAAGACTTTCACACACTCAGCAGGGAATTTCTCAAAGTTTCAGTGCCACTGTTCAGAAAATGAGTTTTTCTTCTTAATTTTTAGAGAAGTGAAAGAATCCAGTAGGAAACAGAAAAAAGAGGCAGAACTGCATAGCACAGATTTAAGCTGAGCCAGGACCTGAGCCACATTATCCAATGTCCTCAACAAACAGTCTTATCATGAGGCTATGCCTACATGCACATTTACTGGTTTTCTCATCTTTCCATGAGAAATTCAAACCACCTCCTGTTGCATCCTTTTATGCAAAAAGAATTATGTCAAAACTTAAAGCACTTGAGTAAAATGGATCCTTGCTTTCCCAGTGACAGTAAATGTACCTCTTTTTTCCTCTTTCAGAGACTAAAAACATCAATAGCTGCAAGCTCAAAAATGCAGACATCCTGAACTCAGGTCTTCCTCGGCAGAAAGCCTCACGGCCCCTAGCTTTCATTCCATCCATTCGCGGTGGTCTAGACTCTATAAGCCTTTTCTGCAGATTTGCACTTTCAGTTTAATGTTTTTAATCCAACTCAGTTCCCCCTTAGTGGCTCCTATGTCCATTATTTCATGAGAAAACCCCAGTCGGAAAGCTGTAACGACATGGGATATACTGTGTATTTCATCGCTTATAAACATGGAGGGCTGGGGGAGGTTGACCCCCATTTCAGTTTCTCTGACAGTGGAAACAGCAGGAATACAGATGAGAAACGGTTTTGAAAAAAAACTTTGTCAGACAAGGTTGTGTCAGCATACGGGGAACTGACTCTTTGCTAGAATTTTTTTTATTACAACAAACTCATTCTGAATAAACCATTCCAGGACCCTTTTTAAGACAACACACTTGAAGGAGGAAAAAAACTGGTCATACTAGGATAAATTTTTATGGCGGTTTTTGTTTCCTTTTTAATCTGACTTTTGTAACAATTTAAAAAGCAGCATCAATGCCTAACTTGAAATGAAACTCGTTTTGTTTACTATGTAGGTATGTGAAACTAAACACCTGAAAATGAAGGTGGATAATATGAATTCATTCCCTAGAGCTAGGCACTGAACTGCTCGCTCTCAACCTCCATAAACATGCTGCAGGAATGTGAGGGGGTGAGGGAAGACAGACAGAGGTGGATAGTTGGATGCTAACTTCAAAGTCTCCTAGAAAGTGAGAGGGAAACCAATTTCTTGAACAAGAGAACTGAAAATGAATTAACCATATTAATGCAAAAAATAAAAAAAGGATTAGCCCACAAATTGCTAGTTGTATTTGTATATCCTCCCTTCTATAAAAACTGCCTTTGATAAAGAGGCTTTTAAATTAGCCATTCTCTCTTTATCTTTGAAATTGAAGCCTGTGTTTGATGGATGCTTTGGGTCAGATCCTTACTTAAGTCTTCATCACTAGCCATCACATGACCATTAGTATCAAACTGAATTTCAAATCAACTCTGATTTATTTTTAGGCCCAAAGATGACATGCAAGGTTGCTGCTATCAGAGGGAAAAATTATTATGGAAGGCCATTATACCGTGTGGCACAACTTTGTGTATTTACGAAGAAGATGCACTGCATCCTTCTTTGATAATATTAAAAAGTACTTATTGCCTTCTATACATTCATGATCGAAATCCGTGCCTACACAACTATTGATAGAAATATTCATTTTCTATTTACAATTAAAATCAGACTGGACAAGAAACTCTTATGGAATAGTTAACAGCGATGGCCCCAGGTCACGGTGCAGCAAATGGAAGCTGTGCTCTATGGAATTACTGCTCCATCACATTTTGCCTTGAAGGCTAATGGTGCAACAGTGACACTGGACAGCTCCAACACTCAGTGGCACAACTGCTGGGAAGGGGTTAAATTAAAGGCTTCAGTCACACCACTGACACTAACAGCTCCTGCTGTCGGGCCAGGCTCCAGCCAAGCTGCAGCCAGTTCTCACAAAGCTCAGATGTTCTGCTGAAATGGCACGAGTGGGCTCCTGACACGTAACCAGCACTTGGGATGGAAGGTGAGTTTTGCCCCAGCACACTGCCCAGGTAGCAGCAAAGTGGTTAATACACGTTTCAGCGGTTCTTAAAGGGAAACAAATCCAAATACCGAGGATCCATAAAACGCTCATCTGTTCCTTTGTTCAAAGCAGGAGGCTGAGAGATTTTCACCAGGAGAGGACAGTGGGGACCAGAACCCTCTGCCCAGCGTCACAGCAGCCTCCTGGTGAGATCAGGCTTGTGCAATCCCTGGGGCTGACTCCCGCTCCCTCTGGCCCGGGGGCATCGCACTGCTTTCAGGCTAGCATAGGACAGCAATGCGCAATTTTGCTTTGCCTTGTGTTGTTTTTACGCAGCGTGGCAGGTATCCCATTGCAGACTGAGTCAGGGTCTTTTCTGAACAAAAGGCCAATTGCTGAACGATGAACAAACCTACTACCAAGAATGTCCATGGAGAAAAAATAATCATGACACTGTTACGTGCTGCTTACAGAGCAAAACATTTGGACCTCGGCAAACGGCTGTCCTTCAGTAATCACAGAAAACTCAGACCTGTGGAATCTGCAAAGCAAGCGGTCACTGCTGTTCCAAGCAAATCATCACTAATCATCATACACAACGATCCACCAGAGAATTGAGTGCTCTAGTAAAGCTTTACAAAATTATTCTCACGTAACATTTATCTTCCTGTGCAGTTAGGCTACATACTCACAATTCAGCTGCCTAGCCCATTTTATTCCTGAAGTGGCAACTGCAGTGAGCTTCTTCCCAAGTTCCACTTGCGACTTCAGCCTTTCTCTCCACCAGACTGTGGGTCACACTTGACTTTGAGAAGGACGCTCAGAATTGGCAATGCAAAATCAAATGAAGCACAAGTGCAGAGCAGCCTTGTGCTCCAAGAACCACCTGCAGTTTTTCAGTGACGCAGCGTGTACAAGTAGCACATACACTTCATTCCAGCAAAGCCTCTACAGCTTTGTACTCCCTCATGCACCTTCTTATTCACCCTATCCACTCAGCAGCGTACTTTACTATTAAAGGAGTATTGCAGTCACATTTAGTCAAATTATGGCATTAAAAATGCCGTCATGCATTGCTTTGAATTCTTATAACTTGTCTTCCCAGCATACATAAAGCGAAACAGAGCCCTTGGCAAGCAGTAACTATTTCTGTTTGGAGGTCCATTCCAAACCCATCCCCTTTGCTAACTGCACTAACCACGGCACTTACACAGGCTGCAGAGCAGCGCAAGAGCTGCCCATAAGTTTCAGGGATGCCACGACAAACTAGGTAAAACTAACGAATTAAGTGACCGTGCCTCATCTGTACTGCTGCAGAGGAGGGTCAGCCCTCCACAGGCCTTAGCAGAATTGTAAAACTAAGTAATTGGGAGGAGGTCACTTACAAGTGTCAATGCAAGAAATGCCTTCGTAGCCACGGAGCAAGTCTGCTCAACATTAAGTCCAGTTGATTTAAGGACAGTATGAAGGCCATCTTTTACCCTCTTGCTACAGAAACTTGGGGCTTCATCATGACTCCCACTTCATATAAGTAAGCCTTCTATACAGGTGTCTACATTGAATGGAAACAGACCAAACTCAACCAAACAAAAACCCAGGGGATAAACTAAGTAATATGGGCAATGAAATAACAAGGCTAGAATCAACAAAGAAAATGTTGACAGCTGGGATGCATGTGCAGTAAGAGAAAGCGCAAAGCAGACTGTACACTGCAATCCTCAAGGTAAGAAGCATTGAGCAAGATTTCATCCTGGAGACAGATAAAATACCTGGAATAAAGAATCGTCAGCAAAACCATTAAAAAACCCAACCAACTGCACAAACCCCTCAAAGAGAAAGGCAGTAGCAAAGGAACAAAAGAAGCATAAAACTCACAAATATCTAGTAACTCAGACCTACAAATCCAGAGACTCTGGTGCTTCTTAACGACATTGCAGTATTGCTATGAGTGATAACAACCTTCAATTTCAATCTAAACCAAATGGCAGTCAAAAGCTTTAGACTAGGGAAAAAAAAATAATCTCTTGAAGACAAATCATTTCAGCTAAAACTTTGCTGCCAAGCACTTTCAGTGCTGCTTTGTCCCTGCTGGCAAGCCCACGGAGCAAGCGCGCTGCAAGCTGCCCGCCTGCAACAAGCAAGGGGTTTGCTGTGGGAAGAAGCGTGCTGTATCTTGTCTCCTCTTCCCTCCAGCAAATATAAATTACGCATGCAAAACCCAGAGAACAAATGACCAAACACCCCATCTTTGCAAATGTCTTTGTGTAAGCGTGATGACTCAGTTTGCTGATAGGCCCTCCAACTAAATTAATTTACTGTGGTAAGGAAAATCTGAGCAAAGTAAAATTTAAGCTGTCCAAACACCTGCAAGAGTTTCTAAATGCTTGGGTTTTTGCAGCCAAGACCTGCTTGTTTGGGCAGGTGCTGCCAGTGTTATGGGAGTGTCCATGGTACAAATTCCTCTGTTCAACTGTCTTCAGAAGGGAAAGCTGCCCTGGCTTCTTGGAAACAAGTCTGCTCTAATCACAACAGCAGCAAAATGTCTTGACCAAAAGCTGCTTTCGTTTTTTTCTGGTCAGACTTCCCTTCATACCTTCATTTTTCTTCCAGGCCCTAAGAGGGTTTAGTTACAACAGCTTGAGGCTCTCACCAACGCATACACCATTTCATTAAAAGTTTTTCTTGTTTCAGATTCAGTTCTAACACAAACTGCTTCTCAATAATATTTTTTGTCTCTTATTCAAGGTTACGTCCACTCTGTGATTAAGTGCATGCCAATGGATACAGACCGAGTTTTCAATTACACAAGGTTTTGTTAAAAAGAAGTGAAATAAAAATAATGCATTAGTAGCTGAAAATACAGAACAATCTCCCACATGCGACACCATGCTTTCACAGATACCAGCAGGCCCTGCGATACAAACTAGATCAAATATATTGCAGTGTGCTCAGGGTGCTACTTACCTCTACAAAGAAAGTATGGGTTTAGGTACTTCTGCCAGCTTTCAAACCAGAAAGAGACATACAGTGCAGTTATCAGCATTGAGGTACCTTCCCTGTCTTTCCAGCCTGCTCTTCATTTAGCTTCATCTAAGATCATTCTAATACATATATTTCAATATTATCTTTCAGAAAAATTGAGGGGTTAGGACAGCAAAGTATTGAAGCACATGCCTTGCAACAGTACTCATGTTTTTAACTTCAGCGTGTTTTTACATGCTTTACTGGATGGAGCCCTGATCCCACAGGACAGAGTAAGAGAAGCAATATGAGAAATTAGAAAATAACACAGCTTATCTTCATTTTTCATTGCATGAGATTGCAGTTCTTGTAGAAACCGCAGCTTTCGTGTTTCACAACGCTCACGCTGCAGTTTCTACACAACTAACCAGACCTTTAGAAGATAGGCAGATCTTTCTACATTCTGCAGAAAGACTAAATCACTCACTGTCCAAGCGTATCCAGAGGCTGCTCTTCTGTCAGTTCATCAGATCACAAGAGAAAAGATGACAAGAGGGAGGAAACTGGTCAGCACTAGGAAAGAGTGGGGGCTGCAGCAATGACAGGGAGGTTACCTGAAGCCAGTTTCATTATTCACCATTCCTCATAAACGCATGCAAATCCTCACACCAAGGTGTGCTTCTCACGCACTGAAACTCTGCGAGGGCTCCTTATGGCAGGTAAATTACAAAGGCAGATGTAACAGAATTCCTTATTCATCAGAGACCTACTGGGAATCTGCACTTCTGAAAACAATCTGGAAATCTTAACAAAATTGCAATGCCGAAACCAGATTAATTTCTGATTTGAAGCAGTGCCTCAAATAGAGAAGAAAAAAAACCCTGAAAACCAATCCACCAACTGTTTGCTGTTAACTTTTTCCAAAGTACATGACAACACTAGGCCAGGTAAGTTATACTTGTATTCAGAACTGATTTAGTCTCTTTCCCATGTTTCCCCATCTTTGACAAGTACCCAATTCTAGCTCCTTGTAAAAAATGCATGGCAAACGTATATACTGAAACAGAGGCCTGTTTCCAAATCACATGCAGTTAAAATGTTAAAATGCCAAAATTTAAGCTTAAATAAGGCGAGAGTATCAATTTGACATGATCTTGATCTTTACACTTTAAAAAAAACCTACTAAATTGCCTCCCAGATGTCAGCTTGTATTAGACACTACAGAAACTCAATTATTAGCCTTTTATATTAACGTTTGCTTGTTCACTCCCTTCAGTACCCTTCAGATCTAATTAAGAAACAACTTTTAACACCCTAATGCTGCACATTTCAGAAGGCATGCACTGAACGGATTCTCACAGCTCTTCTGCAACTGCCCCCCTCGACAAGGCCTTGAAGTGCCTGCAAAGATTCAAAATGCTGCTACTGTTGTTTAGGTACTAAAATGTGAGGTTATCTCAGTAGATCACTCCCACTCCAGTCTCTTTGCTGGCTATGCAAGATATCTGCTGCAAAAACTGTTCTTCGTGGCCTTTGCCTATTTGCTACTAAATTAATCTGTTTTCTTTGCACGTCCTTGGCTTCTCTAGCACTGGCAAGTGCTCATCTTTTATACCATCCCTTTCTATCACTTCAAGTCTCAGTGTTAGAGGACAAAAAGACATTTTGCAGTTTACTGAAAAGAGAAAAATGTTACTGGTCAGAATGAAAAATTACCTGTTTGCTTTAATATCTTGAAAATACGCTTGCTTGTAATCATTATTTTCATCTAGCTTGAAAACAATGAAACTGCTTTGGTTAGCAGTCCATGTAAAATTGGAGGAGTTACAGAAAGAAGACCACTGCAGTTCTGAAGGCTGGCATGCAAGGCTAATTTGAGCCTGTTTCTCTCTTTCCAACTGCATCTCCGATCTCTCTAATTCTGTGTGTACTGCAAGCCGTAAATTTTCATGTCCTCCACACCAGGGAAAGGAGAAGTCTTCAAAGCAGGGCGGGGGGGGAAGTCTCTTCCCGAGCTTTCTTCTGCATATTTTGCACTTTGTACTGTCTGAAGCAAAATATTTTCTTGCTAGAGCTGTTTTTACTATACACTGTCCTCGTCTCTGTGGGACCTGCTCCCAAAGGATTTTTCCAAAGCTACGTAGTTAGAGAAGCGATTTATCTGGTGGCCATGAAACACACAATGCACCACTATTCCCAGGAAGAGAAAAACAAAAACAAAACCCACTCAACCTTGAGACTATACCTCCCACCAGGACAGCCACTGAGTTCACATCTGTCATCCTGCTTTGAACCCTCTTATTCATACTGCTGAAGAGCGGAGCAGCAGCTCCACAGGCAAAACTGGGAAGACCATGGTGTGATGGTCAGAAGAGAACTTGGCGCAAAACCCAAACACACAGGAGACTACTTCAGAAGATGGTGCTCCCTGGTGGGGGGGAAACAGCCCGAGACAAAATCAGCAGCGCAGTCCCAATGTATCTGTAGATTACACTTGACTCTACTCAGACTGCTGTGGTCTTCCAACGCACAGCAAGGCTCCTCACACCTATGGCTCCTTCTGCAATAAACGAGCTCAATGCAGCGCTGAGTGACTATGGTAGGTTCATCCATCGAACCTACAAAGAAAAACATTCCGCTTCATTATCTTCATGTGCTCTGGCTGCAAACACTCTGAACGAGCCTCTCTAGGATTTAGGACCCTGAACTGGAATGGCGCAGGCTATCACATCAAAAAAAAAGGAAAAGGTAGCTGTTACTGGTGCCTGTTCTGCCTCAAATCGCCAAAACGTTCATAACATGCCTCCTACAATGCCCGAAGACAACACAGAGAATAGTTTGTTACAAAGATAAAAAGCCTGTCCTCTGAGGGGTGGGAACCCACACAAAAAAGTGTGTGGATACAGACAAATGCAGCACAGAAACGGAAGTGTTTCCCTCCTCACCTCCTGTGAATGGCATTCCCAAAACACTGAGAGAAAAGTCTAGAGATTAAAAATAATCAGTCCCTCTTCCAATTCAGCTACTGGCTTTCTGTACTATCTGAAGGGAGTTACTTAAACCCTTCGTGTCTCAATATATCTATCTGGAAACAAGAATTCTTACTGTACTTCATGTCTTTCTAAAAGTTTTTTTGAAGCTGCCTGAACACCTTAGGCAAGACATACAGAGGTATAAATAACTGGAATTACAGCATGCATCTCCTTTCCTTTGCCCTCCATTTGCAGCTAATGGCCATCAACACGCAGTCTCAACTCAGACCACGATGTGCAGCCGGCTGCCCAAAGAGGACTCTGGTACTGCAACCACCCTGTTGCCAAAACCAGCCTTGAAAACCATCAGCAAGATGATCGTCTGAAAAAATAACCACAAAATGCTGTGTACCACATCCCAAATAAACCTCTCTCCGTATTCTTATAGGGATGTGTATACGGTGTTTCTGTCTGTGTATTTTTATTAGACAGACTAGATTTTAATTAGACTTGATCACTAAAGGCAGGAGTAGCTATCTCTAGGGGTCAAAGAAAGCAGAAATACACAACACAGAGAGGAGCTATTTTACAAATAGCCCTTGTGAAAGCAAGGCTGGCAAAGGACCCAGCAAATAGATAAAGTGTTGCTGAGTAGGTTAAATAGTTCACCCTACCTCATGTAACTGTACAGCTATTGTCAGGCCCTTAATTAATTTTAGAGTAAATAATTGTTTTGAAAAGATGAGGGGGGGAAGGGGGACAAAAGAGTACAGCTGCTTTTTTTATGACAATCCAATTTCCTGAAAACTCATTCTTCTCAGTTTGCCCTGCACAGGCATGCCAAGTGAGGATAACATCTCTTACTGTTCTGATTTTGATCTATGCAGCAATCCGTGATTCGCTCTGTCAGCTCTGGCTCTGATTCTGGATACAGACACACGAGCAGCCCTGCAGACTTCACGGACGGTGACTATACTTCCACCACTCACGTGTAAAATCCAACTGAATTACCCAACTTAATTTTCTTTCTCAAACTTTCCCTGTTTGGAAAAAAACCATTTAGTAATTGTGCTGCAAGAAAAGACTTTGAGGAGAATGTGCCAGCAGTTAGCAGTGTTTCCCTAATTAAACCAACATATTTATGGTCTCCATAAATTTCCTCTGTAGTCATAATGTAATTGTTTCTATATGCCAATTTCACAGTATATGCAAATGCTTTCATATTATCAGCACTGCCTTGCTGACTGCTTAAGATAAGGTTCTCATCTAGCAATGCAAAGGAGACTTAAGCTCTGTCTGCCGTGTATTAACGAGAAATGGGAACCATCCACAGAAAGCCTTCCGCTCCTCCAGAAAAATCTGACTGCACAAGCATATTACCTTTTCTAGATTATTTAAAGGGAGAACATTATTAATATACCTTTTTTTTCCCTCCTTCTTCTGATTTAGCATCCCTTAAACAGGATGTCCTTCATTTTTGTTACAACTCCTTCAAATACAAATTTATGTTCTTTTGGTGACTGTTGCTTTCCATACTTGGAGAGCCTTTCATGTATCTGAATGTATGTCCTAAAATTTTCATTAACTTCAGAGAATGAACACTGCAACATTCAACACTCACAAGCTCAATTTATTTTCTTGTGATTTTGAGAAAATTTATCTTGGCAAACGAAAATCCAGAAATGGCCCACAGCCAACTGTCAAGAAAATGTGGAAACCCAAAGCAGCAAAGCATCCTGTATGCCAAACACCAGGAACACCCGCGTGCTGTGTGTGTTATTTCTCACTGTCACCGAAGAGGCGTCATCTGTCATTAGTCACATCTGGTCACTGTCCCATCACAGGCTTCATCCATGCCCAATCAAGAGAACAGACTTTGTCAATAGGCATCAGATCAAAACCAAATACTTCCAACAAATTATTTAACTGCTGTATGCTCTGTTTAGCCATTTCTAAAATGGGTATTTTAGCATTCACCTTTGTGCAATGCACAGATGCAAATCATATGTAACCATAACCTGCATACACAGCACGGCACCACGGAAGTAACTCCTCGCAGTGCTGTAGATACAGTCTGTTCTCCTCCTGGACAGTCGTAATCCACTACCCAAAAATGTGTTTTCAGAAAGAGATATCATATTGACAGCAAAGGACAGAAGCTATTTTACATGATATGACCTTACACTTCTAAAATTATTTTTTTACAGACAAATCAAGTGAGCGCTGCAGAAGTCTCCTTTCCTGCATAGTTTTAAACTTTTTTGTTTTTAATGAAGAATGGTATTTTCCACAGAAATGGGGGGTGGGGGAGGCGTGAAAGTAATTTCTGTAGGAGCGTTTGTGAATAGGGCACTATCTCATATTAATGAAAACCAGATCATGAAATAGCCTGTGACGTACGAAAGTGGCAGACAAACGCCTATATTAAAAACAGTAAGAGTTTTCCCCATCATAAGACATGTTCAGGATATTGTTTTTGAATAATAAAAACTAAATCAGGACTTTAAAATACAATTCCATAGAATAACAATGTTTGACAATGGGAAACAAGTTACAGAAATCATTGTTTCACGCAAAGCAATTGTATAAGTGTAATCTACGCAATACAGTTTGTCATTTGACTTCAAAGTCACCAGACACAGGAGGAATGCAACAGTGCTTAGTTTGCAAACACCTCAGGAACACTTAAAAACATACAAATTAGAAGGTATTATTACACAAAATTGAGAAAAAACAATAAACACTTACTTTTACAGCTCAGTTCTATTGAAAGGAAGGTCAGATGGCAGTCATGTCACTGCCCGAGTTGACCTCTTGTTTTTTCTTTACTGTAGCAAGCAATAAATACGGCCTTCAGGGTTCAAGATCAAGTAATTCTTTACTAAATTTATGGAAGACTCCACTAAAGAAATCAATAAATAGTGACTGAAGAAGGCATTATGAATAAAACAACTTAATAATACTGGTAACTCCACTTCAGAAGACGGCTAAAATTTTCTACATAGTAAGTACATACCAAATCAATCCACGGAATATAATTTGCATTGAATAAACTATTCAATGTTTTGCACATGACTTCAGTGCTGAGAAAGGTTAAGTCCTCTTCCATCTTTTTGCAAGGTCGCCAGTAAATGCAGGGGGTTCTCTGGACCCTTTACTGTCACTCTTACTTACAGACTGACCCTTTCCTACAAATACCCACAGCGGCACGAGCTTTTGAGAAAGAGTTGAAAAAACATCTACATCAATTAAGACAACTAAGGGAGCACATTATGGGACTGGTCAATTAAAAACTGCCACCCCAGAACCTTGCCTAATTTTTGCCAAAGCTAGCGTGATCTATATAAATACACACATGTATTTTTACATATATATACACATACACGTATACATATTAGATCTATAAATATACGCTTGATCTCTGCTGATAGATCAAACAAGAAAGGTGCAAAGAGAGACTGTTGTCTACTCCTATTACCACGGAGCAAAGGGCTGGAAGGTACTGTCATTATCCATTACACAGACAAAGGTTGTTTTCATATAAGGCTCCATTCTAGAAAAACATGTCAATCCACCACCACTGCTAGGGAAATAACTGATGAAAAAGCAGGTTATTCTGGCCTAATGTTTGGAAATCAGATGCTATTCAACACGGAGAACTGAAAGGTACTGCCTTTAAACAGAATTACCCAAAGAGATCTAGGGTGGGGACCATCTGGAGAGCTAACAAGCTGGCAGAAAAGGATGTAGGGATTACTGCGAATCATAAACTATGCGTAAACCTTAGTGTCATGCAGTTGCGTAAAGAGCCGCCATTGTATTACAAACAGCAACAAGGTTTGGGCAGGACTGTTGATCTGCTCGAGGGTAAGAAGGCTCTGCAGAGGGATCTGGACAGGCTAGGTCGATGGGCTAAGTACAACTGTATGGGGTTCAACAAGGCCAAGTGCCAGGTCCTGCACTTTGGCCACAAGCACCCCAGGCAGCGCTACAGGCTGGGGGCGGGGTGGCTGGAGAGCTGCCTGGAGGAAAAGGACCTGGGAATGCTGGCTGACAGCCAGCTGAAGGTCAGCCGGCAGTGTGCCCAGGTGGCCAAGAAGGCCAACAGCATCCTGGCCTGTATCAGGAATAGTGTGGCCAGCAGGAACAGGGAGGTGATCGTCCCTCTGTACTCAGCCCTGGTGAGGCCGCACCTCAAGTGCTGTGTCCAGTTTTGGGCCCCTCACTACAAGACAGACACTGAGGTGCTGGAGTGTGTCCAGAGAAGGGCAACGAAGCTGGTGAACGGGCTGGAGCACAGGTCATGTGAGGAGTGGCTGAAGGAACTGGGGTTGTTTAGCCTGGAGAAGAGGAGGCTGAGAGAAAACCTCATTGCTCTCCACAACTACCTGAAAGGAAGTTGCAGTGAGGTGGGTGTTGCTCTCTACTCCCAAGTAACAAGCAATAGGACAACAGGAAACGGCCTCAAATTGCTCCAGGGGAGGTTTAGACTGGATGTTATGAAAAATTTCTTCACCGAAAGAGTGGTCAGCCATTGGAACAGGCTGCGCAGAGAGGTGGTGGAGTCACTGTCCCTGGCGGTGTTCAAAAAGCATGTAGACGTGGCACTTCGGGACATGGTTTAGTAGACATGACAGTGTCGGGTTGGCAATTGGACTTGATGATCTTAGAGGTCTTTTCCAACCTTAAAGATTCTGTGATTCTATCATACTGCTGTGCTATCAACCCTCCTGTTCTAGTCAGTCCTGCTAAGACCTCAGATGCCATCACATGCTCTGTTTTGGGTACTATTGTTCAAAAATGAGGCAGCAAATTGATTAGAATCCAGAAAAAGAAACAGTGTTGTTGGAAATTAGCGATGTTTAACCTGTGGGTAGAAAAAAGAGGGGGAAAAAGGGATCTGGAAGACAACATAATGGCCTTCATAAATATAAAAAAAAAGTTGCTGTAAAGAACTTTTTTAGCATCCATCAAGACAGCAAGAGTTAAAGAGAGATGTCTGTAAGGTACCAATAAAAACACTCAGTGGTAAGGACTATGCACACTTGAAGAGTTTGCCTAGGGAGACGGTGGAATTAACATGCTGGGACAGTTTTAAAGACAGATCAGATCAACATCTGTTAGGAATGACAAGCAAAGCTGAACTGGCCTTGGGGCAGAGGACGCACCAAGTGATTTCTCCAAATTATAAGATGAAGCCAAGGGAAATTCCACGTTGTACAACAGTATTAAAAAACACAGACTGAGGCAGCAGAAAACTTAAAAAGAACAAGTTTGGCAACCCATCTTCAACCACACCACCACAAAAAATCTTGCTGTAACTGTGTTTCACTTCTGGGTTATACATTTCACACACAACTACAAACAGAATTTCCACTCCTCCATTTGCAGCAAGATTGCAACACCTGCCCTGGGATAATCTGGTGTGGCTGAGACACAGACTGCTTACAGTGATGTCTAATCCAAAACTGCAAGTAGAGTAGCTAAATATACCAGTTAAACTTTTCATTTATTTTGTGTTTTGAGAGACGTTTTACATTTGTACCATCCTCAGCTCAGTCTTCAAAGGCGCATTTTTGTGTAGATTTCTGATCTTTTAAATTCCTTCTTATTGCTATTCTGCAGAAGTAGCATATCTGCTTCCACAAAGCTCCTGCTCTCCATGAGATAACGACATCCAACTCAGTATAAGAAAGAATAAGAAATACAGAACGGTGGAAGAAAAGTATGGTGCAGGAGGCATCCAAGGAAAAGAGAAAATGAAGCATGTGGGACAAAGTAAAGGGAGAAAAGCCTGCTACAAGGGCTCTTCTACTCTGAGTACAGATGTGAGAAAGGGTTGTGAAGCTCTAAAAATGCATGGGAGGAGTGAAATGAGGAAGGCAGAGGGGCACAGGCAGAGCTGCCAAGGGAAGGGATGGAAGAATAACATGATAGCGACTAGTAAAAAGAACTTCAAGCAGCCTTCAGAGAAAACATGATGGTGTCAGGGAAGGAGAGTTATTGCAGATAAAAGATGGAGGTTCCTCCCATAGCTTTGAGTCTCCTGTAACAAGGAGATACAGAGGCACTATCTGAACTATCACTGAGGGGCAGAGAGGTGTTAATTTCGAAACTACACAGCTTCCTCAGGTATTTTATACTATACCTGCCCTGGGAAAGAAGCTGACAAATCCAGTGTTGGTAATCAAAACCCTTCATCTGCCATTTAGCAGCTCAGTAACAGCTATGGAAATAAGAGTTTTACACTCAAATCCAGAGATAAAATCCAGTATATTAGAACAATATAAATGCTGGACATGAGGTAATAGCCCATGACATCCGCCGTTTTGAACATATCTTACCTCTCAACATACCAGCAGCTTCAGTTGGTTGCAGTTAACAGAAGGAATACAAAGATTGACATGTTTATGTTTCAAGAAGCTTTTTTTTTGGGGGGGTGGGGGGTAGGACCTCTTTCTGCATGCTTATCAGATCTTACTCAAAAGGGTTTACCATGTTCTGCAGATAATGAACCAGGTTAAGAAACAGGTGCAACTTCCGTAAGTTTTGCTTACCTATCCAGTCCTCAGATGAGCAACAGCAGCTACTGACACCAGGATAAGCTGTGTGATTCATGCCGAATAAAGTTAATTTTCTTAGTATAATATATTAAGATGGACTTTTTGCACACTCTTATTATAGATACCAGACTCCACCAAAGCTGGAGACATTCATAGTCAATAGGTTCCTTAAAAACTTCTAATACGTCACTGTTCCAAAAAGAGCTATTAAAATTACATCAAATACTCATGAGTCACACTTGTTCACAAGAAACCTCCATTTCATTTTCATTCCACATTCCAGACAGCTGAAAGACCAATTTATCTAAGACGCTCATTTAGCTTTCCAAACCTCCTTTGGCATTGCTATTTGTTGTTACGCGAAATATGCCGTTTCCCTCCAGTTAAAGAGGTTAAGACAAGACGCAGCTCATCTTGTGTCATTCCATTTTGGGTGGGTTTGGGGTGTGAATAATCCAAGATTCTGTGTGCTATGGGGTCAGCATTTCTATGTTACAAGTGTTACATTACCTAAAACATTGCTACAATAGAATACGTGTTCATACAGAAAAGGCATTACATGAACGTTGCCACCAAATTTTTAGGTTTTATTCATTGACAAAGTCTTTCCTGCAAGTAAACGAAGCCAGTAATTTCCAAGGTGTCCCGCAGGTAACGGAGATCAACCAGAGGGAATCACACTAGCAGTAAGAAACAGAACAGCCCTGTCTTGTGTGTAAGATTAAATTCAGGTTTTTTTTAAAGAAAGAAATTGGTAGGCCTCAGGTCCTGGCAAACTGTTGTGATCTCATACAGAAAATTCTATACTCCTGTTTTCGAGTTCGCTAGAGGGTGAAAAACCTCTGTGATCACAAAATGATAAAGGAAAATAGGTGTTAAAAAAAATAAAAAAATCAACAACCCACTACACCCCAGAGATCATGCAAAAAATTTCAAGAATGCCAGCTTTTTAAGAGAGTCCGTAAGCTTATAGGTAGAGATTTGAAAAATGCTATAACCATCTCTAATGAAAGCTGTCATACTTGAAGAACTATCTCAAATCTTAATGATAAAACAGTCTTCAGTGCTAGGAGGACCCCAAGATTCAACAGAGAAGAATTAAAGAAGCTATTTATGTCAAAGGCTGAAAGGAAACACAACAGGTAATTTGCTATAAGCTAAATTATCTTGAGAGCCAATTGCTATGTCTTACCCTGACTCCTTTTACTGCCAACAAAGACCACTACTGAGTAATTCTTTGTTTAGAAATCTGAGTAATTTCAATCAGAAGAATCTCAATGCATCACTATTAAGAAGATGATCAATTGTGTTTGCATCATTTAGAGAAAACAGTAAGTATTTCCTGTTCCATACAGCATGGACATAGAAAAAAAATAGAAAGAGTGTTTCCTACCATACTTTGCTAGGCTTCCCCTGAAAGTGACTTTTGGCAAAACGTGCATCTCAAACTTCATTATGAATATTAGATTTTTGATATCAGTCACTCAGCTAAAACATCTTCCTGCTTCTTCTGCATTCCTGTCTGAACTATGGTCAGGAAGACATTTCTATTTTTGTAATATTTAAGAGGAGAAGAAATGCATTAAAGATACAAATCCTGATATTGCTCCAAATGAGGATATAATGCAATAAATACCTTTTGTATTCCAGGATCTTCTTAGGTTTTCACCAAACCACGCAGTTCATTCTTGAAAGTTAACAGTTTTAAGTCCTCCTGTCATTTTGTGAAGCTGGACTAAGATATGGCTAACCTCAAGTCAGCCTGGAGAAGAGAAGGCCCAGGGAAGACCTAATCACGGCCTTCCAAAACCTAAAGGGGACCTACAGGAAAGCTGGCGAGGGGTTGTTTCTTAGGGAGTGCAGTGACAGGACAAGGGGTAATGGGTATAAACTAAAAGAGGGGGGATTTAGATCAGGTATGAGGAGAAAATTCTTCCCTGTGAGGGTGGTGAGGCACTGGGACAGGTTGCCCAGAGAAGCTGTGGTTCAAGGCCGGGTTGAACAGGGCTTTTTCTCAACCCTTTCATTTCTCTTTTCTCATTCATTTCATCTTGGAGCTTGCAAAGTTTCAGAGCAACCTATCACACTAGGAATCAGAGCTTTGACTGCAGCTCACCGCTTCTCCTGCACTACCTGTAATATAATTAAAAGGTCAAAACTGCTATCCAAAATTTCCTCCTTTGGCCTCATGCCTTACCAAATTGAACCTGAATTATGGCTAGTGACCATGGCAGATCACAGAAAAAGAGTGCGCTGCCGAGTGATCATGTTTCTGGCAAGCCATGGCCTTCCATTCTAGCTCTATGTCGTGGTTTTACTCCAGCCGTTGGCTGGGCACCACATAAACGCTCGCTCCGTTCCCCTCATTGGAAAAGGGGGAGAGAATCGGAAGAGCAAAAGTGAGAAAACTCGTGGGTTCAGATACAAGAATTTAATAAGTGAAGCAAAAGCCGCGTGCACAAGCAAAGCAAAACAAGGAATTTATTCACCGCTCCCCACGGCAGGCAGGGGTTC
>VWZZ01007739.1:517882-554859 GCA_013399095.1 Psophia crepitans | reverse complement strand
ACTGACTTTCTTGAAGAAAATTAACTCTCTCCCAGCTGAAACCAGGACACTCTAACTCTTTACAGAATTGATTTTTGGTTTGGTTTTTTTTTTAATGCCTTAAAATAAGTGAAATTGTGCTACGTTACTGGGTATTTTTGGTTAATATTTATTATCATACTTTAAAATATATTATACTGTCATGGTAGCCTGATCAATGCAGGTAGTTCAGGGCTCACATAAGCAAAAATAGTTCACTGCTTTATGGCAGTTTTTCCCCCTTGAAGCCATCAGAGTGCATCATCTGTTTTTCTTCACTCCAGCTTAGTTTTCTAATGACCTACTTGTCAAACCTTCTAGCATGTCACTCCTCATCCTTATGTGCAAGCAATGACCAAACTCCCTTCTTTCTGCTCCTCCTGCCTGACAAAGAAAACCTGACCTGAGAGGTCCCAGTTCCCAAGGCACCTGCTCCAGGCTCTTTTGGCTTCCTTATTCCTCCCTCAGTGCCCCACAGCTGAGGCTCCACCCTTCAGCGCTCATCACCCCCTGTACCCAAAAAGTCTAAGTATCCCAACAAAACCTACAAGAGTGGAAAAATTGAGCAGGAAGCTCCAAAGAGCATGTCCAATTGCCAAAATTTATAGTCCCCCTTTGCTTCCTCCTAACCTACTTTACCCCCTTTGGACCAAAAATTCACTGAGGAAAAACTCATGGCTACTTAGCTTCTGTAATAACTGTTTACCTTAGCCAAACTGTAACACAATAGAAAAGAATATAATTTGTTTTTCTATATGTTTCTAACAATGTGTTTTCCCTGTATAACTACCCCTCATCATTCAGTCACAGAAAGCTTCCTGATACACTTTGTATTTCCATGTTACTGAAGACAAGTCTGAGAGTTGAGGTAAACCATCGACTTTTTCCATTTCCATTGAAATTTTGAAAAACATTAAAATTTCTTAGCAGATCGGGATGACTGCTAGAAGACATCTGTATATTCCAAGAGCAATGGTCTAAGTTTACTAGTACCACCTGCAATTCAATAGCCACAACAAAACTAATCCACTAACACTAAACATAACTGAGTCCAAACAAAGAAAAATTAATAAAATTACCAAGTCCCCTGAAATGTTCATCCAGCCAAGCATTAAGCTAAGTTCTAGTCTGGCTGTTAACTTGGGAGGCTACTCATAAACAAAGAGATCAAGGGAGATAATTTGCCTGCTATTCTCTATCCTACAAACAAAAAGTTATCCAAACTAGTTATGGAGTCAAAAACAGCAATCAAGAAAAATAAACTTTAATTTTGCTAGAGGGTCAGCAGCTCGGCTCCTTTTTAGAGTACCGTTCTGATGCAAAGTAACCAAAACATGCAAAATAATAAAAAAAAAAGACAACAAAAACCATTAGGCCAAGCTTCATACTCCTACTCTGTTGCACCCTGCTTAAAATATTTAAATTCCTTAACTTGCACGTGAAGAAGAAAAGATTCACTAGCTTTGTAGAGAAGATGCCTACCTGGAAGATGAAACATTGGTGTTCCCATTGCTACATCAGGAACTGTTTATCTATGTGAGTAGAGTTGATCACCATATAAGTTAAGACGACTGCAGAATATTAAATTGCAGAGCACTCTGCTTCAAGATAGGAGATAAGAGTTCAAGTTTCCTCAGGCAGAGGAGAGAAGCAAATTTTGGGTTTCTACCCTGCTGGATCAAACCACCACCTACTACTACTTTGCACACCTTGCCCTTTGTTTCTCATACTTTCCCACAGGTGTTCAAAATGAAGTATTTAGTTCAGAACTGAAACAGCATTTTTTTCATCCTTCACCAGCTAACATTATTCTAGTGGAAATAATGCACTGTTGAAGAAATGTAAGCCTGCTCCACAGTGAAGTAGCACAGCTCTCTGCCTCTGCCTTTATATTAACATTATCTCTGCCATACATCACACAGTCACTTAAAATAGAGACAGGATGATAGAAGAGATGGCTGGCAGTGAGCTGTTCACCAGTAGAGCTAGACTCTTCACCAGACCTCCATGTTCCAGAGGAAAACAGGATAGTGCTCTGAAAGACGCTAGATCAGGAATGCTCTAATAGTCCAGCACAATTTTAAGATACATTTGACTTTTGGGTTTTTTAAAGCATGGTCTAGTGGACTGCACTTCATGCTTGAGCCACAAGTCACTTAGATTGCCAGGCAGCGCCCATGCACTGCTTAATGAGCTCCTGTCACCAGTATTTGTTTACACCTACACTGGGGCAAACCCAGACTAATGGCATTGCCTGTTATTAAGTTGTCCTGAACTGACCATAAATTTCAAGCTACTCTGTTGCAAACTCAGTTACAGAGTAGGAATTAGGGAATTACATCCCTAAATCTCCATCAGCAGCTGAATCTCAGGGAGGCGAGGCCTTAATAGAGATAATGGTACTCAAATTACCAACCTCAAAGGATGCAACAAAGGCTAATTAATGTTTTTTAAGGGTTTTGAGGGTGGAAAGCACTACGCAAAGGAGAAATAAAACTATATTGTGAGCTTCTGTGTAGGCTAGCAAATGAAGGCTCCAATTATGTGGCTTTCAATAGTTAACCACATGAACACAATACGACAACTCTGATGACTGACTTCCTTCTTATTTCTCATTTGTATGACTTTCAGCACCTTCCACACGCTGCAAAACTTCAAAAGCTCTCTCTTCTGTCAAAACGGACTTGAACGATGGCTCAACCTTTGCTGGGATACCAGAACAAGAAGAAACTGAACAGGTCTGTGGACGCACCAAGGGAGAAAGCTGACTGAAGCCCAAGACACATGCCCCTTGGGGGCAAGGGGTAGATGGACTTTTTCAAATACTGTTTAATTTATCAGCCTAGTTTGTCTTAAAGGAAGCTTTCAAATTCTATTTTTTCTTTTGCAAGCTTTATCATCTTCCTAATTTTTCTGGATGGCTTGTGAATAAACCCTTACACAACGAAAAGCTTGTCTATTTCTCCACAGCTCCACCCATTGATTTAATAAGACATTATTCCTGCAAAGAGTTGCTGCCTTTACATCCTTAACTGAGCCTGGGTACACAATCATACTGCCACCATTTTCACATGGAGCCTCAACCAAATGATTTTAACGGTGGTCTATAAGGAACTTCATCAGCAACTGGCAAAAGACACAGACATAAACAAAAAATTACCGGTATGTGTTTCATGAGGAACTTAAGAATTCCAAATTTTGCTAATAATTTCAAGTCTGTCTTTCTTTAATTAGTTTCTAATCCATGACTGACTTTGTCCATCATGGCCAGCAACACAAGAAATTCATCCCTCTGATAAGGTACTGAAATTGAATTCCTTTGCAAAATATTACCCATTAATTTTCATACATATATTTTTACAGAATTATTGCCTTCTCCAACTCAATTTAACAGCCAAAAAAGATTTAAGAGTCAGGGAAAATCTGGATGCAGTAATCCTAAAGTACTTTGTTCCCTTACGTAAGATACAGCTGCAACCTAAACTGTTGGGGAAAATGTAGAAATATAAATCGAGAGTGATATGACATATGGAAGTCAGGAAGAGGGGGTTCCAGCTGACAGCCATTCCTTTTTATTATTTTGTGGAAAACAGATTGATCAATCACCAAAAAAAATCACATCTCTCCAAATTGCTTGAGTTCTCCTTCAAACACAAAATCCACAGACCATTTCGTTTGAAATTGAGCATTTATCTATGTGCTTCAGGCGATACTGCTGAAACACGGAACCTACACGACACAGAGAAGATAAAGCATGGCGAGATCAAAGGGGAGTAGCTGTGCAGCATCAGAACCTACTTCATGATGGGCTGGGCCAGGCTGGCAAAAACAAAACAAAACCGAACGAAAAAAAACCCCAAACCCTTTGAATTGACAGATGGAGGCCTGCCTTCCTCTGGGCATCTTTGTTGGAGGAGCATCCTTCTGTTGCAGAGAAACAGATGTTCCAAAGCACATCCAGATGTGCACAAATACTCGTGATGTGTTGCTCGTTCTCATCACAGTATGCTCTTGCTTTATTCTTGATTAAGGCCTGTTTGTTTTCCCTGATGACCTGCAAGGTCATTACAGTTCTTACAAGTGTGGTTTTTGAATACCTCACTACCTTCAAGACTTTTGATTTGATCAATATCCTTACTATTCCTTGAGGACCCAGGGTAGCATTCCTCTACCCAAGGACTCAGAAGAAGTGCAAGCTAGCGCAACAACTACTTGACTTGAAGTTGCCATCAGCCATCTTCAGCTCACATAGACGGACTGAATGGTAGCTGCTGGAGAACAGGAGGATACACAGAAGCTGCCTGGGGCATCAGACCAAAGCTATACAAGGACAAAAGAGGAGTAATCCAAATACAAGACATTATACCTTCTAGGCTGATTCTTCTGTTGGTTTAGCTGCTACCACATTACAAAAGCCTGACACTCTTCTGACTCAGCCAATACACACTGCTGTCCTTCCCAGTGTAACACCACTCAGCTGGGTATTTTGAAATTCTTCTAGCAATTGTGCATGGCAAGCTGGGCTGCATGCCACAGAAACTATTCACCACAGTTGGGGTGTCTTAGGATTATTTCTTTTTTTAATTCATGCGTTGGTTTTGGTTTGTTTGTGGGGTTTTCTTTTTTGGGTTTTTTTTTTTTTCTCCTCAGAGATGCACCTTCTATAAATGACAATTTAATTTGTTTTCTTTTTTAACAATTGTATCTTTTGCAATGAAGTTTATCTGATGGTCCAGATAGCATGACACTGTATATTTTCATTTTTGCTGCCATTTTTAAATTCAGATGGGAGAAAGAAGAAAAAAAATACACAAAGGGAGCTGAAGTTAGTCAACCAATTTCCTCCTCTCCCCAAAGTCCTCAGGCCTCAGTGAGATTAAATCACAGAGTTAATACAAATCTAGTCTGTCAGCTCCAGCGGATACACACTGCTTCTAGGATAAAAGAACAGCACAGTAAGACTATATTCAACTGATCTTAGGTTCAAAGTAAAAGTCCTGCTGAATGTAAAGGGACAAGAAAATTACTACAGATGATGCTAAAAGATTAACTAGAAAACCACTTACAACACTAAGGAGAATATTTCCCCTCCACAACTACCAGCAGTGAGTTATCTTTTCTAACATAAATATTATTTTATTCATGACAGCATTGCCAGAAAAAAACCCAAAACAATTGCCTTTAACAACCTGTTCTTCCCATAACACTGACACTGCCAAAAATACAAACATTTTCAGAAGACTGTAAGTGTTAAACTGAAGATCCTGCTCCAAAAAGCAAGGACCCTCCAAATGTATGAAAGGAAGATAAGGTCACCTAACCCACCACATCTGCACACTGCTGAGGTTCCAGCCTATACAGCCCGCCTGTAAACAGACAGATTTTGCTTAAGGGATTATTCATAAATGGGCTTCCAACAAAACCAGTGGTTAGACTGAAAGAGATCATTAGCTCAGAGAAAGTTGAGAAATTTTTACTTAGTCTGCTACCACTAAGCAGACTAAAAACTGTTTAAAAGCAGTATTCACTTTGCTGTGTATAGAACAAGCCTTGCTTTATTTTTGTGCTAGCGCTGTATTTAAATGCCTTTGCTGTCTCGGTGTTCGATACACGAGACACTAAAAATAACCCATCTGTTCCAGAATTTCCATTGTGTCTACCTTTGAAAAGCTCCATTAATGATGAAAAAAATTACTGTGAATTTAACTTACGAAGAGAAAGCCTAGAATGTTGAAAGGCAGACTGCATATGCAGTAAATTTCCATTACATATTTTCTACGTAAATCTACTTTATGCACCTCATATTCAGGCAAAACCCCCTCGATTTCAAGCTATAGGGAAAGAAAAATGCTTGAAAGCCCATGTCTTTTACTGCTACTCTTTCTTTTGTGTGTCTACCTGATAAGGCCTGGAAACTCTCCAAAACTTAGGAAGTTTAATCTATGTGTTCTCCAGCTCTTTTTTTTGTGTGCCATAGATACCTTTTAAATCCAACTCAGATGTTGTTTATACTTTGGGGGGGCCTCTTGCAGGCAGCAAGACAAAACAAAACAGCAGGATTCTGTTTCAGCAAGATATAGAGGTGTCCTCTCAGGATAAAGGTAAAAACAGGCAGCATTGCATTTGCAAAGCAGGGCTGGTCACTTCATGGCAGGGAATAAGCAGCCTATTTTAGGATCCTGAGATTTTAATGTGAGAAAGATGCAAAGAATAGCAGAGGTGGCTAGAGCCAGCTATAGAGTAGGCAAAGGCAGACTCCACAAAGATGTTCAGCATCATAACTCCAGCTCTGGTGGCTGACTCCCATGGAGATTTCTTAAATACACATCAACCACTGACTGAAACAGTTCTGCATATTTTAGTCTCCTTCAGTGAAGGTTGGCTAGTTTCTCAAGTAGTCTTATGATATCACCAGCCTGCAGTATCAGCCAAATACACTCTTAAAAAGGTTAAAGCCTAATTACTCTATCACCGAAATGACTAATTACTCTACTTTTGCCACTGTTCCTCTGCTCTGCCTTGCTGGACACATACCATTTATACACGATGACATTATCTAGATGGTCTACTCCATTTGTAATCAAACAACTGATTGCTGAGCGTCTTTCAAAACCATGCAAAGCCAAGGCTTACAAGGACTACATATGTGCTGGGCAGTAAGGCAAGAGACTTGCTGGGTTTACGTTCATTTCTATTTTCTGACTTTGCATGTGTACATGAGCAGGTCCTGTAAACACACAAGGGATCAGGCATGTCAATTTGTAAAAAACGTGCACTGTACTTTGCCACCACCTATACAGATTCTGAACGCTTCCCCTTTTACACATTGAAGTTAATTAAATGGATGGAGAATTGTGTGCCTTATAGTTTTCCAGTGGCATTCATTTTAAATTTATGTAATTTACAATCAAAAGATTAGTGCAGCTTCTCAGTGCCACAGCCGTAGCTGTCAGAGTCCATCAGAAAACCTCAAGCTGTTCTTTGACTTGAAGATCATCAGCTACGATACAGACCTTGGCAGCAGCAGTTAGCTGGCTACTGTCAGTGATGGATGAGATAACAGAATGCAGTTTGCTCTTTCACAGCTCTATCAATGCTGTCCTGCCCTGCTGACGGGCAAGGCAAACCTGGCTTTGTCAGTGAGCCAGGCAGCTATGATCCTGAAGATGCAAAGGAACCAGATATGAACAGTAACAAGGTGCCATCCTCACAGAGCCACTTTTCTGGCTGTAATCGCATTTTAGCAGATGTCCAGTTCAATATTACCAGTGATACATCTACTGTGGGTGTGAAAATCCACTGTAACTACTCCAACTGCAGTTTTTCCTTAGCCAAAAAAACCACATGGTGCACAGGAATAGGCCAAATGCTAGGAAGTGTGGGCAACTCCCATGCTGTGCACAAACATTAATGTCCAAACCAAAGCACATTCTCCGTTAAAAAAATAGAGGCAAAATTCCAAACGCAAAAAGCAGTTATCATGGTTAGGGGCAAGTAACAATCCTTGACGGCGCGACCATTTGGAAGAATACTCTGTGTTCAGCTCCAGCTACTGTTTTGTTACAAGATATGCTGCTTTCCCAAACAATTTCACCAAGTAATTTTTAAAAAAAGAAATCAGCTCCAGAGCAGGATATCTAGACTGAAATGGCCATGGTCCGATAAGAAAGGGTTGGGGAGCTGATTACAAAGTACAATATACAATCAAGATATCAACACTTGCTCCCAAACATCTTAAAACGATTTCAAAGTGTACAGAAGCAGCCATAAACAGTTTGTATTTCTGTCCTTCCAGTGGAAACGCTACAAAGGCCAACCTGCGCACGCCAGTGCTAAATACATGTTCTTGGCAAAGCTGTGCCAGCTCAGGCACTGCTTTGTTAGTACGCTGCTCCTCCCGACGCAGCCTCTCTGTTCAGCTTTCAGAGGACGCTTTGAACCCTGGGGTGACCCACTCTTCCTCTTTGTTCAGAGCATTCAGTAAAACCCGCTTCAAACCTACCTTTGGCCTTTCATGTTTCTGCTACGTATTATTTTCACTCGTATTGCATTTCAGAGGAAGACATCAGAACTGTCAACCAAATATCAAGCTGCAGTCTGCCCCCTGTATCCCTGCTGCTGATTGCCTGATCTTTCATGATTATAAGATCTGAAGATGTATCCCAATACCTTTTGCTTTACGAAGTTTTTTGCACGCAGGATCTGTAGCTTTCAGACAGCTGTCAACAGACTTGCTCCCCCCATCCCCTTATTCCTCATTTAGGCCTGATCTCAGTGCAGGGGTGGGGTTTGTCCCATGGTACATCCCTTCTCATGATTCAGTAACCTTCATTCCAGTAAGACCCTGGAAATGTGCACTTAGCACTACACAAGTATCAGCTCTGCTCTGTTCTAGCACTTTGCTAAAGAAAGGGAGAAGACCATCGGGGTGGGGTGCGGAGATGAGCGCAGAAGTACTGCCCTCCTCCAGCTCTGGCACGACCCCACTGTTGGGAAGGGAAGGTACAAAGAAAGCACTGGCTCTCCTCACCCCTGCTAGGAGAGCAACGTATGGCAGAGCAAAGCCAGGCTAGACTAACAGCCTCATAATACTGGTTCATAGTAATTTTGGGGCTGCATATATTTACTATCATAGCACACATGGGTGCATTTCCCCCAGCATTATTCTCCACTAACTGTTCCAAAACCTCTGCAAATATACTACCTCTCCTCAAGCTGTAACGAAAGGAAAAACATCACAACAGACGAGTCGCTCTTCTGTTCTTTCACATTCGTACTCTTGCGGTCACTTTGGCAGCTCTGCTGTTTAAACCAACTCCTGTTTCTACAGCAGATTATAAATAGGCATACTGCTCTATCACACTGAAAATGCATTCCAGTCAACGTAGCCATTTCCCACTCCCTGCGTACCCAAGTCAAGGCTGCCTTCTTATTGATGAGAGCAAGTTTCAGCTGCAGTCAGTGCTGTCTGGATGCTATTGTGTTGGAAGTGAGCTGATAACCACAGTCTCATGTGATATCAGCAGAATGGCTACGTGATGTCCGAAAACTGTGTTATAGTGGTGATGGACGTAGCAAAAATTGAGCACTAATTTCATTTTCAGTTGCAATATCTTCTGACTTGACAGTTCGACAAGTCATCACTGGACTGCTAGAGTGAACAAACTCTACACAAGAGCCACTGAAGAGGAATCTCCAGACTGTCTTTTCACACAGCCACTTTCATTGACTATAGCTTCTCTTGAGCAGAATGAGCTAGTGAATCACTCGTTGGTCTGCCTTGGGTTAGCTCACATCTACTTAAACCAGCGTGAAGCTCTGCACCTTTGATGTGAGTTAATTAAACTCACATGGCTTTCTCCAGCCTGGCTTCTGGAGCTTCGGAAGCGAAGGGAGCCAAATTAGGCCCATCTGTCTAAATGGAGGGAGTCCTCTCCCACCATAAGGCATGCTTCATTACCCAGCGCAGGGGCTGCCATCCAAGAGCACCAGGAAAGGGGGTTTCATCACTGCCAGCAGCCACCCGGAGTACCAGGTATGCCGAGCAGGGAAGGGGAGTTTTCACAAGAACGATGATTCTGTGCTGTCAGCTTCTTTGCACGGAAGCTTCAAGGGTCTGTCTACAAGGGCATTTCCTGCAATAACCTTTTGCTTAATGCTTGAAACCTCTTGGCAACTATAGATCTGCAAAACATGTTTCATTTCTTTTTTTCGATTTAAAAATAAAGACAGACCTAGAAAACTTCAGTGGGGCAGAGGAGACAACTCCCTCTGCAGCCATTTGTTGTGTAAGTGAAGTTTGTAGTCCATACAAGCTCTGGAAGAAAGAAAGTAACCTCAAGTAACCTGCATCATCTCTGCTAGAGAAAGGACACAAACCACTCCCGTCTGTTAGTCAATGCTAGGATCAGGGCAAGCAAAGGTAGAAGACCCAATTACACAACTTTAGCTCCCGAATTTGTCTTAAAGAATTTGATCTCATAGAGGAACCGCAGAACTGTGATCAGATCCCATGCTGGCTCTGCCACAGCGCTGTGACTCAGCAGAGGTATTAACTATGCTTTGGTTAAGAGTATATCTGTGTGTTATACAAAAGTTACCACCACAAGAAAATCATAAGTGACAAAAAAAATAATTCCTTCAGTAACCCATTTTCTGCGAACAAGACTTGAAGTCTGTATGTAAAAACACATGATACTGTTGGGAAACACAAACTTAGCACAGAAGACCTAACAAAGCAGATCTAAAAGCTTTTTTTCTCTGTCACACGTGTCTTTATGAATGTTATGAAAACTAACAAAGAACTTTACAATGAAAAAAACACAGCAATCAGTAACACATACACACCCTAAGTAGTGACAAACATTTACTAATGTTACCGGACAGTGAGGAAATTATCTAACAAGTGAAAACACGTGACGTTTTTGTTCAGTGTGGCCTGGCAGGAACCTCAAGAAATTCAACTTGGACAAATGCAAAGTCCTGCTCCTGAGGAGGAGCGAGTCCGTGCACCAGCATCGGCTGGGGACTGACTGCCTGGGCCAGCCTGCTCTGCAGGAACAGCCTGGGGGACAGCAGGCTTGGCCAGAGCCAGCAGCGTGCCCGGGCAGCAATGACAGCCAGCAGCGCTCCACACCATGTGAACAGCAGTGCAGTCAGGAGATGGAGGGAAGCGATTCTTCCTCTTTCCCTGGCACCTGTCAGGCAATGCTTGGACCACCACCAGTCAGCTCTGCAGCCCAGTGCTAGACAGGCATTGAAAACCTTGAGTAAGTCTGGGGGAGGGCCACCAAAGTGCTCAAGGACTTGAGCCCTTGCCTTGCAAAAAGACCTGGGAAATTCAGCTTGGAGAAGTGACTGTTTTGAGGAAACCTACTGGCAGCCTGCTGGTACCGATGGGGAAGCTCTAAAAAAAAAACAAACAGATGGAACCTGTTTCTTCTCAGTGGTGTACAGCATGAGAACGAGAGACAACAGGTATAAATTGCCATGGAGGGTATCTCATGGAATATGAGGAAAAAAAAGAAAAGTTCACTATGAAGATGGTGAAGTAGCACAACAGGTTGCTCAGAGGGTGCAAATCCTCCATTCTTGGAGGTCTGCTAACCCAATCAGATAAAGCTCTGAGCAACCTCGTCTGAATTCTGTGCTGACACTGCTTTCAGTCAAAGGTGGATTAGAGACCTCCTGAGGTCCCTTCCAGCCTGACAGAATGTCCCCTGGTACAGGTTCTGTAATGCACAATAATGGAAGAGGGTTCACAACACGGAAGCTTGCTTACGTTTGGGAGCATGAAACCAGTACTTGCATCTTGGAGTTCTGAGAAGCAGTACTTTACAATTTGCACAGGACAACTGATAAACAGCACACAGTTTTGTTGTGCTCACACAGGGAACATCTTGGAGGAAGGAAACGATGCTCTCATCAGACACTATCTTGCCTCTATGAGCTGAGGTTTGCAAGCAAACGTGTGCAAGCAGAGAGTACTCTAATTAGAGAAGAACTAAGAAATGCAGACTCCGAGGCTTAATGAATCATAGCAAATACCCAGAAAAAACTAATTTTGCTAACTTCCAAGTGTTTAATTGAGTTGGCTGAAATGCTTGTGCGTGTGAACATAATCACATACAGTTATTTCCCTGGGTAGAAGTCTTCAAGTTGAAATATTGATTCTTCATCTGATGCATAAATGGCAATCATTTCTTAATAAAGTCATAACTTCTCTACGTACCATATCAAGGTCTTGGGAAACCCTCCGTTTGCGCAGCTCTTCCATCCTCTCACACACATCCGTAAAGCAGGTGTTATAGTAGTCTGCATATTGCTGTGCCAGGTCATCAATATTTCCCAGTGACCCATCCTATGGTGAAGACAAAGAAAAGAAAAGAAAAAAGAAAGAGGGGTTAATCAATTTTAACATTCCGGTTTAAAAGTAATACCACCACTCTGAGGGAGACCTTCTCCCTGCAGCATGTCTAGCACTTGGGTCATCCTCTTAATCCCTAGTCCTGAGCACACAAGAACAGTTGGGAACCGCAGTACCACAGCAGCTCTTCAGGAACAGGTGAGATCTTGCTAATTCCTGCACAGAGAGACAAGGCAGGGACAGCAACACACAGCAGAGGAACAACATATCCCCTGGCACTATCTGCCTCAATTCCCTCCCACCCACACATATTCATATTCCGTCTGGTTCTCCCAAGCAGCTGCCCACTCATCCAATAACCAGTCATTACATACATTTCACTGACCTTATTTACTGGGACTAGCCCTGCTTTCCTTAACAATGACTAACAGCAATTTAAAACATTAAACTTATTGCTTATAAGCACAATCAGCCAGACTGCAAACAATTCCAGCCAAATGACTTTAACAGGCGAGTTTAGGCCACCCACAAAGACACTCTGCCAGTTGGTCTTTTAAGATGTACTGGAGGTGGAATCATGGTTTGCTCAGACCCAAATGTCTGCTTTGCTAGGCAGCATTGCCACCCTGTTAAGAAAACAGCTATAGGCAGGAATCTAATTGTAATCATCTGTTAATTACAGTCAAAATTCATACTTTTAACATGATGGATAAATAAGGAAAAAACAAAAACAAAACAAGAGACAGGCTGGATTTTAAGCGGCATGAGAACTCCTTCCAAACTTCAGATATGCATGCCATAAAGGGCTGCTGGGCATGGGGGCGGACAGGGTGAATTAACATATTTTTTGGTACAACATTCACACGCTTAAAATAGGTCTGAAAGATGGGATAGAATAACTTTGTTTCTCTATTTGTCTAATTTATGAAAAAGCATATACATTACTGGATAAATTATTTGAAAGATAACAATCTATACTTTGAATATTCTGAGAAAAGAGCAAGAACACACTGCAGCGTGTTATTTCACTGTTGCTGTTAATAGATGCAATACATAAAATAATGCCTTTAATATTAAGAAAAAAAGCAATCGAGGAATTATTTAAAATAATTATGCTAATAATATACATAAGTTGCAATACAGAGTTTTAGCATACCAGCTAGGAGGAATTCTTAATTAGAAACCACACCTTACTGAAACTATTGCCATTTGGAAATAAGTATGTGGTCCTGCTCTGGGGGTTCTTGACTATACTGAAGAGGTAGCTCTGTTTTAATGAAGTATCACTTCCAGAGAATTGGAAAAACACACTCCAGTTTAAATCAAAGTGAAAGCCTGTGAAACCTCAGACACTGTGAAATGCACTCTCTACTTTTTTAAAGTGCAATTCCACACGTGCAATCGTTCTCTCAAATGCCCCAGAGAGTTTTTTAGAGCTCATTTTCTCAAAATACAAACCAGCTTGCCCTTTCTTAAACTGTGTACAGTACAGGTAGAAAACAACTTGCACGTCACTGGTTGGAGCAGTAGAAGCTAAACAACTACACTAAATATATATCTATACACACCCTCTTCTCTATGCATACCTATGTATTTTTTACTCTATTTCCTATTTCTCAACCTGCCAAAAATCTCAAACAGGAGATACTTCAAACATTACAAGATTGGGTTGCTTAGTGCAAATAGACTTCTGAGACCTTCAGACTTCCCAGAGCTTCAGACAAACAACCTTCCACACCACTAAGCAAGCGCGTAGTTTATGATGACAGAACAGCATCTTTGAGAGCATGACAGTGCCACCCTGCCCCTCTACCGGAGCAGCAGTGCCACGTGCTCAGTGCACATACGTCTTCTTCCAGCTGCCTTCTTACCATCCCTCACTTCCCAACAAGCTGGAGAAGGAACCTCAAGTCTCTGCCTGTACCACAAGCTTCACGCATCTGCCTGTGCAACTGGGCACTCTCCCAGTGGTCATCACAGGTTTGGCTGAGGGTGCACTCCCCGATCCCATGTGCACAACAAGCTGCTTTCACAAGGTTTCCACATTCCATAGGGATAACTACTGCCACAGTGCTGCTGGGGGAGGTGTGGAGGGTGGTAAATGAACACCAAACAGAAAAAGCAACCCCAAAGCTTAACCTTCATTTGTTCACTGTTGTAGGCAGTAAGAAAACCTGTGTGACTTTCCAAGAGACAACATGACATCTGAATCCCAGCGTCTCCATCATAACAAATATCCATCTCTGAGGGTTACCAAAAACGCCAACTTTGGAGTATCTTCCCCAGCTGGAGTCTGCTTATTCCTTAATAAGCTTTGTCAGTTAACAGTATAGGAGCTGGAAACAGCAATGACAGAAGGGCAAGATGGGAAACCATCGTTTTATTAGAACAATGTGAAGTCTGCCTATTTACTTTGTCAGTACACCTCCTCTCTCAATTCTGGAAACTGATAAATTACAGGTAGTAAACCTGCTCCGAAATAGGTGTAACTTGTGAAGTCATGACTCAAACTGAGTGATATACTCCAGACCCAAACATATCACATGAACTTCAGCTTCAGCGAGAGCCGGGTGCAGCAGAGGCAAGGACTGCAGCACGCTCCAGGTCTCCTCCACGCACTTTCCCACACCGCACTCCTCAGGTCGGCAGTGACGGGCTGCTCGCAGGATAGCAACAACGCCGCACACGGATCCAACCAAGATGAACAAGCGTTCGCTTTTCACTTACGCTGGCGTACGGTACACGGCGCATTTTTTAAAGGTTGCCCCTACAAGGCTGAAGGCTTGTCACCATCCCTAGAGCAAAATTAGCTCGATTGCAGCACCCCAGTTAATGCCCGCAGACCACGGGTGGCCCCACTGCCTGTGAACACGTGGCTGAGAAGAAAGACCTATTCACAAGCGACCCTGTCTGCCAGTGCCGCCACGTCCAGAGAAGCTGAGCTGCAGGCACCAGCCTGCCTGACTGACAGAAGGGATTGATGTCAACGCTCAGGACTCAAATTAGGGGCTGTGCTCTAAATACAGCTCGTGCCAGCTCTCCAGGGAAGCCGAGTCCTGTGTGAAAGCAAGCTTAACATCCAAAAAAAGATGAAGGAACAAAAAGCCCACAAGATCTTAGAGACGAGAATTGATAACTGAAACATATACCCGCTGCAACCCTGCCGCACACTTCTGCTGGGTGACCAGACGGAGGGCGGCCGGCTTTACGAGTTAGCCACTTCACAACAGCAGCACGCCATCTCCTAACTAGATGCAGACAGCTTTGGGGCTTGAAGTCTCTAGCTTCGAAAAAATGAAAACAAAAATACCAACATTCGCATTTACATCTCAGCTTGCCAGGAAGCTGCACTAGAAGATGCTGATTGAATAATTTGTCTCTGTGGCAAAGAGCTTCTTTTATAAGTTTATGCGCACGGGTATCCAGAAAGCATTGCTTTCGTCCAAAAAGAAACGCAGATCAAACCAAGCCGAAGGCAGCAAGTGCTTCATATCCCACAGCATCCATTCACGTTACTTGTAAGGCAATAATGTCATAACTTAACAAAGGACTGTATATTTGCTTTATATTACCTCAAATTTTATCCCTACATGTAGTTATCTCCATCATCCTCCTTTACTCTTCAAGGACAATTAAAAACACGGCAAAACTAAAATAAGAGACGATGCTTTGTTTTTCTACTGCACTGATAAAGGCTGAGAGGACCTACTCTAGGTATCATCAGGTGACAACTAATCAGAAGCTGCACTTTGAACTATAGCATTTTGTTTGTACATTCATTAAACCGACCCCCAGCTTCTCCAAACAGTTCTAAACTATCTCACAGAAAATTACCACCCGTGTACTTTGTATTTCTATTTTGTTTTCAAGTTAATTGAGTATTTTAAAAATATTCATATGCAAAACTTTAGCTCCAGCTTGAGGTCATTCATTCCCTTACAAAGCATTCTGAAATGTTTAAAAACATTCCTAGCATTATTAATAAAAATAGAACAAAATAATTCATAACTAATAATAGTATTTCTAAAATATTTCATTCTGATGCATAAATAAGAAAAGCCAATGTTAATTTTCATATCATAGAATCACAGAATGGTTTGGGTGGGAAGGGACCTCAAAGTCCACCTAGTTCCAACCCCCCTGCCATGGGCAGGGACACCCTCCACTAGACCAGGCTGCCCAAAGCCCCATCCAGCCTGGCCTTGAACACTGCCAGGGAGGGGGCAGCCACAGCTTCCCTGGGCAGCCTGTGCCAGTGCCTCACCACCCTCACAGGGAAGAATTTCTTCCTCATATCTAATTTCAATCTACCCTCCTTCAACTTAAGATTATTTTAATAATAATTAAAATAATAATTTTAATAAGATAGTAATTTTAATAATTAAGATAATTTTGATAATAAGACAATTTTCATAAGTTCCTCTTACTTTCTTGCTTTCATATGCAAGCCAAAACCTGAGAATTTTTAAGATAATGGAAATAAAAGTCTAAACTCATTAGTTTGTTCGTTTCTATTCTTCCCTATACATAGCCCTACACTGTGGCCTTAATTCCAATACGAATACAACAGGGTCTAAACAAACGTGAATGACAATTTTAGTTCACAGGTAGGAAAAAAGCACACAGCTATCTGATACCAGAAATAAGCAGCCAATTCATAATAAGCCTTCAGTTATGTGCCACTACGTCCTCTCTTGATAGAGACAGGTCCTGTATTTGAAACAGCTTATGCGAGTAATCCAAAAAGACACAGCTTTCAACTTTATTCTTACGGATGTATCTGTAATTCAGTAGCTTAACTGCTTTAGGTCAGTAATATTTTTAAAACCAAGACCCCAAAATAAACTCTTCCTCATTTTGTTATAAATTTAACAGTTAAGCAATGCCCTACCGTGAAGACTGCTTTGCACCAGTTGCGTTTAGTACCATACAAACTGCAATGTTGCGGCTATACAGTCCCACAGATTTTCTCTGGTGGAAAAAATTCCTAAGCAACACAAACATTGAGCAGAAATACCATTCCTGAAATGCTTTAATTTATTCATTAAAAAAGTTACATGTTTCTCCTAAGAACTCACTACTGCCTCAGACCTTTCCGTAAAATAGTCTGACAGTCAGGAAAGTAGACAACTCACCAGTTTTAAAGGGTTAAACCTAAAATGAAGATTTAATGAAATATTATCATGAAAATGGAAGTTATCTCAGATTTCTATTTTTGGTTGTCAAATACATTCCTAAATTTCCATCTTATAACGTATGCATGCAACATTTTTTGGCATCATAAACACAGAGTAAATGATGAATTGCCCTGGAATTCCCAGAGAATTAGTTCTGAAATGCATGTGAATGCCAAAGGAATCTGTCAAGATTCCCGTTAATGGAGTGACTACAAAGAGAAGTTGGAATGACTTGACACTTATTACAAAGTTAGGATTTATCAGTCACTGCGCACCCGTTAGCTTAATGTGCTGGCAGAACCCTTTGTATTTGACATCTGCAAGTATAAAGGAGAAAAATGTTTTGTCAGAGAACTCTGCTGGCAATAACATTAAGTAAAAATACAGTCATATTTTAATAATAAAAACACCCCACTATTAGCTAAGGAGGAATAACGGACTTTGCTAAGTGACGTATACATTTCATGAACCTGCCTACAAACCTAAACAGTAGTCATCAGCACAGCATACATACTTCCTGCATAAATTTCCATGCAGAATAGGAGTTTTAGAAAAAGCTACCAAAATACAAGTACTTTTCTATCTCATATTCTTAAAAATGCATTACAGAGCTGCATATTCCAGCATATCCTCCTTCTACTCCACCAGATGTTAGGAATGTCAGGAAAGAGGTCTTGATTATCAGATAGATGTGCTCACCCTCCAAGCCACTGAGTGAAATTCACATAGCTGCATGAGTCTCAAAACTGTAAAGAGAGATGTGCACACTATAAGCCTGTTTGGTCAGCAGGACAGATGGGTCTCCACTGGCACATGGCAATGAAGATTACAGCACACAATGGAGCTATACAGGCTCCTAACTTAAAAAACCCTCCAGCTATGGCCACAGCACGTGTATAAACTGGGAGGTGAGGAACAGGTCAGAAACTGGGAGGGAAGAAAAAAAATAAAATCTGACTTTTTCCTATTAAAGGAAAGGGCACAGACGAAGGGAGGGTACTCTTTCACAACGCTTTGCAATCACGCCCCAGCAAAGGCATGGTTTTGACCTTCATAGCCAAAGATGAGGGGGAAAAAAATCCATTTCCATGCCTGAAACACAGGACTACTGTGTGGAGAGTCACTGTAAACATTAGCAACTTATTTCTGGCAGTTGGATCTTAACAGGGACGCTTACCAAAAATTTGTGGAACACAACCCTGCATTTCAATAATACCTTTGGTTTGGATGGCTGTAAGAAGTATGAAAGCCAGAACGTGGGCCAGAGCAAACAGGCTTGTTTGGGGAGGGGAGAGGGGTAAGAGGGAGGAGGGACCAAACAAGTGGTGAAATGGGAACATCTGCTGAAGGGAAACACATCTGTGCCTAATAAAACACACCGTTTTCACCAGGACTTCATCTATGTAGCACATATCCTACAACGTGCTTCAAGTTGAGCAGAACTAGCTTACCTAGAAAGCAAGGGATGCTCAGGTTTTCATGGGACAACTTTGAATAAGACACCCATCCTTTTTTAAATATTTTTTCCTAATGTGGGCTCACAGAAGCTCAAGAAACTCGTGCTCCTTCCCTAGGCAACCTCTGCCTGGCAGCGTACCTCCCTGCACTGCAAAACACAGCAAAACAGGAATTCAGGCTTCAAGCGGTTAATCTGAGAGACATTGTATTTCACATTCCTCCACAATTCTTTATAAGGAGGCAGATTTAAATCAGACCCAAGTCTTTGCAAAACAGAGGAGCTAAAACCTATGTGCGCCTCTCTGGCTAGGGCTTAGGTCTCAATTTGCTACGTAACGCAGACCTGCACCATGAGGACAACCACCCACTGGAAAACCTGCGGAGCTTGGCGATCGTTGTATCGGTTACACGTTTCTGACCCTCTTACCTGTCCCTTGCTAGCAACGTGTTTCTGCCAGGAAGAAGGCCTATGCTTTGCCTTCTGGCTTAGCTTCAAAATGGTTGCCACTAAAAATAAACCCAACAAGCTGCTAGAGAAACATTCCCTTCTTTTCCTCAGGATCGCGAAGGACAATCTCCCATTCAGCAGAAGTAACAATTCCACTATCCATGAAGTGACAGGTTCAAAGTCTGACAGTCAGCGGGGTCAGAAATGTGAACGAGGCAGAAGTGCGAGGCCAGGCAGCCCAGCGCTTGCCTTGATATTCAGGGGAAGGCATAAAATACTCAGTGTAGAAGTCATGACATTTTTATATTGAGAAGAGCTATTTTAGAGGATGCTGAAGGGTTGTCATGGTTCCCTTGACCTCTCTATAGCTGGACACTGCGAGAACAAAGAGAACATACAGATCAGGCTGATTGAATAGAAGACTTTCCATTAATTTTTATGGCATCTGAGGGTTGAGTCATTAAGCTATGCAGCTTTACAGACAGACTTACGAAAATAGATCTAATAAAACTGTGTCAAGCTCTGTGCAGCACGATTAAAACAGTTCTAGATTCTGTACAATAAGCAGAATGCACAATGGTACAGTTTGATATAAAAGCTTTTGCAGCAGTTACAACTGATAGAGCCCACTGAGTTCAGAGCACAGTCACTCTAGACCCAGAAATTTTATATTAAACCACACAGCTATGTAAGCTTTTTTTCTAATACATATGAAACCTTGCCCTATCTTTAAATAAAAACTCTTCCCCTTTTCAAAATTCTGCGGATAAAGTACTTTTTTCACTGTCAGCACCATAATCTTGTTTCCCCTCACTTTTCATTGTAAAGCCCTGAAGTCTCTGTCAAGAAGGTGTAACAAAGCATCCCTGGAAAAGCATTCTGAATGCAATTTACGTTTTTCCTTTGTATATTAAAATCAATTTGAAAGCACACTACTGGGATCCCTGTCTCTGGCATGCAACCAAGGAAGTCCTCTATGTAAAAAATAAAAATATGTGTGTGTATATATATGTATGCTAACAAAAAAGTTGTATCTATGCAAATGTACATTCCAACATACTTAAAAAGTAGGTATTTATCACAAGTAGAACCAGCTCTTTCACATGCTCATTATCTTGACAGACAAGATTAAACACAAATTTTATTCATGAAAAGTTAGTTCAAAGTACCCTTAATGTCCAGCTTCCCTAATAACAGTATATTATTTCCTACCCTCCTTTCCCTGAGGTGATATGCACTAAGCTCATCAAAACCTAACTCAGAACTCTTGTCTGCTCCGATACCTGCCAGGCCACCACTGCCCACCAGCAGGGTGGTCACCAGTCAGGCACCAGACATCACTGCCAGCTTGCAAAGCAGAGTCAGTTAACAACTCCGTAAGCTGGGTAATAGCTGCCCCTGACACCACTTCTCACTGGGCTTGTTTTCCTTGCTCTCGCTGCCTCCTCCTTTTGCACACTGTGTTTGCTGAGACTTTTCCCTCAAATTGAGTGGAAATGTGTCTCTTCGTGCACACCAGCTGCACTGGGCTTCTATCCTGATACTTGGAGCAGAGGCAAACGGTAAACAGAAGAATGGCAAGAATTAAGAAATGAACAGGGATGTGATCAAAGCACCATTAAGGAGATGGAGATTAACTTCTTGTTTCAGAATCATGAAGTTTAGGATATGTTATGGGGTGGCTTCATGTTTGTGTTAAGTGCGAGTCTTATGAAATAGATATGCAGAAGCCAAACATTTAAGTAGACAGTGATATATATATGTCTTGGTGAGCTGGCTGTATCAACTGCAAGAGTGAAGGTGGTCTCAGTAAAAATCATATCTTTTCTTTATATATATAGTAGTAACACAGTATGACAAAAACAAATCTTCTGTAATGGTTTGGGTCTACATAACTGAGGTGTGAGCAACTCATTAAAATAGCAGCCTGAAAAAACTAAACAGAAAACTTGTAAAGAAAAAACACAACAAAACAATTTCAGTATTTACAGACGAAACAAACTGAGAAGACAACAGTATCTCAGCACAACTGCGTAAGCTCAGCAAGTGTGATTTACAGTATTTCCCAAGGGGTTAAAGTTGCATGGTAGACTCAGAGAAAGCAACCATTGGTCATGCTTATGTCCAAGTTTTACTACAAAAAGCATAGTCAAAACCCATTTCTGCTCTATAGCAGCAATCACTAAGGGACATTTCATCATACATAGATGTATTGGTGAAACTCAATAAAACAATAAAGTGCACTAGTCTAAGTCAACGAACCAGACAGCACTGGAATCCTATTTAACAGTGACTCTGCTGTATGAAATTCTGGTTTCATCTTCAACTGAGAAAAAAAAAGTCAGAAACTACTGTAAAATGGCTTCACTATGAACATACTCCTAGGAGTATGCTGAGAAGTATGCAATGAGTGATTTCATCTTAGGAATAGGCAATTATTTTTCTACTGTTTTTGCAACTCTCTTTGTCTGTAAGTCAACTTCCATATATGAACAATATCCCAATTATTAATACCATCTACTGGTATACTAAAATTCTGCTCCTAATTCTTTTATCCCTTAAATGAAGTATCTTCTCAACATCATAAAACAGTAAGGGAAGCAATTAAAACTTTGGATTTGCGAATCTATATTGCATCAACACATGACAGTAACCTTTCATAGCACTCTATCGTCTCTGTATTTACTGTGCAAGTTAATTCTTGCCCGAGACATGATACACACAGGTTCCTAACAGGTATATGCATAAGGGGCATATACATAATTCTCACCACGCTACCCGAGGCAAAACAATTAGCTGTTTAGTAAAATAATTCTTTATTCAATTTGGTGGTCCTTAAATAGTTTCTCCAAATAAAACACATTACATTTGGTTTGGTCTATGAGATGTTTACTTTTCTTTCTCCCCCCCCAACACTGAGAAGCTCTTACAATCTGTAACTCCTTTGTGGAAGAAATGGTATTTTATTCTGCCTTGTGATAAGTGCTACATAAAAACCCCAGTACAACAACAAGTACCTACCCTGACCTGTCTTCCTCTCTACTCATATATTTTTCCAAGCATCATGGTACTAAGAACAACCATCTTTATCTTAAGTTTTGTTATGCTTTTCTCCAGGACAGTCTGGCACAAGCGGGACATACACCTTGCCCAGAAAAAGGAAAATTCACTTAATGAAACAACAACTTTTCTTTCTTTGTTCCCCTTGCTCCTTTGCCTTACTTCTTCAGTACACCTTTGTGCACTCCTCACCCCTTTATTTCTACTTCTCTGGGTTTGAGGGTTTTCCCCCCTCCTTTTTGAGAGCCAGGCCCGAGATCCTGAACAGGTTTCCTGCCCAGCCCTCCCCAAGGACCGCAACTTCCCCCAGCCCACTGAACACTAGAAGCATCGGCTTTGGGGATACACCAAAGGAGGAGAGCCCTCCATGCCCTCCCTAACTTCTCACCACCTCAACAGCTGAATTGTGCACTGGGACCTCCACACCGTGTTGTGTCCCGTGTCATCCCCCATCCCCCCCCCCCGCCCCCCCCTACAATTACTGAGGAGCAGAGGAGAGAACAAAGCCCTCTCCTGGTCTGCAGGGAAGTCAGCGCCCAGGAAAGCCCAGCGGGCATGGGGTCGCCCCAGGTTTCTTCTGGCTGGACGAGCCGGTCGCCTCATCTGCACTTACACAGCAAGAGCTGTGGGGCAGCAATGTGCTTTGTTCAAGCAGCATCAAGCTTGGTGATGAGCTTCCCAGCATTTAGAAACGCTTCTATGCTATTACGTTTAAAGTTGTGTGTGACAGTAAGCACAATTCCTTACTCCTCCATGTGCCATTTAAAAGCCTAATTTCCATGAGACAGGCACCCTCCTGCTACTCATGTGAAGGTTTTGGAAAGGGGGAAAGGGAATCTTGGAGCACCTGCCTTCACCCCAAAGTCCAGTTTTACAAAGCGTGAAAGAATTCTGTTCTGCACACCAAGGCGCAGTGGGGTCTCTCCTCTGTTTCGGGAGCAGATGTGGAAACGCGTTGTCCTGGTTGCTGCCCCCAGCAGCGCAGGGTACTGTGCGCCCCAGAGACGCACAGCCCTTGATTTACGGCTGTGAGCACGGAGGGCAGCCTAGCTATCAGCTGTGGAAAACCAGAACATCGATGTTTAAACTGCTTTCTCAAACTCTGCTATTCTATTTTTTTTTCCCTGCTAGAAATTCAGCAGCTTGCAGCCTGGAGGACACACCCAGCACTTCTGCCTCGCCTTCGCTCCTACCGCTTCCTGACGGGCCGTCTTTTACCAGGAAAGGAAACAGCCGTAATTGAACATGGCAGCAGTCCATGTTTCCCCACGTAATTTTAGCAGCAGAAGAAATGGTTTCCTGTAGCTCCCGTAAGCAAACTGCACCCAGGGCCCCCCTTGCCGATGCCACCCACCCTGCCTGCCCATGCTCTCCCTGCCCCAAACCCTCACTTCTGCGGGGAACCGGTGCCCACTGCTGGCACAGGCACAGAGGGGGGGTCCCAATCTTTGGTGGAATTAAAACCAGCTTAAGCAGACACCCCACATTCATATGAATAATGTACAACCAGAAAGACTGACCCTGCCCTGAAGCACCTCTGTGAAGCCTCAGGTTTTGATGCTAGCAGAGGTATGGCACCGTTAACGCACACTCTCAATCACTGTAGCGTACAGATGAACTAAAAATAAAGCCGCTCATGCAAAACTTCATGGCGCTGGGCTCAGGTTTTTTATCGCCTTAACTAAGCATCTTGAAGTCTCTTTGGAGAGTGTTTTATTTAGGAGCAGTAATGCACAGTTATCAGGGGGTTTCAGTTCATTTAATTAAGTTGAATACAATTACACTCCAGTGGGTCTTAAAAACGCAAGGATCTATTTAAATATTATTTAGATGCGTATCTTTTAACTACCACAGACTGCACAGGGCTTCACGTTTATATCAATTAGGGATATCAACTTAGCAACAAGAACTCTATCTCTTGCCAGCTTATAATCCTTTCTGCTCTGGGATCTCGTATTTTATTTGCTCATTTCCCTTTATCTGTGTGCAGTGAAGATGGGCTTTTTGCGTTCTTATGTGCTCATATTGCTTCATCATTGCCAAAGCGCTTCCTAATTAGGCTAAATAGGCCTCTTACCCAAATAAAAGAAATATTTCTGCTTACCTACAGAGCAAATCCTACACTCTGGGCTTGACGAACTGCGTGGTTGCAATACCTCCCAGGTGTTTCGAGCACATATTTATCTGGAGGGGCAATATGTGATTTATTACTTAGAGGAGCTTCCCAAGAAGCAGGATGCTCTGTGCTTCTTTCAAGGAAGTGCTTAAGCCCGTGGGTGCTGTCAGTTCAGGGGCTCTGCCCACTGATACTAGACATGAGGACATGCAATGAAGCTGCGTCAGGGGAAGTTCAGCCTGGACATGAGGAAAAGGTTGTCACTCAAAAAGGCAGTCAGTCACTGGAACAGGCTCCCCAGGGAAGCAGTCACAGCACCAAGCCTGTCAGAGTTCAAGGATTGTCTGCATGGTGCTCTTGGTCACACGGTTTAGTTTCAGGTAGCCCTGCGAGTAGCACGGAGTTGGACTTGATGATTCTTACGGGTGCCTTCCAACTTGAGGTGTTCATCATAGAATGGTTAGGGTTGGAAGGGACCTCAAAGCCCATCTAGTTCCAATCCTCCCGCCATGGGCAGGGACACCCTACACTAGACGAGGTTGCCCAAAGCCCCATCCAACCTGGCCTTGAACACTGCCAGGGATGGGGCATCCACAGCTTCTCCGGGCAACCTGTTCCAATGCCTCACCACCCTCACAGTAAAGAATTTCTTCCCAATGCCCATTCTAAACCACTCCTCTTCTAGTTAATACCCATTACCCCTTGTCCTGTCACTACACTCCCTAAGAAACAGCCCCTCGCCAGCTGTTTTCTGATTCTATGTTGCTTTTAATGGAGACCAAATGCATTACTCAAGCGTTGCACATCACTGCGATGCACCTTGAACTGAAGAGTCAAACAATCTGAAGAGCCCCACGTGGCTAAAGAGATGATAAAAAGCAGAAGCTGGCAGAACCCCAGCGTCAATAAAGCTCACTAAGAATTGTGTCTTTACAAAACCCAGTAGCTGGTTCTGACAAAACCAAGACCCTGAACCACAGGTTGAAAGACAACAACTGTAGATAAAGACACTTGCATTCGGAGGGCAAGCCAACTTGAGCAACTCCTCCATGCATAGGAACTTGAACATCAAAAGGAGAGCATCCCGCTAACTAACCATTTGTCAGGAGAGTTGTCATGCCAAAGAAAAACATCTCACCTAGTTGCAAAAGCAACAGTAACACGAGGAGAAAGTCTCAGATGGAAGGAGTTTGCTCACAGACTGTTTCTGAGATGAAAGAAGAGACTGCAGTCCCAGGAACACCAAACCATGAACCCAGCAAGAGCAGTAGGACAATCTACATACCAGGACATATCTGAAGTACCACAAAAACAGCAGGGAACTCCGTGAGCAAAAGGAAGATGTTACACCACTTTTCACAGTATGCACCATTATCAGTTTTAAATCAAAGGATGTACAGTAAATAAGCTGCCTCACGCATAAAGGATCAGAACTTGAAGGGAAACAAAGGTTTTGCTATATGACTCTCTCAAGGAGAAAGGAGAATCACATGTTTTCAGATGTGGAGATCTCTTCAAGGCTTGAGAGGTACAACCCGAAACGCAAAGGCTGGTTCAGAATGACTTACGTGTGAACATAGAGTCAGGGCACCAGACCGTCTCCAGCAAAACAGTAAATCAGGCTCTCATCCTCAGCCTGTTTTAGCTAACTGGTGCTCTGCTACAAATTACCCATTCAAAGCATCTACAGGCAATACCTGAATGACATGATCTTACATGACTCATATGCACAGCAATGGTTACCCACCTATAGTCTGTATTTGTCTTTAAGCAAAAGCAAAACAAGGTGCAACCAATGAGACACAAAGGCTTACTACGCCCTCTGATATCCCTACTAGGTGTCTGAAGTAAGCCCTGTCATTTCTGAACCAGGCTTAAATCTCTATTACTTACTTCCCACACACTCCCTGCCTGTCCTACACCATTCAGCCACCTCCTTTGGGCCTCCCCGAAGCCAGCCTGCGTGCCGACCTTCCCCTGCCAAGGTCCCGGAGCGTGCTCCAGCCGTTTCCTGATGAGAAGGCTGCAACTGCTTCCTTTCACATGATCCTCCTAAAACCTTCTTCCTAACAGTTGCATGTTACCCTTCTGATCTGTGATTCACTTTTCACTCTTCTAGTCACAGAAAAACAATTTTGGATACTGAGTCACTGCACCTCCATCCCTTGTCATCCTCCATTTCTCTTTATATGAGAGGTATTTTCCTAAAAGAGGCAGGAGCGGAGAAAAAATTCATTGCCTTTGTTATTTTTTTATATTTTTTTTTTAAATTGCTCAAATCCACACAGCAACAGATCAGCCCAAGAAAGGCAGAAAGACCAGAGAGAAGCTGACATACTTCATTATCTTCCTCCCCTCTACTTTTTCATGGCAGTTTACAAAATAAATAGCTATCTGTAAGCACTTTGCAGTAGTTGTAATTAGGTTTGGCAGACGAAAAATGAAAATTTGTACGACGTTTTGTATTTTAAGGACATTTGAGATGAGGATTAAAAACCACAAGTAACTTGGCAAAGATTACTTGAAGAAAGTACCACTCCATCAGAGAGAAAAAACAATGTTGTGAACAGCCACTTCTTTCATTTCTCTCAACTTTGGTATAGGAACTCAGTTTCCACACTGACCAAACCCAGTGAGACTCATCATGAGCAGGTCTGTAACAAGGATACGCAGGAGCATCCCTTTCCATTCTCATTTATGCACGAGCACACACCATATGTGGTATGAAGCAATTCTTCATCATCATGCCAATCATTCTCATCAAGTCCTTGACCTTATGTTCTCTGTTAACTTCCTGAATTTAGACAGCTATCATACAAAGCTTACGCTTTACAAATTTTATCCATCTGCACGTATACGCTCACTCCCGGATGCAAGATCTAAACAATACATTGCTGAATCTAGGCTGAGCAAGAAACAATATACCTTACTGAGCCAACATCCCGGTTTCCCTTCTACGCAGTACACCACCAAACACACCACCACAGTGGAGAGGGATGACACAGGATTAGACTCCATTTCGTGCCTCACTGTAAAACACTCAGAGTAAAAGTAGCAGTAACTAAAGAGGAAAACAGAATTTTTAAGGACTAACAACCATTTTGCACTACCTACAGCTGAGCAGCCTCCACTGATGAAACAAGAAATAAAAACAGACCTTTCCCTTGAACTTCTCCAAACAATCAACAGGACACATCATCATAAAATAAAATGAAAAATATGTATCTTTCAATTTTTGTTGGTACAGTGGGAACTTCCACATACAAGCTGAAATACTGACAGAGAAATGTGAAGAATTAAGAAGAGACACCAGAAATTGCCTTTTTCCTCAATAAGAAAAACCTCAGAGAAACTTCAGAGAAGTACAGTGTGTAAAAACACAGAGAAAAACGTCCAAAGAATTTGCCATGTACGAAGATTCACAACATGTCCCACCAGCAGGAAATCTGCCTTTACTCAGTCCTTTTTCTCCAGTGAAATGAAAACAGACAGACCTAAGGAAACACACCTAGCAGGGGAAGAGAGAGACGCCTGCTACCGCAGCCGCACCGGTGCCTGTGCACCTTCACTCCGGTACCTGGAGCTACCTCTGCTGTCAACATTTTCCAAGGGATATGAGCAGCCTGCTCTTACTTCCACCAAAGTCAGAATCCCAAGCGACCCCAGGGGAAGCAGGAACACAAACAGCTTCTGCGGTGGAGATCCCCCACTGTGTTTGCTGTGCTGAAGAAGAAACATTTACACGTCAGAGATACAGCAAAAAGTACCTGTTCTGAGCCTAATTAGTGCTTCCTCTGACACGAAGCACCATGTAAAGCTGACAAAGAACAGGTCAGAAATTGGCCGACGTGGCTTAGTGCCAAAGGCACCGGTGTCCCTGCTTCACTGCTCATCAACTGCTGTATTTCTTGGTATTGAGCTGGCCATGAACTTTTGCTTGCTTGCTCGCTCCACTAGAAATTTCCTGAACTTACTAGATTTGTTTGTTTGTTTTGAAATACAGTACCTTTATTAGTCCTCTGATAAAATGTTGCACATGGAAATCTCTTCTCCCCAACTTTTGTATAAAACGTGACATATTCCCACAACACACTCTGAAACGTCGAGTTTTTGAAGCATAGAGTCACCCCGAAGAGGGAAACGATGACTGACATACGACATCGTGGCAGTTTGCCTCCACCTTTTCCCATTTCTGATCGGTTACTTATGAATTCTAAGGTGGGAAGGAAGCCTAATAATGCAGTGAAAATCACAACCTGCAAGTTGTGGTGCATATTATGCATGAATACAAATAAACCTGTGTGTAAGGATTTTTCTTATTTCCATCCTCACAGAATATACATTTCAGTTTAAATGCAAAGCATTTACTGTCAGCTTTCAGAGCTCCTGCACCGAGCTGGCCAACCACTGAAAGCTCCAAAACTCGCAAGTATTGAAAATTAATCTGTATAACTGAAGGCTACATTTAAGACCATGCAGTGATGTTGATAACAATATGAAATACCCCTAATAGGGATGGTGAAAAAAGATTAGCCTCCATTTAGCAGCAGAAGTTAAGAGTACCTTCAATTTACACTCCATCCCTAGGATTGCACTAGAAATTTCTGGTGTAAAAACCACTTCCAAGTGAGTTAGAACGCACAGAAAGCTTCTGCTGCAAGAGGATGAATGTGTTTCAGAACTGTAACAGATACAGATAAACAAAGATGATAAACATAAACAAAAAAAAAATCATCTCCTCAGCTGTAAATGCATAAAAAACACAGTTCTACAGCAATGACATATCACTTCTGAAGGTACATATTATCACTGGTAAGATACTATTCTGGCAAGCAATATACCTTAAAAGCCTAAAATGCCTTTTCCTGAAGTGCAATGTAATGGCACGCAATCCGCCCTGGCAGGTTTTTCACCCAAGCTCCAGCTGTGGATGTACGCTCACTTAAGAACTTTTAACGATGCCTCTGTGGTGCAATGAGCTTTCACACTCAGTGCTCTTAAATCTATTTTTTCCCTTCCATCCAGTTAAACTGGGGTTACAGTTCAGCTGACAGCGAGCTCCGCGAAGCAGGGTCAGCTTGGTGCTGACATTGAAAGGACCAGGAGGTTCAACTCATCTGAACTTGTGAAGGATGACAAAAGTTGCTTTCTCCTTTCTTGTTGAAAGCCTATCGGCTGCACACTACTCCAGTATAAATAAACTTTGTGCCTTAGGCTCATGAAGTTTTTATGCAAACAGGGCAGAAACAAGACCCTTTATCTTCTGTTCTTCTCTTCAACTTTTGTCTCCATCATACCAATCAGCACTGCACAAAGCATCCTCAGTTGCAAGTGAGAGGGTTAGGAGTGTTCCACAATCAAGAGATTGCTCATGTACTTTCAATTTAATATTGTAACAAGCACCGTACTGTTTTCACCACCATTTATTGACTCTCGTCATGCTCCCTGAAAAGCTTTCAAAGTATTGCTTTTATTATGGTATTAAATAGTTACCTAACCTCCTCCGCACACACACTCCCACGTGCAGAGAATATACTGAAGGTGGAAAACACTGAAGTATAAAATTTGAGCATGCTGTTAGCAAAGAGCAAAAAGCAGTGTCTATCATTGTAAATACAGTGACAATAATGAAACAGAAAAGGATGTATTTATATTCCTGATAATTATATTGCCATGCTTGTAAGCTTCAATGTGTGTGTTTACCCATCCACATAAGAACAACCCTGTTTTTTTCCATCTGGAGGCCTGATCGTGTGAACTGATCTCAACAGCGTATCCCCGTGTTCACGCAGGGCCACAGGGAAGTCAAATCAGCAAAATCTAACGGGCTCGTCGCAGAGCAGACCTGCAACAGTGCTCCAATCAGTCTGCAACATGGATATTAAGAACGAGTTCTCCAATTTATTGTATGACTTTCCAAAAAAAAGCCTGAAAGTGTGATTTATAAACCATTGTTGGTATTATATTCTTAAGCTTATCCATCTAATTTTCCGGTTATACCCTGCTTAAAACTGTTTTCCAGATAGGTTGTACAATCCCCACTCAAACTCTTCATATGAAATGTGCCTCTAAAACTAGTCCATAGCTCCGAGATACTTATCCAGGTGTCATATAATAAAATACTTAATGGTTTAAGTTTTATAAATCTTAGTTCAGACAAAACCAGTACATTCTAACTTTGTGCTCCAAAACATGGTAGCAGACAAGAAAGGTCTGCTGTTACCATAAGCCAGAAGAAATGTTCCCCTCACCTCAAGAGGATGAAAGCGGAGCCTGCTTGCCCACACCTGACTCACACCACAGCTACTGCCCTGCAGCAGGGCCAGCTCCTTTTTTTTTTAAAGTATTTTCCACAATGGAAATCTGTGTTGTGAGCTCCAGGATTTGAATTCTAATGCATTTCAGTGAACTGTGCTGGTTTTTTTGGGTTTTTTTGTTTGTTTTTTTTTTTCCTGCCAACGGAACAGTCAAGTCTCTTGATGGCAAGACTGCCAGATATTAAAACCAGTTCCTTCTTTTTGTTCATTTCCTGATGAAAACCCCAGAACCCAAATTCTTGCAAAGCCACTCCAGCATTCCGGCAGTCACAACAATCACCTTCCTCCTCCTCCTCCTTCTCCCCCCACTGCCAACAATGGCAACAGAGAAAGGAGCAGGTTCATTAGTCATCCATCGCCTGCGTCACACCATCGCAAAGAGGAAAATTATTAGCAGGACTTTATGTTAAAACAGATATTCTGACAAGCCACTTTGCTGGGTCATTACAAAGTAATTCTTAATTCATCCTGCGTTACCAAACCTCCGAAAGCCTGAGCACAGCATGTTCTCTACAGTCATTAATAGAGTGGTAATGGGGTAAGCGGAAAGGGAGAAAGTCTGTGCTGCTGCAAGAAGGAAAAGCTACAACCAGACTCCAAATGACAGAAGGAGACTCGGGAAGGCAGAGGCAGCGTGGCTGGGCACACCAGCATCCTCTCCTCCACCATGCCACCTCTGGAGAGGAAAAATGTCCTGAGGGAGCGGATCCCCATGGCCAAGCTGGACCAGTTCAACCAGGGTCCAGAAGGAGAGGGATGTCCTTTCTCCCCTCTGGCTCAAACTCCCTGGCCTCAGGCACTGCCCGTCCCGTCTGTCCCTCGGCCCCATGCCGCATCCAGCGGGGACCTGACTCTGCCGCACTCCCTCCACTCAGCTAGTGTCGCTCAATCTCTCTACTCATCTGCTTGCACAGCATCTTGTGCATCAGGACTAATCTACATCGATTTCTACACCGCATCAGACTAAGTTAGAGTAATCATTACCGAGTTCCGTAAAATGTCATTTGCTCCGAGATACACTAGGGAGTTTTTCACCTGACTACCAAAGATTGTGAGCTGCACGTGTAGAATAATGCATTGCATCCCACGTAAAAAAAAATCCCTTAAGTGCTCATTGTCCCACACGTGCAACACTTTTTCGTTGCCAATTTTCACATTTTCTTTCTGTTTAGAGAATGCCATTTTTTCACACCCACAAAAGGAAGACAGCATCATTACGGACAAATTCTAGCAACCTAGTATTTCCACCTCTCTTACGAGACAGAGGTCTTGGTTGACTGATTTTCAAAACGTGAAAAAACATGAAGAAAAAAGGATATTTCCAAATATCAATAATGGAGCCGGTATTCACAGCAAGCCAGCCACACTCTGTCGAATATATTTTATCACCAAGATTTCCAGTTTACCTTAAGTTTACAGTTATTCTCTAGTAAACAGTTCACAGCAGACAAAGAACAGGTGTATAAAAAACTTATCAACTTTTTCCCCTGAAATTCAAAGGTCAGGGAAGCCAAGAGTTTGCTTTGAAGAAAGAACGAAGAGGGCACCAGGACCAAAACCCCTTATCACTCCTGACTGCGTAGGGTCTTGTGGAGACTGTACTGTCTGATGGAGATATCTGTTTTATGTGACCTGACGTGCAAGAAAAAGCCTAACCCAAAGGTTATCTCTATGAGCTGTCTTTCTTCATAAAGGGATTAGTGCTGCTAGGCGTAACACCGCACGGGGACGACAGAGAGGGAAGGGGAGATGCAACAGGTCAAGTTTGAAATATAAAATGGAATTAAACACCTAAACTGACAGTCAGTCACTCTCCGTTTTGATTCCCTTATCTGAAAGCAAAATACACTCCACAGTTTTGTGAAATAGAGAAAACAATACCTGCCAGTTTGAAAAGCAGAGGTCAGGCCGCCTGGGTTTATCCTTACTGTTGCAACTGGGATACGCTTTAGAAACGCACTCCAAAGTAGAAGTCGGAAGAAAAATGTTTTGAATTATAATGTCCCGAAGTGCTTTTTGAGCTAATTACCCAGTGCCACAGCCATTTTGCTAACACGTCAATAAAAATAAATAAAAAAAACCAAACCCCACAACAGAAAAAATGAGTATATTACATTTTCAAAAGCACATTCTACCTGGAGCAGCTACTCATTTCCCTGCGCTTTTCCACAGAGCCGTGCTGAGCACCGATGGCTTCATCTGGAACGGCCGCCTGGTGCCAAGCAGACATCAGAGAAACGGAGCCACCCGAATGAGATGCTGGGAGGATGATGGAGTAGAGATTTTCACGGGAGGACACGGTGAACTAATGATGGTTTAAGGAAGAGCAATCCTGGGAGAAATCTGCAGCTGGCGTGAGCTGCTGTAACTCCTCCTGACAGTCCTCCGACTGCTTTTATCGGTCGGGGATCTACTTCCCCGATCTCTCCAGATATCCAGGCTGCCTGGCTTAGTATCAAATTCCTCTCCCCAAAGTATGCTAGCCAGTATGTAATTACATGTTATCACAGTAGTATTATCAGCTGGCATCTTTCTTTTGGTTTGTTTCTTTATTACTTTGATAAGAAATTCAAATAGGTAGTGAAACAAGGAGAGAGAGAGACGGATTATAAATGTAAATATCGGGGCTCCCAGTACAAACCCAAGTGAGCTTTACTGTCCTCAAAACACTCTGTTCTCTTTAGCTAATAGCAGATGGTGGGAATGCACTGGTTTTCTCTTAGCATAGCAGCAAAATATTACCAAAAAATAAAGCATTTTCTTTTTTTTTTTAGCTCCTATAATTGATTCAGTAGTTTGAAACAAGAAACTAGCTATCACTTTGAAATAAAAAGTTTGAAAGACTTCCGATTTCATTGCACCTCTTGCAAGTTCTTCTACCTTCTGCATTTTGGCCCTTGAAGAGAAAAGTTCTTCACACAAATACGCATTTTCTTCAGTGAAATCCCTGCTCTATCAAAACCGATCAGAGTTATGTCAGGGATTTCATTTGTGTCAGGATTTGACCCAGACAGCTGTTCCAGCTACAGTATGCGAGAAGGAATAACATCCCATTAACAGGACAGACACTGGAGTGTCTTCCCCATACTAAGGTCAATAGTTTTGAAAGCGCATCTTTAAAAGAATAAAAGTTCATGATTTTCACTCCATATTATGATTCATTTTCACAGCTGATCACATACGAACCTTCACACTCTAGCAACGAAGAGTTGGCTATCATCGTATCAATACATGATTCTATGCCAAAAAATACCACTTTTTATGGTGTTAAGTTTTGCGGACGCAGAGTATTTCTGTATTACTACTCATGATCCACCTACTGCAATCTCTCTCTAAACTTTCAATACACTTCCACCATCCACTGTTGCTTTGAGACACTTCAAATTATAATTAACCAGTACATTCCAACATGTGCTTGCTACAGACTAAGCAAAAGCTTCTAAGTATAATTATGTTATCTAGTGAGCTCCATTAACAGCACAAATTGCTTTGAGCTGCTTATACCACAGCTGCAACCATGGAATATTTCATTAGAATAAGTGCAAAAGGGAAAAGTCGCATTTACTTCAGCAAAATCCCAGTACAGCTACAAGTACACTCAATATTTGTCAAGTACAGAGAGAGTTATTATGTGACTTCAAAGTCCATAAAATATGTTGCTTACAAGTAGCACTTGAAAAGTATTTGCTTCCCCTCCAGACCTGGGATCTGCCATCACAGGTTCCTGCTAATGAGATCCTATTTTAAGGAACCTAACTAAATGTACAGGAGCAATGAAAAATATTTATCTAGTGAGTGAGAGATGCTCAATTTTATTTTAAGTAACTGCATTACCAAATCTACCACCTGGGCTGACGACTTGCATGGCCTCTCCGAAACCTGCACCTAGAGGTGACACCACCACAAGGCTTCCAGCAGGGCCAGAGGGAGGAAGGCGACACCTTCTCCTCCTCCTCCTGACTCCTCTACCTCCTCAATATGAGGAGGACAGAATCAAGCATTTCATCATTTTTATGAAGCACATCTTTTTCACTGCAAGGACAACAAAGCAGTGGAACAGGCTGCACAGAGAGGTTGTGCAGTTTCTGTCCCTGGAGGTTTTCAAGACCCAATGGGATAAAGCCCCAAGCAAGCTCACCCGGCCTCTGAGCTCTCCCTGCTTCAGCTCGAGGTCAGGCCAGATGCTGCCTCAGGTCCCTTCTAACCTGGCATCATCCTACGATCATTGCTTAAGAATGCAATTTACTCTCTCTCTCATTGGATCCAACTTTCGATGATCACCTATTTTTTTCATTTGATTCTAGTTTTCCCCTCACTAGGCTCTTCTCTCCTGCCTCTTCCACCCTGGTAGCACATTTCTTTGGTAGCTTTCAAACAGTTGCAGGACCAACCCAGCCAGCCTTTCACCACGCCAACTTCTTGGATAGTAGAGCTGTTCCCAGTGTATCACTCCAGTGTCTAACTCTGTGCTCCCTAAACATTTTGGATCATGGATTACAGTAAGTCCCGGGAATTTAATACCCAGACTCTCACTTAGTTGAGAACACAAAAGAAGCCAGCTAACTACGCAGGCCACTGTTGTGGCCTCGTGGATCATGACCAACAGACTTCCATTTGGAAGCCACAAATCTAGTTTACTGTTTTGCCTTTTGCAGCAAAGCTTTCTCCCTTTCAAACCTGTATGTACTGAAAAGATGAGCAGTGAAAAAGGCACTGGAGCTCTCTCGTTCTTGCCTTCAGACAAGGACAGAGCACCGAATAAGTCTACCCTCAGTTCATATTAAGACTTAGTTTACTGATGTAAAGACTACAAAAATCTTTAAAAACCTTAAATCTGAAGAAGGCTGACAGCTTGTAGTGCGAAAAGCTTCTGCATTCACTCAGATAAAAGTTATGGAGGCCCAACACAAGGGTATCTTTTCATATTTGTAATTGTGTTGCAACACAAAACACTGCACTAAGGAAAGATAATAGTGCTGGGTGATGTTTGCATCAACCAACAACTTCAGTTTTAAGATGATTCCTTCCTGTAAAGCAGACCAACTCTAAGACAAATGAGTTTAGCTTAGTTTTATTAGAAAACAAATAATGATTAAATAGCTGTTTTCCCAGGAAGGAAACGAGCTTGCACAGCCAGAAGAAACCTATTCAAATTATTAGTTGTGCGAGAATCGGATCTTTTTCTGCACCGAGATCCAGCACGCTAGGCTGTTGGTTTGGCCTCCTCCAACACTCCTTCCCAGGCATCCAATAGCACTTTGCTCTTACTAAATGCAGTACTGAAACCTGCCAGGAAGAGAGAGAAAGAGACTGTTCATAAAGTACCGACTGTGCGCTCCCTGCAAACTGGCAGGACTGACTCTGCTTGCATTCTTAGATTAAAATCATTAACAGTGAAAGAGTGTAGGCAGCCCGGTGCTATTAAACTGAATGCCATGTCAACGGAGAATTTCTGTGAGGAAAAGGAATGAGGCAGGTTTTGGTTTTTTTTTTTAATCTTACTTTACAGGTAAACAATAAAGTCCATGTGGAAAAAAATCGCAGCATAAAATGCTAATTAAATTATCTGTTCAATTCCACAAGACATCTGAATTAGAGCCTACCAGTTTACCATTCATTACATTCCGCAGCAGTTCTCCATACAGTATTTCTCATAATATTCTTTAATGTCTGTTGGTTAAACGTTAAGGACAAAAAATTAATACGCATCAAGCCCATTCATTTGCTTTTAAAAAGAATACGCAGGCTCTCCAGTGCTGATCGCCACGTTCCTGCACCGCTGGAAAGCCGCCAGCTCCAGCACGGATGTAACATCAGTGTTTGGGTTTTGCGGAGTGGCAGTCCTCTGCGGTAATTACCAGCGTACACCTAAAGCAAATATTATCCTCTCGCTGCAAGCAGAAATAACGAACTGACCCTCCCTGTATTTTCACCGCCGCCCAGCCCGCCCCGTCGGCACGCTACGCGCCCACCGAACGTAACTCCCTGAGCCCTCGCTACCGGCGCCAGCCCTTTTGTTCGGGACCCGCGAGTTACGAGGATTAGTGCCTCCTCAGAGCATCACCAGCGCGCTAACCGAGAAACTCCCTTCCGAAAAGCTCCCAGGAGGGAGGGCTCCGAAGCCGGCACCCGGCAGCGCAACAGGGCGCCGGGCAGCGCTGCAGGACGGTGCCCGCGGGCGCAGGGAGCCCCCCCCCCACGGGCGCGCAGGGAGCCCCCCCACGGGCTTCACCCGGGCTTGGCGCGGGGACGCCGGGACACGTGCGTGGAATGTAAAGGCGGCAACAAACCAGCCTTTCGCCCAAATTTAACTAAATCCAACAGGAAACAATGCGCCCATTGACCGGCCCCGCGGAGCGCTCTGGGTGTGTAAGCAGATACGGGGGCCGGCCCGCGCCGGTAAACAACCCCCGGCCCAGCCCCAGGTCGCCAGCGGTGCTCAGCGCCCCACTGCCGGCCCTCCCACAGGGACAGCCGCGGAAACCTTCCTCCAAACCTGACTAAAGCGGCCGCTGAG
>VWZZ01007739.1:502953-517343 GCA_013399095.1 Psophia crepitans | reverse complement strand
CCCACCCCAACAGCCGAGCTCTGGGGCTGGGCTGCGGCCCAGCGGCCGCGCATTCTGCCGCCGTGCCCGGACTCGGACCCCTTGGGGGAACGCGTGGTCGTCGAGAGATGGGCTGGTGCTGACCGGGCTGCTCCCTTTGCCGGCGCCTCACCTGGCTGCCGGGAGCTGCGGTGGCAAAGCCGCCAGCCGTAACACCGAGGGACGGTGAGGTGGGAAAGGGTGTCAGCTGCCGCGGTTGTCACATGGCCGGCCAGGCGCCCGGTTAATTCACGTTTTTAGTTTAAGTACCAGGACTGCATCGTTCTGAGGAGAGGAGACACCCGTCACCAATCGCATCGTCAAAGGCGAAGCTCTCCTGTGGAAACGCTGCCCCCACCCATGCCCTCTGCTCCCTATTACTGCCCCCCGTACCGTAATGAAAGCAATCACTAATTACGGACAGCAGCAGGGATGCACCCGCATCCTTCTTAAGAAACTGCCGAGTGCCCGTGCACACGCGCTGGAGCACGCGTGTCAGGGAGCTGTTATCAGCGGCCGAACCCCCATGTCTGTGGGAGGATGAGCTCAAGGGACGCGGTGCTTCTCCTGGCCTGCCCACCACCTCACTCCTGCCTTCTGCTGGGACCAGCAGCTACCAAAGCCTTTGCTCTTGGTGCTCTTCCCTCAGCTGTGAAAGGGTCAGATGCATCTTGGAGAAGCTGCTGCTTATTGGAAGCAGGTGGGTGGGTGGGGAAATGGTGTATTTAATGGATGTGCAGCCATCATACACTGGCCAAGCATTTTAAGAGCCCATATCTCTGGGCAGCTAGTAGCTTCTCCGGCATCCCACCAGCCCTGCTTGCTGCCAGGCTGGATATTGTGTGCTCCGCATCACCCAAACGCTACCCCGGGCCTGGCCTGGCACTGGGCTCCCTGCCGGGCTCCCCGATCAGCTGCAGGGTCTCCCAGCGCCGGGCTCGCCCCAGCCCCACAGCTGACAAGGCTCGCTCCAAATCCACGGCACCGGCAGCCTGGAAGGACAGGAGCGACAAATGACACCATTTGCTAACAGGCCTAAAAATAGTTTCTGGAGAAGGCATAAAGCAGAAGTGGGATGACTACTTGCTCCTCATCATCTCTCCACGTTCCCAGTGGTGCTTTTTCTCTGCCCTCAAAGCTAAGATTGCTTATTTTACTTTTCAGGCTAGCACCAGAGAGAAAAGCTGGTTGAAACTCTTCCGTTCTCAGTAACTGGTATGCAAAGAAAAGGACAAGATTTTTCTAAGCGCTGCAGCCTTTGCTGGTGTGGTGCATAGCACACACAGAACAGAGAAAGGGAGGTGGGGGTTGCAAGTAGAAAAACTAAAACAGAATTATGCTGAGAGAAAGTGGTAAAGAAACCACTGATTATGTAGAAGTACACACATTTTTATTGACCTTTCTTTAGGATCAACATGTAGGATACACACCATGTAATTTATCATATTATTGACTAGTAATAAGAAATAATGAAAGGCCCAAACCAGGTATAAAGTATCTACTAATTGACCTTTAAATTGTATGCAACTATAAGCCTATGAAGCATGAGAATCAAGGCGTGCCAGCGAGTCTCTCTGTACTCTGAGATGGCTTGCACAACTCAAAACTGGTTTAATTAGTCAGGGGTAATTTATGTAGTGACCCTCTGAAATCCATGTTGAACCACTTACAATAGTAATGTGAACCTACTTTCAAAATATCTGAACAAGACACACCGTTGATCTCAGGATTTAAACATGCTGGGCTCCTCCTGTGCACACTGTTTATGTACGTTGTCTTTTTTATATTTTGGAAGCATATTTAAAAAAAAAGAACCAAACCTCAAACAAAACCCAATCTCTGCAGCAGAAAGTCTAGAATCCTGTCATTGCTCCGACTGAGGCTGCAATAGATGAAGATGAAGTGGGTGCAAGGGGCAGCACTCCCACTTACCCCTCCCTGCCAATGGAGGTCATTCCACAGCCATGACCACACTACTTACAGAGGCAGGTCCTGAATATCTGCACTTTTCAGCCTCGCACTACAGGTAACAGAAACTAGATTATAAATTGTGGTGGTCCAAGAGCTGCTTCCTGAGCCATGATGTCATCCCTTTTGTGGAGGCAGCAACTTTGAAGAGCGTGACGCTTGGCTGCCACAGTCTTCCCCTCAGCCAGCTGACTTAAATTTATCTGAGAGACAGACTCTCAGAGCCTCTGATTTTAAAAAAAAAAAAAAAGGGAGACAAGGAAAAAGGTCATGCAAAAGGTCATGCAAAATCACTTGACTCCAGGAGCAGTTGCTTTAAGAAAGAAATCAAGATCAGAGAATCACAACAAATCCATGGCAGTTTACAATAGCTGCCATCTTCTATGGTCTTGCAATTATAGTACCTATTCATCTCCAGATGTTCACAAGATGCCTTCTTTTCCCCCAAGACATTCAATGACTATAACATGCTAAAAAATTCCCTGCTCTCCTTCCCTCAGATAGACCTTCCTCCTCCTAGATATCACGGGGTCCCTCTATTTTAATGATGCCAGTGTCCTGCAGTTATAAATCCCAGGGGCATCTTACAAATGCTGGCTGCAACAAGAGTGTGGGAGCTTTAGGACAAGTGGGAACTCAGATCTTACAAGAGTTTTGAAGCCGAGCTATGACTGCAGTATTTGGTTTGTGTTACAACTGCTACTATAGAAATACAAATTAATTGCAATTTAGCATATTAGAATACAGTTTTTGTTTGCATTTTTATCTATAGTTGTCTAGACGATAGCTCAGGCATCCACAAAAGACCGTGTTCTGGAAGCGCGTTGTACTGGTCCTCTGTACGCTACTGGGAAGAAATAAATCTGGTCAATTGTCTGAGTCTGTTGGGACATTCACAGGAGCTCTGGTCAGGCACTTAACATTTGGAAACCTTGGAAAATGGTCACTGTGCACCTAGAGGGCAACACGAGGCGGTGGGGCAGTGATCCTGGTACGATTCCTACAGTGCACGGGCTCACGGTTGCTCTCACATACACTCCGGCTCACTCTGGATTGAAAGTCCCTCCACAGGGCAGCTATGAAGCTCCCCATGGTTGTTCTCCTGTGAATCTCTACCCGGGATATGGAAACGATCAACACGTATGCGGTGAATCTAGTTTCACCCAGTTATGGCAGACACACTGTGCATACGAGTGCATCCTCCTATCACACCATCAGCTACACATGTGCGGTTCCCACATCTACACACTAGGCGGGATTAACCAACTTGGAGAGCACTCTTCTGTATTCAAGAGAAATGGACTTTCTTCTAGAGAGATACCCAGAGCAAGATCCTAGCTCCAGGTTAAGGTGGCCGTAGAGAAGCTCATCTTTCTCCTTTCTTTACTGAGGGTTCAGGGAGATGAACTTCACTGGGCCAAACTCTTTCTCTGAATACTTCTTCACAAGCACAACTCCAAATGCAAACGTCCGAGACATTAAGACCAAAGATGACAATCTTTCTGCCCTGAACTAGTGTGTATCATCTCACCACAGTGTCACACAGAGGTGACACAATGGTTTCAACAATGCATTTAATAATGAAAAAATGAAATATGCATCAAAATAAACTGGAAAAGCTGATGCATGCTATCAGAATCAGACTATCGCCACTGCTGGCAATTGAGTGAAAGGCATTTAATCCCAGAAATCTATGCCACAAACAACCCTGAGCACTTTGATATCAGTTTTAAACTACATGGGAGAGGCTGGGAGAGATCAAGTTGCCTTGGAAAATGTAATGGACACCAAACTTCTTGGGTTCCTGATAGATTACCTAAGGGAAACAGCTTCCCGCTCAGAGGCTTGGTAATTACCTCTGTGTGCATGAACAAAACACATGAGGTTTCTCAACATCACTAACAACACCCTGCCCAGCATATCGAGTCTAAATCGGAACATCAAAGCTTCAGAAAAATAAACAAAGAAGCCATTGTATGCACAGAGAATAGGTACGGGGGAAGAGAGAAATAAAAATTCCAGCTAATCCCTACAGGTGACCCACAAAAGTCCTAATACCCTTAACACAAGCAAATTACAATGCCAAACACTATTAGCAGTGATTGTATCTCCTCTCAGCTCTCTCACTTTCCTCGTGGTGGATGTCATCAAATTGAAACATGCAGAGTTTCACATCACAGCCTTTGATCGGAACTGCAACCCTTACCGGCTGCAGGCTCCATCCCATCAACTTAATCAGGACCCATACTGGAATAATTTTATCTCATTGTTCTTGCTGTATTTTTCTTGAAAGTCATCCATTACTTGTTTTTTTAAAATATTTTCCTTAAGAATTATTTAAGTATGATTATTATTTCTGGTAGCAGTGTCCCTCAGAGTGAGGTTCTCTGCATCACCGATTATCAGCCAAAGGAGCCAGCAGCTGCTCTCCAGCAGAAAGCAGAGGTGCCAGCGGCCTCTCCAGCAAGTCTCCAGTGAGAGGCAGGTGAGGACCCACACACCCAGCCCAGCAACTGTTCTGCCAAACAGGCTGTCGCTCTGGCTCAGATGCTCTTGGTACACAGGGGCATAAATTGTAAGAGAGCACTAGATCCATCATGCACATTTGCACATCAGACTGCTATATGTTCCCCAAAATGATCAAGTTTCAGCATCCTCTGCCAGGTAGATAACCACAGAAAATATTCCTGATTTTAAAAGCAGCGCAGACAATACTTATCCAATGGCTTTAAAATAGACAGTATTTAGACCATATACACTTTGCTGTGTATTCAGAAATCACATTGAGAGGCTAAGCTGTCAGCTCCCCGTCCTATTACAAGCCTCACAACTACAGAGTATCACATCACAGCGAGAGCAGTACACTAATACAGCCAACACAAACCAGATGGAGTTAAGCCCGTTTAATTCTATCAGTAGAAAGCAGTTAAGAACAATGAATTGCTTTATTCTGATAAAAGTCTGAACTCTCCATATTACACTGGATCCATCATTCCCCTGCATACCAGTATCCTACTAGATTAAAAAAAGAAGAAGGAGAGACAGACACATGCCCAGGAAAATGATTCCAGTAGTCTTAACGCTTCAGGCTAGCACCACGCTCAGTAGACACACAAACACTGCTAAGCTTGGCAGGCTTCAGTTAAAATACTGTGGCTGTGACTTTGCATGAGCAATCATAGGGAAAAGAAATCTAACCACAGCACACAGCGAGTATCGCAGCCCTGCTGGAAGGACACCTTTTGACTCATAAGGAGAAAGGAAAGGTTCGTATCCTCCCTTCCTGCCCACAGATGTGTTCCACAAAGGACTCTCATATCCTGCCCACCTCCCCTCCCCGCCGTGGAGCACAGCACCTCATTGCTGAACCGGGAGGCAGCACCGGCACAGCCAGTGGAGGGGCTCCGGCAGCCGGAACGTGACCGGCAAGGAGCACACATCCCTGGGGACAGCACAGCCGCGATCCTGCTTAGGCGCACGACGCACCACTCCAAAACCGCCCACAGATCGGGACTCTGTTTGCCTCTCATGATGTCAGGCACTCCTGAACAACTTCCAAAATACCCTGAGACTCTGAGTTCTTCATGTTATTTTCTTCTGCCTTCTCCACCCAAACTCAGCATCCCCCCTTCTCTAGCTGCATGGCAAAGCCAGCTTTGAAGCTTTATTATTTCCTGTCAACATTTAAATAGTTAGCATTCATTTTCTATTAGTTTTCTGCAGCACTCTTTACAAAATGTTTTACAAACTCTAATTAATTTTTCAGACAGGACTTCAGCATCCTTTGGGATGTCTGGGGGTAGTCTTTACACTGTTGGTCACAGGAGCTCACTCAACTTCTTATATTTGTTTCATAAGCGTCTGCTAGAAAGGATGCATACAAATCTTTTTTTGTAAGAGACTTACAAAATCCACAGAGACAGAACTATTTAGCTCGGAGTCCTTTGGCTGCTGTTATCCCAAATAATTTTAGAAGTGGGGAAGTGAAAAAGTAGAATAGCATGCCTCAGAACTGAGAATAGGATTTTGGTCTCTCCTTTTTCCAAACACGGTGTGTCCTTTGAGTCCTTTGCTGAAGCTTTTAGTAAATTACTAATGAAAAGGAGCCTGATGATCTCATCCTAAAGCACATCATAAAACCAGCCAAGAATAAGGTACAACTTGGTAGCATGTGATAGCTGTGTATTTCGGAGATGCTCAGAACTGACATAAATATCATGCCAAGTTGGCTGTAGTAAGGTGGGAGGAGCACCAGAGAGATGGTAAACCTCACACAGTGACTGTTTTATTACCAGTCACTCCATGACCAGCTCAAATTTTTAAAGTAAGAATGGATACACCTCAAAGACGACATTTATTGCATCTCCCTTTCAAAGGGAAAAGTATCTTTCCTAAAATCAATGCTTTCTGGAAAAAGAAACTGAAGAACTATTAATTGTATCTTTGCAGAAGCTTCCAATTATGAAATGCAAATGTAGATATAAAAAAAAATTATCTGCTTTCAAGGGAAAGATAAAAATTTACAGAGCTTCCCTTGGCAAAATATTACAGCAAAATACACATGACGCAAACATGCCAATGGTGGAGACTTGCAAGAGAACACTTGTAAGAAAGAGTTGCTTAGCTTTTTTCTCCCAGAACAGATCCCTTCCACCCAACGGTCCCCTCCTCCACAGTCCACCTAGCACTCACTCCCCAATTTACCAATTAAATATTGCCCCAAAACATAGCAGAGTACAAAAGATTTCCTCAACTGCTTCTTAATACACCACCATTCTGAACAAGCAGCAAAGAGACCCTACCAAAGCCCAACTTTCAGTCTCACAAGGACTCACTACTGAGCTCAGACGCCGTGCTTTTTAAGCCTATATCCCAAGTCACATAGACATGTTATTAGTGAAGGAGTATGTGGGCCACTTAATGCAGAAGCCAACCAACCGGAAAAAAACCTGCCTGATGATCTCAGCTAGCCACAGGTGAAGAAAATAGACCAGTGACCAGATGTGATTATTTGATGTGCGCTTGCAGATCATGTCAGCCTAGGGTCAACTCTCTCTACTGCTGCCACTGAGAACAATGTACTGGCTTACAACCTCTTCTTTCAGGTGCTCCATCACCAGAGCTTCTCCTCCTGCCTCCATCCCTGGAAACAGCTCACACCAGCAGGCCCTGAGGGATGCAGAGCACCCCATTTTCTCTCACGGTCCAAAGAGCTGCCCTGCCTTTCCTTTTAAACGCTTCCTGCCTGTTCCCCGGAGTACCCGATCAGACCCAAATACAGGGGTCCTCCCCTTCTCAGAGCCGTGCCCCTGGCTTACCTGACCTGTGCACCACTCAGCAAGCCCAGACATGTACATTAAGAGATAATTTATGGAAAAACAAACAGCAGTTGACTAGCAAGCAGTAGGCAAGCAGTCGTGTTACACACGGTGTTGCAATTTCTGTTGTAATGGTAAGTGTTCAAAACTCACAGATGTCAGGCACCTGAAAATTACACTAGGAATGGAATTTTTAAAGTAAGAGTTTGAGTGCTTCATCTTCAATTGTCTGAGTTATCACGGTGCACTGAGGTCACAGTTTTGTACTTTTATTGGAAAATACAACCCAGAATTTACATTTCCATTATTTAAAAAAATAGCAGCAAATTGAGGTTTTTAAATCACTTGGCTCCAGGTTGTAAGATGTTAAATAAATCATTTCTGATGAAATCAGCAGCATTCACAAGACTCTGACAATAGAGTCAAGATGATAAGTATTCATTTCAGCTGTGGCTGTAAACACAAACACGAGCTAGATTCGCAGAGCCCGTGCTCTTCTGGAGGAGCCTTACTCCGCGCTGCCTTGCAAGCTGTGCAATCATCCAGGTCTCTCTCAAATCAGTTTCAAACTGCCACGGAAAAATATATTGAAACCTGCTCTACCTCACTAACAAGAGTTAACAAGGAGGTGGAGAATCATATCCGATCTGTACATTTCATTTGCCCTAGATTGTTAATGACACGTTCCACTTCATAAAACTTCATTAAGTAATAGAGAAAGGAGAGAAGCATCTCTCCATAGCCAGGCACACCTGAAGCCCCGGAAGAGTGCATTTTACGTCCGTAAATTCAGTGAAGGGGTACAAGACACTTAGTACTTTTGTAACACACTGAGGAGGGCAAGTAATTCCAAAGAGCAGCTGCTTCCAGTTAGGGCAACTCAGCTGGAAAGCAGAGGTGCCTGTCAAACTAATTAAAACGCGGAGAAGCTGTTTATCTGAAACTCCAGTTTTTAAGCACTGGCCAGCCTACTCCCAAAATGTAATTAAAAAAAAAAAGAAAAAAAAAGCAAGTGAGAGAGACAAGTGAAAACATGCTTAAGCACTGCTGAAAACATACCTCTGAGCTATTCTCTCAACAAATATTTTGGGAAGTTTGTGAACAGAAGGATTATTGTGACTGTGGTGGTTGTGAGTGGGAGGAATTTACTCTCCCCAACTCAACCAACTGCATCGATGATGATACAACAGCCCTCGAGGGCAATGAGCTAACTGCGTTGGCTCCGTGCGGATGAAGGTTTGAAGTCACTTTGTTTAAGTATATGTAGAGTAGGCTGGTATCTCTAGTTCTCAGAAAAATGAATCTTTGTTTGCAAGGATTTAATAATTAGGCAGTTCTATTTGAAGATGGCTAATATGCTTTTGCGCTACAATATGTATCCCGTAGCAACGTTTGCCTAACAAAAAGTAATTGAGATTTGGGTTTTTGAAAGTTACCAATACACTTGATCCCAGAAGTGCATCACGCGTTCCTTTTGACTTCTGTGGGAAGATGTGATTTATGAGAATAAATTTAAACAAACAACTGTTGCTTGGCTAGTTGAAGGTTGAAGGGACTGGAAAGGATGCAGTGATTATCTGAAAGCATGAAGGGTGTGTAAACACCAAGGGGAAAGTCAGATTGCTGAAGAAAGCTCAAGAGGGTGTAACTCGGGGCAATGAGATAAATATATGTGTTTTTAAGCCCTGAAATATTGGCTCCTAAAACAATGACATTATTTGTATATACAAAAGAAGCTCTGGTCATTTCAGAAGTCATCGCTATTTGTCACTGAGGGAAAAAAAAAGGGGAAAGTGGACTAAAAGAAAGTTAAGAAATTTGCTATATTGATGAGGGGAATATGAGAAACAGCAATTTCACATGGTTTGCAGTTATGTGGATTATTTTTAATGGATAATTCTAAGAGGTGTGCTACCTGGGCAACTGCCTAGGAAGTCTGAAAAGCCTCTGTGGCCCTTAGGTTCTCCGTGATTACACATGTGGCGTTCAGGGAATACACAAGCATGTGGTAAGATGCCAGCAAGGTATTGGGCCTCATTTAGATGATTTGAATCATTCACCAGCTTTCAGTTTTTTATATAGAAATTTAAAACTCCTGGAGGTAAAAATAATTGTTATTTTTTTTTATTATTATTATTTATTTATATTATTCGTAAATGTAAACTGCATGAGCAGACACAGCTAAGAAAAGATTGCTTTTTAACCTGTCAAAAAGACAAATTCCTTACCTCCTAAAAGCATTCGCCAAATGTCACGATACCTTATCTCCTAGTAATTTCCAGGCAACGTACTAACGGACATGGACTTCTTATGTTAGAAAGGAAATACAATTGTTCTCTTGGATAGTTACTCAAGGCAGCTTTCAGTGTATCAAACATGATTTAAACTTATGCCTTCTGTTGCCTGTACTTGCCCAGCTATTGTTCACGTTTGTCTGCAGCCAGAAAGGAATTCAAAGGACCAAGTTATTCACAGCACCCCCAAACATGCACAATAGTTCCCTGATCTCTATCAAGTTCAAATGCATCCAAAGATATTTGGGAAGGGAGAAATAGTTTGAAAATATTTTAGCACTTACTGTGCTAATTATAATAAATTGGTATAAAACCAATTACCAATTGGTAATAAATTGGTACAAAACCAATAGCAGAATTGGTTTTATGTGGTTGTATGAGAAATGACTGTAATAGGCTCCACGTATGACAGACGTTTCATGTCAGTGTCAAAGGGCTAAACAGTATTAGAGGCTACTTAGTGTGCCTGGTGGTTTCAAACAAGCTTAACCTGTTCATGTTTGTCCAAGAACGCCCAGGCTTGGCTTTAAGGTTTTGGCATTAATAACGGCTGCTGCCTCCATCTCTTGTTCTCGCTCCTTCACCACGGTAATTACAAATGAGAGCTCATGAAGAGGAGAGTTCAAGAAAGCTAAGGGGAGGGCAGGCACGGGGCTGGAAAGATACATGGACAACTTACATAGCGTTCCTTTTTCCACCCTGTTATCCTGTTAGAGTTTAAAACAGCCAAATGGATTTGTCAGGAATTAATTCTGTCAAATCAATCTAATTTCCTTCCTTGGAGGATAATTGGTACTGGATAAGAGGTAGCAGCAGATGGAATACATATTGAATTTAATAAGGTTTCTACCTTATTCAACACAGTCAGCTGATGCCATTATAAAGTGGTACACAACTGGCTGAAAAAAACACTTTCAGAGATTAGTTTTCAGTGGTTGGCAGCCAAAGTGAAAGAATATATTGAGTGGGGTTTTGCAGGGATCTGTTCTTCAATATTTTAATTAACAGCTTGGCTGGTAGAATAGAGAAAATGCTCACTAAATTTACAGATGACAGAAAGCTCAGAGAGCTTGAAAATAACTACTGAACATGAATCAAACAAGCCATCTTCTTGCAGAACAGCAAGTTGCATCGTAGGATATATCCAGTGCAGCCAGTAGGATACACAACCACATGCAAGATGTATAGCAATCTATACGCTGCTCACCAGGCCCTCACCCTCAGCTGGAATTCTGGGTTGTGTTTTGACCCAGCATGCCTTAGACCTCAAGACAGACATGGACTAATGGCAGAAAACATAGAAGACAACTACATGAATGAGATGCTTATGAGCAGAGATTGAAAGCATGAGGATGCTTTATCTAAGGCAGAAGATTGCCAGAGAATAGGATAATAATTTTCAAATATGTAAAAGCTTTGTTTCAGTAAGAAAAACAAACTTCTCTGTCTACTGAGGATACGGCAAGAACGAACAGGTTTAATTGCAACAGGGGTAATGTTGGGTTAAACACTAGAAAGAGCTTCCTAACTGCAAGGTTCATAAAAGTGGTGGAATTGATTGCCTGGGGTCAGTGTGGTGCCTTCATCATTGTCCAACCTGTTCTTGAGAGCCTCCAAACATCCCATTATTTTGGTACAACTGATTTTCCGCTTGGGCTTGGGGTTGACTAAATAAACTCTTAAGATTCTTTCTGGTCTTTTTTTTTTTTTTTTTAAATACTTTTTGGTGGTTTAATTCTTTAAAACCAGACTGTGAAGGCCCAATGTACAGCAACCAGCATTTATTCCAAAGGATATCTGAACGGCATTCATGCCAAAAGGCCAGCATACAATGCTTTAGGTTAGAATTAGAGCTTACAGGTATCAAGGATACCACAAAGGACATTGAAATGCTTTGTGTGCCACTGCCACAGAAACAACTATTGATGCCTGGAGAATTTTTATACAGGTTATTTGTAAATCCTGTGATTCTGACAGTGACCTGAAGATCTATCCCAGAGTTTGCTACCACCTGGCCTGCTTTTATATTAACATTTGCACAGGATGTTTGAGTGGCTGTGGCAGCATGTAACTGATATGACTGAGGATGACAGTTGCCAGAGGGACAGGCTGCTGCCAAGGAAGCCAAGAATCTCAAACTCAATATGCTTCGTAAGAATAATCCTAAAAATTACAGCTGCTCAAGGGCAAGGAGTTTGTTAGGTCATTTATACTCCAACTGAAATGCATTAAATATTTGTTTGGGTATTCCTACCCCTCCTGGTCATATCCAATGATGATCACCATAAAATACAATTTAGCTACCTTTCCAAAAGTGAAATCATCACCCGCTTTCTTCAAAGAAGTCATTTCTGGGGAACATATGTGTCTATCAGGATTTAAGTGCTGGAACCACATTGCAAATGTGGTTTTCTTCTGTAAACCAGACCTACCAAGGACTGTACCACCTTTAGCAGAAGTTACACTCAAAACAGCTATTCTGTGTTTTTCATGGGAGACATACGTACGTGCAAGAACTGAGCATGGTAATGGCATGCCAAAATTAGCAGAAATGATTGGGACAGCTACATTCTCCTCTGAAACCTTCACAGGCACCAGTCTTCTGGAAATCAGACCCTCACCGTGTCTGGAATCCCCAAATCAGACATTCGCAAAATCCCTCTTTTGGGAGCCTGAGAGGGGGAGGAGGCACTGAGAGACGTGTGCCTTCACACATCCCCAGAGACAGCACTTCACAGACATCTTCACGTATTCTACACACTTTCAATTACTTATGTCATTATGCGATTGCATACACAGACAACGCTGCTATTTACATTAAAATATAGGCACGCAATAACATCTGTGGCTACAGATATACATAAATCAGTGTATGGTAGCCAAGTCAACATCAAGTGACCAGCCAGCTAAAATGGCAAATTCAGCTGCAAGAAATCATTTCCCTGGCTTACAAAGTACCTAGAGGCTTCACAGGCTGGTTAGCAAGTTATCGCTCTCACTCTTCACCCAGCAGCAAGTGAGTTAAGCAAGTTGTTGATGAGGAAAAAGTGACTCCAAGACTCCACAGCCCACACTTTCTGAAGCAGGATGCACGGAGAGAGTTAGTAAGGCTCTGTCAATTAGATGCAACAGTAAAATGGCATCCCATCTGCTCTACAAATGTCAAAGAGCTTCATGGCACCTGTCTGGGGCGGGGGAGGGAAATGAGCAGGGGTTTACCACAGGTTTGGATACTCCTGTGAAACAAAGGACCCTTTGTACTAGTGCCTTCCACAGCAAAAGTCATTTGGAATCTTTTTTTCAGTGGTATTTTATATCAGAGGGTGAAAAAATAGAAAACATATACATACCCTTTCCACAGTAAGTGCCTTACCACAAAAGTCAGAGTAAGTTTTGTTCTAAGTTTGAAGGTGCAGTAACTGTAGCTAAAGACTCCACTGGTGGGAAAACACTCCCCTCAAATACCAGTGTTGAAAGAGGAATGAAGTCAGCCACTTACACTTGAAAAACCTCATTTCCCTACCAGAAGGGTCTAAACCTGTTCCTAGTAAATTCTAGGTTTGCACATTGCAAAATGTACCATACCAACCGTAAATCTCCCACTCACTTGCCCTAGAACAAGAGCAGTCTCTGGTAAGGAGCAGCAAGAGGTTTCCCTTCTCCTTCATAATCCAGGTGGGACTGGGGAGAGCCACTCCGTTCTCCCTGTTGCACTGAACAGAGACAAGCCTCTCCTGAAACCCCAGCGCTCCCTTCCTGCAGCTTCTCTGCGTTAGCCACTTATGATTGCTTTAAAATGTCCAAAAACTAATACAATTTGCACAAACCCCAGAAAATGAATGTTGACATGGCTATAAAGCAATAACCACAGCTCCTGAAAAGCACTTTATTTTCCTTGGTGTGACTATCTTCTGTGTTAAATAAACCAAACTCAATCTAAAATCATCAGTGCTTGGACGTTATCACAGCTGAGGATTACCTTGGCAACTGTGGGAGGGAGCTCCCTCTTTTCTAGGCAACCTGCTCATACTGCCTGAACTGCCACGATGCCAGCCATCCACAGTTCAAGGTACTGTAATTCTTGCAGTAATAAGGAGTGACAATGCTACCTGGGTTAGAGTTACCAAAGTCAGAGGAACATGTGAAGTAAAATGAGAGCTTTTGTCTACACAAAGGGTTCTAGAAAGTCTAGAAATAAATAATGCAGGAATAAATTCAGGATCAGGAAATGACAGATAGTGGGACCATGATGAAAATTTTCTTGACAAATGTTTGCCCAAATAGATCTTTCATGTTGTTCCAGTTTCTGAATATGTTTTGTTACTTCTTCAAATATTATTTAGCATTTAGGATGCACTTCCTGTTTATTACAGAAGGATCTGGACACTTCACCTAAAGAGCAAGCTCTTCTTGTACTAAACACTGTATATAGATTAAGGGTGTTTTCACCCTACATCTGAGTTGGAAATAGAGGGTGAAGATGCACAAAGATGAAGTTATTTGCACTGGGAAACACAGCAAGTAAGTAATAGAGTCACAAAGGAAACCAGGGTCTTCCTGAGTCATGGCCCAGGGTGCTGCCAACTGGACCATGCCATATTTCTCATGCTGTAAATAATCCTGCACCACTCCAGGCTGCACATGATGTGCTCCATGGCTCTAGGAAAGTAAAGGTATAGAATCATAGAATGGTTTGGGTTGGAAGGGACCACAAGAATCATCTAGTTCCAACCCCCCTGCCATGGCCAGGGACACCCTCCACTAGACCAGGTTGCCCAAAGCCCCATCCAAC
>VWZZ01007739.1:428499-502878 GCA_013399095.1 Psophia crepitans | reverse complement strand
CCCCAACTCCCTCAGCCTGTCCTCGTAGGAGAGGTGCTCCAGCCCTCTGATCAGCTTTGTGGCCCTCCTCTGGACTTGCCCTAGCAGCTCCATGTCTTTCCTGTACTGTGGACCCCAGAGCTGGACACAGCACTCCAGGTGGGGTCTCACAAGAGCAGAGTAGAGGGGGAGAATCCCCTCCCTTGCCCTGCTGGCCACACTGTTTCTGATGCAGCCCAGGACACAGTTGGCTTTCTGGGCTGTCAGCGCACACTGCTGGGTCATGTTGAGCTTTTAATCAACTAGCACCCCCAAGTCCTCCTCAGGGCTGCTCTCGATACATTCTCCGTCCAGTGTGCAGCTGTGCTTGGGATTGTGCCCCGACCCACATGTAGGACCTTGCCCTTGGCCTTGTTGAACTTCATGCAATTTGCATGGGCCCACCTCTCAAGCCTGTCAGGGTCCCTCTGACCCATCTTAGGAAATGATCTGTTTTGCTGGACACCTTTTATACAATGAAATAAACATAACAGAAATAAACCTGTTAAAAACATTACAGCAACAACCACAGAAAATAGGCAGCTGTAAACAGACACTCTTGTAACTGGGAAGGGAAAATGTTCTGTAAAAGTCCCAAACCATGCAAAGATGTGGGAGTATTTGCTGGAAAGTAACACTTCTGTACTACCAAGTGCATGCAAAATGCAGGGTTTCACAAGAAACCAAACTGAAATATCAAATATTCTTAAAGTCTTTTTGCAAGGAAATTGACATCTTAGAACAAAAAGCTTTATAGTCATCTGGAGAACTTTATCAGCACGTGATCTTTCTGGAAGGTAGCACAGTGACAGGCAGTCATATTTCAATTGTATTTGCCATGTAAAATTATATTAATGATTATTATAGTAGCAGCGGACACTACATCATAGTGACCCACGGTCACCATTTGCTGACACAGTACTAAAGATGAGGAATCATCAAGCATTCAACTATAACGGCCCTAATGTAGGTTTATAAGAATCATAGCGATAGTTTCATCTCTCTTCATTTCAGGGTGTCACAACTTTGGGATTTCATGTTACCTCCCCATATTGAAAACTATATGCCAATACGGTGAACGAGGAAAAAAAGAAATGAGACGTTTAGAATCATCTAGCTCCTGAGTCCTTTCCATATCGGTGTCAGTGGAGTAAACTAATTGCTTTTGAAACCTCTACTGCTAATCTTCACTGCTGAAATAAATAGCAGGTGCCTTCCTCTTATTTACTGGCAGCAATGCAGGTAATATATTGTTTCTGAAGCTGTGGTTTTCAGCTGTTGCTTCATGAACTTCTGAGGCCTTACTAAGTATCTTACTGAAGTTCTTATAAAGTAATTAAGAAAATTTCTTAGTTTCTAATAACCTTAAATTCACCACACCGATTTGCATCTACGCCTAGACATCTTTAGGAATACAGAAAGGTTGCAAATCACTTTCGCTGAGTTTCAGCCAGAGTCTGAAGCGAACTAGATAAGTTAGGGTACCAGCTCATTGGTTAAACATGCAGAATATGCCATTATCATGGTATGTACTAGTGGAAGCCACAGCAAACTTTTAGGAACTGTTGCAAGCAAAAACGTCTGTGGGATAATTAGTTATCTTGGAGCAGTTTAGTAGCCAGTTTAACATGGCAAAGTCCTAGCAGTTAGGTGGCTAAGTGGCATAGAGGCCCTCAAATACACATACACTGTGCTCACCTGCGAGGTCTTTAAAGGAAGGAGGAAGAGGTGATCAGCAAGAGGAGATGGCCACAATGTTTTCAAGGAAATGACAAAGTCTGTTTAAAGACATCTAAGCCTTCAGGTTTCCCTCTGTTAGGGCCTTGAGCCTCTTTGATTTGTCAGGAGCCCAGGCACCCGCAGCCTGAGTGGGAAGTGCTCCTGCTTCTTTTCAGGTGCTTAAGCACCTTAGCAACCTCCCTCCATCCATACTTCTGGCCTCTTTCAGGAGGCGCAAAAAGCTTGTCTTACTTCAAAAGCACAGAGGCAAACCCATGGATTTCGAGGGAAAGCGGGACAAATTTAGACAATAATTGGGCTAATGGAGAAGGTACAGGAGCTTCCTAGGCATCACCTTAGACCCTACCACACTAGTGTAAAAGATCAGGGAGAGGAGAGGGGGACACATGCACATGCACACACACGTTGGGGCTGGACGCAGAGCCTGTACAGAGGATACTGCCAAGTGGGCTTTGACTTCTTTGATCACGGGATAATGGCTCCACGACAGATCTCCTGCTATTCTGCTGTTATCCATCTAGTGAAGAAAGACAGAAAACAACAAAGCGAACTAAACTCTCCCCTCTCAACCAAAACAATGCAAACAATGGTCAAAACCCAAGGAAGTGATGGAAAGGAGGGAAAAAAAAAGCACAAATTCTGAAGAGTGGGAGAGGGGAAAAGAGATACTGGGGTTCACTGTAAGGTCACAAAAGGGACAGGAACAAATAGCAGCTCGGTCTGGCGAACGTATTAAAAGCCTGTTCGCTAATAAAAGAGCTATGAGGACTCAAACAGGAGGAACTGAAAGTCTTAATGCATAATAAAGTATGAGATTTAACTGGCATAGCAGAAACTTGCTGAGAATTTGCATGACAGAAATATTAATGTAGAAAAGGTACGGCTTGTTTGGGAATGATAGGCAAGGGAGAGACCTGCATTTGTATTTCAAAGGTAACCTACGCTTGTCCCAAACTCTGGAAAGACAGAGCAGAAAGCCCTGTCCAGAGTTTTGGGGCATTAATAAGAGGGGAAAATAACAAAAGGTCTGGCACTGCTGAACACCTACTATAGATAACTGAATCACGTATAAAGCAGGGTGAATAAGGATTATTTCTGAATAGTATCACACAAAGCAGAACCTGCTGGTAAGCAGAAAGACCTAACTACCCAAACGCTGCTGAGACACAGAACCCACAGGCCACTAAGCGCATCTTTGGTACGTAGGTGAGAGAGAGTGGCTAGAGGGAGTCATAGCAGATGCAACCTGGACATGAAATGGAGAGAAACTGAGCCCTATCCATCCCCAGAGAGGTCACCTAAGCGGTCTGGGTCCCTACCGGCCCCTCGCAGGGCTGCCCCACGCATGTTCAGTAGTACACTGATATACCTTACAAATAAGAAGGAAGCAGATGAGATATATATATCCATTTTCATATGGTTCCCCATGCTGCTTAACATGGCATGTGCATGAAGAAAATGGTCTACATTAAACTGTCAGTGTATGTAAGTACATGAAAGGGAAACATTACCAAAGGGTATTTATCAGTGATTCCTCATCAAACTGGAAAGATGCATCAAGACATGTTGGCACTATTCACTGTTTTTACAGGGTACTCATTTAGAGGCTGCTCGCATTTTGAGAGTTGTGACCAAGACATCCCTTTCGAGGCTCTTCTAGGGCCAGTAACCATCCTCTCCAGATCATGATGCTCAGCAGCCTGCAAGAAGTGCCTGAGCCTGCAAAAGCCAACAGAAAGTGCTGGAAACCATGAGTGAGTAAGAGAGGACCATGTCGTAGGGTGATCCGTCGTTGTGGATGATGCAATCTGATTACTGAGTTTTCAGATTGCACAAAGCTAGAAGGAGCTCCAGGCATATCGGAGAGCATGATTCACAGATGGATGTGGGAACCCGAGAAATAGGCTAAGACAAACAGAAGGCAGTATGCAAAAAGAACATACTGTTGCAAAATACTTCACTTGGGAAGAAATAACTTAGGATGAACAGGAGATGGGAGACAGCTAGCCCTGCAGCAGTTCTTACAAAAGGATCTGCAGGCTGAACATGAGTCAACTTCTTTCTGGCTTTCATATAAAAGCAACCTTTATGTAAAAGATTTACTAACAGATGGCAAGTAAAATAAATCTTTTGCTCTCCTCAGCATTTCAAGACCTCCATCAGCTGGGCTACAAGACTCATTGATGACATTGCACTTCAAAAAAGATCTGAACCAATTAAGAAGAGTCCTGAGGAGAACACCTTAAATAACGTAGGGGCCTAGTAACTAGGCCCACAAGACAGGCCCATGAAAAAAACCCCAAACCAGCCAACACCCAGGAGTTAGTGCTAGCTCTAACTGGAAGACCTTCAACCTAAGAATTTATGTCAGCTGGCATTTCCTTGCCCCTCTGCAAACACATGAAGTTATGTGGACAGAATTTTTAATTTATTTTTTTTTTAATGGAAATAGAGATTAGGAGAAGAAAGCAGCGATTTTTAACCCTCTTGATTTTACAGTGCCTGAAAATACAATTTCAACATATCTCAAATACTGAAAAAAAACCCACCTGGCATAAAAAGATACCAAAAATGTATTGGGAGAATTACTTAAAGAAGAATTCTCATTATTCAGGAAGTCTAACCTAAGCTTCAGCAGCTGAGATCAAGCTACCTACTTACAACAGACTATAAGAGGAAGAAAATTGAAAGTATTAAAAAAAAAACTCTTCATATTTTATGAAGAAAGAATAAAGCGCAGTTTCTTTAATTTTTTTTATGATTTTCTCTTAGACAATCTGAGCTTAAAGATCTCTCCATAGGGGTATCTTCATGTTCAAGTGATATCTTTCAAATTCGTTTAAACCAAACGTATAGCGTCACTACATTGTCTTTCCTTTTAATTTACTTCCTCTGCCTCCTCTGTCCGGCAGAGTACACATTTAACTTCACTCCCTTTAGGGCGCATGGGTTCCCACTGATCCAGGGAGGGATGCAAAGAGCCAAGTCTTCACCAGCCAGAATGACTCAAATCCCCTAATGAGTCTTCTGAAATCATAGGGACTTTGGAAATATATTTTCAGTACTTCTGGATGGGGATGTATTCTCTATTTATCACCCCTGAAGGAACAGTGAAACTGAATAGTCCAGATTTTTTTTATTTTTTTAATTCTTTTAGAATTCTTATGCACTAATATAATACCACAATATGTGGGATGATTACACTTGTGGAAACCTGCTTATTCAGTTGGAACAAGAGTCTCTACTGGAGCTTTTAAAATAACTTGGTTCAGTTCTACACACAATTCTAGGAATTAAGCTTGACTTTATACCATCTATTATGAAGTGTATAAAAAGTACTATATACAGTAAAGGATACTTTATAGTTTTAAAAATTTTTAGAATTAATTTTGCTGAAGTGTAGTCTGCAGGGTTTTTTTTGAAATGAGGCATATAATTGAACAGCTTCTGAGTCAAAGTTACAACTCACTTACATAAAAGGCACTGACACTAAAGAACTGACAACTCCTCATTTCAGTGCCAACAAAGCACCATATTTTTCCAAGCTTTCACACACAGAAAATCTGTAAGTCACATAAAAGTTCCAACTGAAAACCAAACATTTTCTGATTTTATTTTCCTAAAGCCCTTTGGTTTGACACGTAATTTAATTCCCAGAGAGTGAGAAGGGAATATTCTGCCTTGTTGTGCACTGGGGTCTTACAGCTCGGCATGTTGCTAACACCCCTGCATCATTGGAAACAGGCCCCGCGTGCCCCCAGGCACCTTTTTTCACATCTTGACTGCATTTTCTCAAGTGACTTACCCCCACCCATTTGGCTGACAAAAGGCTCAGAGGTATGCTCTGATTCAAAGGCTTTACTTTGTAAGGGAAAGTCACTCTTAATTGAGATTTCATTTCTTGTGCCATCCCTGGGGAAGTACGAACAGCTTCCAGCACCCAATGAATCACTGAAGTTTTATGCTCGCTGATACCGGTGCCCTGAACAGAAAATTATATCTAGACCAAGTGAATACACAGGAGCAACATTCAGTTTCAGTTAGTTCTAAACCAGTGTGAACAGGTGAGGAATTAGAAGATGTAGCAAGTGAGAAGCAATATGAATTCAAACTAAATTCAAGCAGCAAGTTTTCGCTGGATATTTAAAGCAGATAGAGAAAAAAAAAGATCAGCCGATGACTAACCTCTATCTACATCCTGCAGCTCCACATTTGCATTTATTGGTCTCATTCCTTTCAGTTTAAACATTCCTCACTTTCATATTTATCCACAAATTTTATTTAAAGGGAGAAATTAAAAATATAAACCAATACTAAAATCTTGCCTATAATTAAAACTAATTCAATTTCTTACCTTTCTGCAATAGGATGAGGGCAAGCAGCTGAACTGTTCACAAACACATCTATTTCTCAGGGTGAAATCAGTTTGAAAGTAACTATTTTCAATCAAATAAGCAAAGCCAGTTCAAATTCAGCTATAATTAACCAGATGATAGCTTTGTAAAAAGCATCAATGTATCTGAATGTAGTTTGGAAATGGAGGTAAATAGCTGTAGAAATACATGAGGATGGAGTGACCTGAATGACTTACCATCTGACACCAATGAATAGCAACTGCCTCAACAGGGATTATTAAGTTAGTTCTTTACAGCCCAGACTATTCTCCAAAGCATCTGTGCCACTCACTTCACCAACTTCCAGACCCAGCAAGAGGAAAAACTCCATCAGCCATCAAAATAGCGCTTCATTCTGCAGGTGAAAAGCATCAGCCAGCCAAACCGTCCCGTTCCCGAAGAAGAGCCATGCCTCCTGAAAACGCTGGGTAACCACCCCCAACACACGGAAAAGCGTGCGGGCGGGCAGACAGAAATGCCGAGGGGAGCCGAGCCAAAGGCCTCACTGACTCCCCGGCACTACGTTTCACGCAGAGCCACCCAGCTGCAGCTGCCCCGCCGCTGGCCTTCCTTTGACAAACACCTTTTTCCCTTTCTGCTCGACACGTGTCATTTCCACCACTGCGCGCCAGCTACTCGCTAACGCCGGCTGACAAAACACCGGTGTGGTGGGGCTGGGTTTTCCGGCTTGTGAGGGGAGCGGGCAGCCCCGCTCCCCATCATCACCCCAGCATCACCCTGAGGGTGCCCCTCACCCAGAGGTCAAGGTCTGGGCCTCGGTACCCAGCCCAGGCTGGGCCCTTCCCAGCTTCTCCTCCATCCTGCACCAACCCCAGTCCTGCCGGTTATGAAAAAAGCTGATAAGGGTTGTATCGCCTGTTTGTTGTGGCCCTCTGAATCTTATCTAGGACTGAATACAGCAAAAGCTTTGTAACCGCGCAAATGAAAGTGAACTTGGGAGTGCAGAAAGCAAGGAAATATGCTGAAAATGGTGATTTGTTCCTAGAGGTACATACACACACAAATTTCTCTTAGATATATGCACGCACACTCATGTAAGAATTTAAATGTTAGGCCTTTAGTGAGGTTGCTGCATATAACTGTCCAAAACACCTTTTTAGTTCTGTTTGGAAGCAAATATAAAAATAAAAAACTCCATCAAAGACACCTATTGCTAAGAGTTCAAAAGGGGTAAAATGATTCTGAGCTGGAGTGCCATGTATAAAGTATTTCCCCGCTGTTGTATGTCACTGGTGTTCTTAGACTTTCCCTTTTTGGGTTAAAAGTGTCTTGATTGCTTTCTCATATAAGCAAAAATGGCATTGCTGTTTTGAAGTACTGGCAGGGCAGAAAACCATTTTCTACAGATGACAGTGATTGTGGTGATTTTAAATAATTTCCCCACACTCCCTTACTTTTATTAGCTCACCTTTGCAGCTCAGCAGCTCCCGTGTTGGCAAAGCAAAGCTGTGCTCTGGCAGCAGCAGCAGCTCTGTGCAGTGGCTGTAGGTGGCATTTCCATCTGCAGGTATTAAATTGGGCAGTTCCTGGAGGGTCTGGTTCTCCTGGACTGGCAGGAGGAGAAAGAGGGCCTGACCTCAATATTACAGGGGCAAACGGTGCGGGCTACAGCTTGCACACCATCCCAACCACACCAACCATCCCTGCTGCTGTGGAAAGAGGATTCAGGGCTGAGATGAATTGAGATGCGTATAACAAACAGCTGCAGTCCTCAGGCTCCGGGACAGGGATTTGCACCCACAGGTACAGCCAGCGGCAGTGATTTGGGTGCCAAAGGGAGCGGGAGCAGCCTTAGCCCATCCGAGCAAACACCAAGGGGGACAAGAAGCAGAAGCCCCAAGGGAAAGGGCAGCGGGTGGGCTGAAGCGGGGTGCAGGAGGGTTGGGGGCTGAGGCCAAAGCTGAGGATCCTTGGCAGAAACAACACGGGAAGGAAGCAGGAAACGTGCTGTCGCCTGTTCTTGGGATTTCATTTCAAGTCTTGAGAATCTCCTGTTTTCATTAAAAGAAAGAAAAGAAAACCCTCTGTTTACTCCTTCTAGTATCAGAGAAAAAGATTAAAGTGGGAAAACTTTAAATGCTTCCTTACGCCTCCATAGGGTTTAAAATTTAGAAAGTAAATACGAAGGCTTTACCAATCTATTTTTAACCTCATGGTTCAGTCTGATTCAAGTATTTCAAAGGTTTGTATATGACCACGAAAGGAATAAATCCTTCTTAACAACACTTCCATATGCTTAATGTGTGTGTATGTGAATTTTGTATGTGTTTAATGACAAATGTCCAATTAGACATATGCATGCATTCAAAAACATGGCACAACTATTCCACACTAAGATATCAAAACCAGAAAAAGGACGAAAGGACAGTATAAACTACAGACAGAGAAGATTTGGTTTTCAAGTTGATCAATCCCCCCACTGAAGGTAGAGCTTTACAACCTCAGCTGAACAGCCGCAGTGCCAAAAAAAAAAGGCGTAAACTTTGAAATTTAAAGTATGAGCGGGAAGTAAGCCAGTGAATTACCTTGGGCTGTTTCTCCCGCCCTACACCCATTGAATGTAACAGATGTACAGTATATTTCCCAAGGAAATTTTACTGCTGTCAGTGCTGGGAAGTACACTGCTGAGGGCAGTCTCACTGCACATGCTTCCCCAGCTATGCATTGAACAATAAAGGTGTAGGGACAAAGAGCCTGAAATTCACCCAGGGCCACACAGGATGTTTCTGCAGCTGACCATAATGTCCCAGTGCCAGCAATTGTGCATGTACCCCATGTCTTCCCAGTGTGGCCTTCTCTAATCCCTCCATGCCATCCACGTCCCTGTGTCCCAGGTACCTGGGTCCTTCGAGCAGGCATGGACGTTAACCCATGTGTGACTTCTTTCCCTCCATTGTGCCTCCATCCCTTCATCCTCACTGGATGCCACAGCGTGTTCCAGATGTAACATTTGTGTCTCCCCACCTTCGCCCTCCATGAATCCTGCCCAGGATGCTTTAATGTCCCCCTATACCAGGACCTCCATCTTTTTCCACTTACCTCTCTTGCTAGATGCCTGTCAGCTCTCACTTCCACATTTTTCCACGTCTCTTGGCCAAAGATTTTTTTAATGCATCTGACTCACCCACCAGAGTTGCTCCTGCCTCGTCCTTCCCTCATGTACCCTGTCCTCCTCGCTGCTTGTCCTTCCCATTTTCCCACCTCCCGCTGCAAGAGAACAGTACTCCCAGGTGTCCGGGCATGTCCTTCTCCAACTGTATCAGGAGAGTAAGTAGGGAAGCTGCTCGCTGTGAATGGATACAACTCTCAGCCACTTATATATTTATCTGTCAATAAAGTTATTCTGTTATCCATTATCTGCCAATAATGCAGAGATGGTCTGCGGTTTCCTTTAATTCCTCTGCTGCCAGTTTGCTTGCTTCAGGCCAAACCCTCCAATTATTTATGTTTGAGACAGTGAACTGAGGTGGTCATGCAATGTTTATGCATTTAAACATAAATTTATGCATTGTTTATGCATTTAAACCTAAACATAAATGCATTAAACGTTAAATGCATTTAAATGTTGTGTTTAAACAATCCCGCAATGTTTAAATGCTGCAGATGTGTAAACAGAAATGGCGTCCAGTTGAATGAAGGAACTTCCAGACTGTGCAGTTAAAAATACGTTTACACATAGTCTTCAAGGTGGAATAAGGATTTACTCCATATCCCTCCCTAAAAAAATCACAAGTGCAGAAATGAAAACAAAAGTGGCATGAAACAACCCAAGAAATTATGTCTCTCAGACACACAATCAGGAACTTTGACTATTTTTAAACACAAGGCAATTTTCTTCCTAATGGTCTTGATGTGCTTTTTCCAGTAGCAGGCTCAGGACAACTAATCTGATTATGGTACAGTGCATCTCATTTCAGCGACAACAGCTTTATCGCTTGTCCCGTGTTGTGGCTGCCCAGATGGGAAAAACTCAGCATGTGGAGACCGTGAGGGTTTCAGCAGACCCTCCCTCAGCTCTCCCACAGGCACAGCTTCCCCACAGCCATACCTCCCCAGCTGGAGGAGCATCCCAGAAGTCGTCCTTGGCCAGGCAAGGAGGTGACCACGCAGACCAGAGAGACTCATTACCCCTCAGTGGGGAGTTCGTGTACTTTTGGGAGTGCAGGAATTTAGATTCTCTTGATGTAGGCGGGAAACATCTCCACCCTTGATTCTTCAGCAAGCTCAAGGGCTGTTTCTCAGGCATAGCCAGCTTCTGCTGCAGTAAGGAAAAAATAGATTGTTTCCCTGAATCCACACTGGCTTTTCTGCATCCAACAGACAGTACAAATGACCAGAAAGGGCTCACAATTTATGTAATGCAAACTTTTTGAAGCCTTACGGAGTGTGAGCCTTGCAACAAACTGCACTCTGGAAGCCCTGACACCTTTGTGCACCTTTCCAGCAGCACTCTGGCCGCCGGCTCCCTCCAGGCGCCCTGGAAGGTTTCTGGCCCGCGCAGAAACCAGCTGCAGGCAGGGCTCACCGCTCAGCATGCCTGGGTGCATCAGCGTGCCGCCCACCGAGCACCCTGCAGGCTAAATCCCTCCTAGGGCTGAGGCGGGAAGGGCAGTAAGTATACACACGCACACGCGCTAATCTCTATGGCTGTGCGCGCCACGCTGTCCGGCGAAGAAAAACCCTGTTTGTTGTCTGTGCGTTGAATGATCAATGCACCGGTCGTGGTAAGCGATTGCTTATTGCCTCTTGGTTATTAGTCTGCCCTCCGCGTAACAGTCCCAGGCGAATCAATCACCAAGCACGTTAAGACTTTAGGGCCCAACTGCTTTAAAAATACAGCTGGGTTAAGGGACCCGGTTACAAAATGGTTCCAATTTGTAGTGCAGACAGGACCTTAATAGTATCCTATAGGCAAGCACAAGCCCTAGGCTGTCTCATTTGTATTATTCCTTGTTCTGCTTTTTCTTTTTAAATAAGGAACAATACAAAGAATGAGAACTCAAAATCCAAGTCATGCTGTCAGGAAGAATAATGGATCTATTTTGTACAAAAATGCCTGTATTGTTGGTTTGTTTACTTCAGCTGTTTCAAGGCCATGCTGCTGTCAGAGCTCTGGACACAAAGCCCCAGCTCTGAGCCCGCTTCTGGGTGCTGGGCAGGGAGATCTTCCCCCTCTGCTGCTTTTACCCAGCTGGCAACAGAAGTCAGTGTCAGAGCAGCACACTCCACCCACCCCCATAAGCAACGCTGAGGACAGGAGCTGTGAGATACATCAGAGGCACCCAGGCTTCCCATTAAATCCAGCCCTTCTGTGAAGATCCAATCTCTCAATGGCACGCGGGGATTTATAGGCAAAAAGCCTATTAAGCACGCAAGGGAGTCAGGCATGGCTAGTACAGCTCTGCACTTCTCTGAGGCGGCTTAAACCTCAGCAGCTTTCACTGGAAGGGCATCTCCAAACGCTGTACTCTGCTTCATGTCACCCCAGTAATGACTAATACACTGCCGGAACTTCTCCATTAGACTGATGACAGGGAGGGGGTTTTAGAGTCCCAATTCAAATAAATAACAAAAATGGTCTGTTCCCATACAGCTATAGCAACCACAGTCTGCCAGGAACTTTCTAAACAAAATAGAGACTTACAGACCTACCAGAAATCTAAACAAGGATCTAAATAAGAAAACAAAGACAATAGATAAAGGAAAGGGTAGATTGCACAACCTACAAAGAAAGAGTCCGCACAGCGGACTGACATGCATATTAACGGCTGCATATTTTTGGTTTTGTGGGTTCTGATCTCTTATAAATTTTAAGCAGTTTTCTCAGTTTCTGGAATGATGGTTTAAAAAAAAAAAGTTGCAGTCGCGGGTTACAGAACTACAAGAAGACTAATTGCATCTGATTGGCAAGTTAAATCCCAGAATGGAGAAAGTGAATTCTGAATCTCACAACAGCATATGGAAGGAACAATCCTGCTATTTTATTCTGATAATTTTTAATGAAGACATTCTCATACTAGCTAAGCAATCTGAGCTTCTTAAAGAAATAGCGGCATATCAGGCATTTTGACTGAAAGAGGAATATCTGCATTTTCATAACCAGTTTCTTCAATTGTCAAGAAAAAGCCTAAATCTCCCCCACCCGCCTCCAGCACCCCTGAATTAGCTGTGCTGCTGCCACGGTCCTGAAACAAGGCGCCCATAGAGTGGATGGAGATGCTCTCTGCAACACAGAGCCAAACACGGCGGAGCTATAAACGAAGCAGGGGCCCAAAACAAAAACACCAAACATTTTGATGGTAAATTTGATTTAGTTGAGCCACCTTCACGCAATGCTATTTTAATTCAGCATTACAAAAACACGCCTTCGTGTGAAGTATTTTCAAATGCCTGTGACAACCTTAGTGTGGAAATTTCTTTAACTCATCCAGTTCATTCCTAGACGATGTTTCCTGCCAGCTACATTCACCACAAATGCTGTCTGGTAAATAGCAGCTGCAAAGGAAGGATAAGGATGCCAGGGTACAGTTCAGTAAACACTCTTTCTCAGTAGCTCACTATATCCCGGGCCAAGCAAGCTAATATACATTCACAGCCATGTTTAAAAATTCTCCAGCGGAGCAGGACTTTGCTTCCGTAACGCCCCTGAAGGTGAGGGCAGGAAATAAAGACGAAGGGCACGCTCGCACTTAGCTTTCCCTTGATGTGAAGGGACTCAGCGAGGTGCAGCGATCTGGGCCAGCAGCCCGCCCTGCACTGTGCTGCTGCTCAGCAGGCGTTTGCCTCGCACGACCGCGGTTGTGCTGGCAGCACATTCTTGCGGCGGCACGTTGCACGCTGGCCACACACCTGGGGTGGGCACGCTCCCCTGCCACCCATCCTGGGCCGTTTGGGCTGCGCCTTCCCTTTTGACTGGCAGCACTGAAACGCGAAGGCTTGGAATTAAACCAAGCAATTCTCTTGCCTCTTCTTGCTTCCTCGCCCAGGTCAGCCCATCTTGTTTTCGCAAGCCGCCACCTTTCCCCAGAGGCAGCATGGGGGCAGCGGGGGTGAAGGCAGGGACCTGCCACAGCCGGGCTGGCTCAGTGCGTGCCCCCTTGGCAGGGCCGTAACGGCACCTGGGAAGGATGAAGCTCCTGTTGAGCAGCTCTTCCTCAAGAGCTTGTCCAGAAGCAGCTCCCGGGGCAGGACTGCTGGAGCCAGAGAAGCCACAATGACCGGCCTGGGATACTCTTGCAGGCGCCAAAAGCCAGAAGCAGAGGGAGGTTTTGCAGGAGCCGGGAGCCACACCTGCAGGGATAAACACACGCTCTCCCGGGGGAAAAGATTACTGCCCGCTGGCGTCACTGCCTCTCCGCCAGAAGTTATCAGTCTTGCAAAGGCACTAAGGAAACTGCCGGTGTGAATGGCCCTAATCTGCTTCTCCTGCAGTCCCTGATAACCTGGGGAGTGGCCAGGCAAACAGCGAGCTCACCCAGCGCCATGACCAGCTAAGGCAACGCTGCCTTTCGCCACCTCCAGGGATGCAGAAGAGCGTGATCTATCCACAGCCCAAGGCAAAGTTACCCTAGAGCTACGGCCCTGAGCGCCTTGTGCAAAGCACAAGCACAAAAGCCCGCAGTCGTTTTAGCTGACGCAGACTTAAAGCGGGAGCCAGCCGAGGGGACGCTAGCGGGTTGCAGTGTCACCCAGGAGCTCATTCCTCCCACGCCGCTACCAACTTCACCCTGCTGAAGTCCTTCCTGGCCTTCTCCCCGGTATTTTCAGTGATACAATTGCTTCCCAAGGTGGCTGCGCATCAGTTTGTTTGATTAACCAGGCAGCGAGCGGGGCAGGAAAATTGTGGACTGTAAGGAGAAGAGACAGAAAAGGTAAAGAGAAATAGCATCGTCAAAGCCAGATGACAGCTTCAGTCACACACAAAGAGATAGGTTGGAGTGGGTGGAAGGACTGGGCTGTAACAGTAGCAGAGGAATCAAAATTAAAAAAAAATAATAAAAAAATTTAAATAATAATAATAAAATTGTTGCCACCTCTCCTCCTCTTCTCCCATCTCTTCCCTCTCTTCTCCAAGAAAAAACGAGGCAGAGAGAAGCAGACACATCAGCAGCGCTTCCAGAAGCTCACAGGGAGGAAAGCACACCTAACCCCCTTGGCACAGCATGGCTGTCACCAAGTGAACTGCACAGGGAGGAGAACAAATGACAAAACCGGACTATTCCAACCTGATGAACCTTTGAACCCCAGTATATCAAATCTAATGTGGAGTGAACATCACCAGCTCCACCTTCTTTGCAACAGTCCTGGACAATAACTGGGAGGTGTCAAAGGAGACCTTGTGATTGCTAGTACAGCACCAGTGTCTTTACAGCCCGAGGTACCCCAGTCATCAGTACTGCACTTCATTACTTAAACAATCTAAACTCATATACAAAATAAACTCACACTCCATGGCTTAGAAGCTTTTTAGCAGTGACAGCCATAGTCATCACTGTCACTGCTTGAACAGTACCTCGTGACAGAGATTTTAAAAACAATTGACAAAAAATAGCTAAATAAAACAAAAGCCCTATAAGTAAGAGCAAGCTTTCCCACATATAGCAAAGCAGGACTCTCACTGACAGGTACTGGGGGAAAAGAGGGAAAAATGTGGTGATATCATCACATAAAATAAAATTACTTCTACGCTGCAAAACTTTCAAGTTTTCCTCTCCTCTAGCTACCTCTCATATTTCAGGTTGCATTACTTAGGTGGCTAAACCCACGAAGGACTCCATTTCTAGCCATGTCACCTTCTCCAACAGTTTACTAACATTTATTACCTAAAATATAAAAGTCCAAACAGTTCAAAACAAAGAAAACACAGGTCAGGAGAGCTGAACAAAACCGAGAGTGTGGGAGGAAAACAGTCCTGTGAGAAGCTGCTTCGGCACTAAACAAATAAAATCCCCTCTCTCTGGATACAAAGAACATAACTTTTATTTATGTGAATGGGAAACATGCTCTTGTACTGAGGGGGCAATAACTACCATAGATCAGCAGAACGACTGCACTGGAGATAGCTAAAACCAGACTACATGTGCAACGAATGTGAAAACCACTCCAGCCATCCGGGCTATGTAATTTTTCACAGATGCCTTCAGAGCTGGGTGGACGTTGTTGCCTCTCTCTTCCCTGACATTTCTCCAACGTTTGCAAATTGCTTTCTGTGACCTGTACGATGGTACTCCATAAAAGTTTAGTCTCTTCCTTTCTGCCATCATCCCAAGTGTTCCAATGGACCTCTGTAACCAGTTTTCCTTCCAGAAGGATTCTGCAAAGTGCCCTCTTCAGTCGGATGCAGCCGCCTGGCAGGTATTCAGTTCGGTCATGTCCATGCAGACTGCAGTACAACCACCTCCACAGACAGCTTCAAAAACCTCAAATTGCAAACAGCTTAACTCATCGTGTAAAAAACTTTTGCTTAGGTACCTAAAAAATACACCTCATTAAGATACAGGGATGCTGGTTTCAGTTGCTGAAACTACCAAAATTAACCATCTTTTCCTCCCAGAGGACCATCACAAAATAAAAAACAACCAAGAAACTCATATTACTTTTCATTCACCTGCCTCAGAGCAGTTTTGCAAGTCTGAGGCATTAAAAAAGGTAGAGAAAACTGCATGCTAGACTTCATGAGCTACTGGTGGTTTAGAGGTTGTTAGCTGGATTTTGTCCAACTGGATTTAGCTGGGCAGATTGTTGTTGGTTTTGGTTTTTTTCATTCCTTTTGTAGCTCTTGTGCAGAGTATCAGGTTGTTGTCATACGATGTGGTTACTCTGATTCTAGGGCACATAGTACCAAATAAAATGAAATCCATCTCTTTGACATAAAACACCGAACCTGTCCAAACCTACATTTCTGGTCCTAATTTGCTTTAAAGTATTTTCGAAGGATAACTTCTGTTCTGGCAGGAGTTACTCCTGACTAGGGACTGCCTGTCCTCTGAATCCAGCATAAACAGAAGCCTGAAATACATGCTGTTTTGCAGGCTTGGGCTAATTGAGTAACCATGTGCCCATGTCTGACTGGGGATACATCTATGTGGCCAGTTGATCTGGACCTGGTGTTGCACCCACCTGATCTTAACAGCAAGGTAAGCAGGATGGATGCCTGTGGGACCACAGTGCTAGTACCACCCGTTCCAAAGGTCGCTTTTATTCACATCTGGAGGTTGCATTTTTACACGCACGAAGATACTTCTGGATAGTATCCAACAACACTATGTTGAACAACCATAAGCAGCGTGGTTTGCAGCAACAGCACACTGAGAAGAGCTCACACAAAAGAAACAGATAAGGGTGAGCCTCATATTTGTATGCAATGGCTTCCCAATTTTGTAGAGGTTCTTCATGCACGCACAAAAAGCAGCTGGCGATCTAGATCTGTGCTTTTGCAGTTCATACAGCTGGGACTGTGGTTCTTGGAGCATTTCTCTGATGGCAAGGACAGTTTAAACAGCCCTGGCTCTCCTCCTTCTTCGGACACTGGTGCCCAACCCACTCCTCTCCATGTGCTCTGCCAAAACCAACTATTTATGCAGCTGTGTGGTGAAACGTACTAAGGAGCTGATCCAGGCGGGGAGAAAAGAAACCTGAAATAAAATTTTAGGCTATTTTTCCAGCCATATCACTTCTGAAATCAGGTACATCAGGAAGCCACATGAACACTTTTGTAGGCACAGCCTGGGGTGGGAGAGAGGAGAGAGGCAAGGCTGCTTTATGGGAGGCGTTATCCAAACAGTGCTGCTCCTGGGTGTGGAGCCACAGCCAAAGCGCTCTCCTATGTCCCCAAGAAGCGGGATTTCTGTGCACAGTTCAGGCATTCATTAGTAATGGCTGGGCCCCCTTTTTAAACTTTCCCTCCTTCTCACTGGGGTGTGGGGGGAAGCAAACTCGTGTGGTTCTGCTGGAATGAAGTTAAAGCCTTGTAAAGCTAAATAAAGCTAGGCACCGTTTTTATAAGCTTGGTAATAGTGCCCCGTGGAAACAGGCCATGATTACAACCATGGCAGTTTCTAACTGCATCTTTAAAGCGGCGTCCCAAGTCTGTCACACTGATATTTTTGAAGGGCTTCGTAGCAAGAATGATCACTGTTGTTAAGAGTAGGCAGGTTTAAGTTTTTTAAACTCCAGCCATGAATGAGATAAGACCAGGTAAGTATTTTGTATAAATCTGCAGGAAACTGAAGAAGTTGAGGCTTGCTCAGTTACTATTAATCTTAACAGACAAAACCAACTGTGTGTAACAGGCAAGCCTGACCCACTGCGTTCCCTCCCTTTACTCCAGAAAACCGTCTTGTGTCTACTGTTACGTACAGAAAAACTAGACTGCCAAAGGAAGAAGAAAGCTTTAGCTCTAACTCTAAAATCTCAACTTCCAAATTGCTGGTTTTTGAAACAGCTAAAGCTTGTCAGGAATGAGGCTGGCTATGACTCCTGAGCTTAGCCAAGCTCCAAGAAGCTTCATTTGAAGCCCCGGGGCCCCTGGCTAAAACTTCCTGGTGTCTCCTCGAAGAAGGGCTGTCTCAATGGCAGGAACAGTTAAAAGGACGGGGTGCTTTTCTTGTACAATGTCAGAGGCCACATGGCCAAGTACAGCTGAAACCTAAGCAACAAAAAGAAAAGGCGGAACTCCGAACTTCCCTTCATTTTCGATATGGAAACACACTTTAAAGGAAGCAAGAGGTGTTGGACAGTCCAAACCTTTTACAGCTAACTGAGCTGGCTGCTCTCACCCTTTGCAACATGTATGAGTTTTGCAGGTAAGACCTGGAAGACTATGGGAAGAGAAGAGCAGCAGTGGCATGCTCACTAACGTTACGGGGGTTAGGAGTCCTCTAAGAAGTGCAATACAACTGTTTTGAAGCCTGCTAAGCAACAAGGCCATATAAAACCAAAGAACTAAATACTCACTTTCCTCCTCCTGCCACAGTTCACAAACAGAAAACAATTCACAAGCACTGCAAGCTCCAGCTGGGTCATTTTTAACTTGATTTTTTTTTTTAGTCCAGAAACAATCACAAGCATGCAAACACAACACAAAATTCATTGCTCTTCATGTGCTGACTCTCTTCTTATGTGGAAATGAAATACTTCTTTCTAAATAAACTATCACTCCTGCAATACTCTTTGATTTGTTGTTGCATTTAAGGACTTCTGAAGGAGTTTAAAGATGACATATAAACTGACATTTATGTATGATAAAGTGAGAACGCTGCATTCAGCACTGAAACCTAATCATCGCCGGGGCAGAACGCAGTGACTCTTTCCCAGCTGCAGCAGCATCACGTCAACCCGATAAGCACGGAGGTAAAAGCAAGCAGCAACCTCTTGGAAGTGTGCAGGCCTTGGGCAGGAGGTAGCTACTACCCCTGCAGTATTTTATTTAATGCAAGGCAGCCGAGCGTGGTTTCACAGCGCTTGCAGCAGCACAATTCCCCGGCTCTCAGAGGGTGAGCGGGAGGGAGCATCACTTTTGGCCGAGCAGGGCCCCCTGGAGCACAGGTTCAGAATTGGGACAGAGGAATATCGCTGTCCAGAGGGATTCCTGATCCCTGCTGATGGCTGGTAATTCCTGCTCTGGTTCACATCAACACCATTTCTTGAAGAATTCAGCTGGATTTTTCAAATTGCCTTGCTCGCAGACAAGCCATGCTCACCCACACCACTCACTGCATTGAGCCTGCATTTTAAGATTTATTTTTTTGGTCTTGTTTTAGTCCTAGCAATGCAAACAGATATGACCTCAACTACATTATCTTCTCATCTACATGTTACCTCCTTAACATTTAAAAATGCGAATTCTTCCATTTCTGAAAACAACACCACCTTCTGATTTTCAAGGAGCATCCTCCTGAGCAGGAGGATGCTGCATATCACTTTTAACATGCATCTGGTGTTATCTGGAAGTGCCTGGTCCCCCAGTGACTTCATCCATTCCCACCTTACTGGTCAAAAGAGGTTTTGCACAGATGTGGCGAGCTGGCTACTACTGTTTCATGTGCTACTCTTGGAAGCTGACAAGGAACAACCGGTTTGCAATGCCTGTGTCCTAGATTGTGGACATCACACTCTCAAACACTGTAGCTTGCACTCCCCAGTGTCCTACAGTGGCTTAAATTCATGCCTAAGATGCAAATTTCAGGGCTTTTTTTCCATTTGGAGTTTTGCACCTCCGGAATATATGTTTTCAAAGTCTTTGCAACAGCAAGGGCTGAATTTTATTATTGATGCAACTTCTCATTTATTTATTTTAATGAAAGCTGTCTTTCTTATGTAATCACTATAATTTAATAATTAGGAATTAGCAAAAATACCAAATATGAGAAATCTAATAAAACGAAGAGAGACAACAATATTCACCACTTGTTCTACACTCCCACTGTTGCTCTTGCCAGTGGATCTGGGCCAACAGTTTAGATAATGGAAAACATTTGCAAAGAGGTCTTCATGCGTGAAGAACACATAACTTTCCACATAATGGAATTCAGCAATATTTTCCTGACTGTGCGGGGCGCAGTGCTTCTCCAGTGAGGTTTGCTCTGAGTGCTTGCGCAACCTTAAGTGACTGACAGAAGATCTGCTGGCTTAGAAAACTACTACGGTAGCCAAGTTAGTCCATCACATTTTTGCACAACAGGTAGGAACAACTGTTCAAAAGGGAATTTTTTTTTCTAATTTCCAGTCCCCTAAGAGTAAACGGGAGTATCAACCTTTTCAAAAAGAAACCATATTTTTTCCTGCATTCCTTACAGAACACCTTTATAAAATTATCTTGCCAGATGAACTTTGACATGTGATGAAGAACATTAAATAACCACGCATACTGGGCAAAAGTGAAAAGCTGTATTTTTATTGTTTTTTTAGGTAAGATTCAGAGACGCTTCAGTCAAAATGTAAATTGCTGTATGGAATAATTACTGCCTTAAGACTGGGCAAATACCTTCCCTGTACTTATGTTATCTTATACTTGAATCAAAGTGCAACCTGAGCTGTAAACTTCCTGTGTTTGGAGGCCTAACAAGAAAGTACAGCAGATTAACTGCAGGGACCAGGAAACGCTTTGATCCACAGTTAAAGAGGAAGGCAAAGCAAACAGGCACTACAGAAACCGCTAATGCATTTAAAGATTTTGTTGCTTCTGTTTCACTAACCATGTTAACTGTTATCAGGTGTCTAACACCATTAAGATGAGTGACAAAGGGGTGAAAATTCAGGTCAGATTAGGAAAAAGAAGAGGTTACAGACTGCTTAGATAAATTGCATGTTTTCAAACAGGCTAGTTCAGGTTGAAAATTACCCTAAGGAAAACAGAGAATTAGCTGAAGCGATCTCAACTTCTTAGCGATGCAGCTGGACCCTCCTGAGCAGAGGCTGGCGTTCCAGGGACTTCGAAAAGCCAAATGCAGCGCCTCATTTCGGTATCCTTCCTTTAGACAGCTCTTTATTACCTGTCTTTCTGTCATATACTTTAAAACGCCCCTAGCAATTCCTCTGAAAGCTCTCAAATTTAAATTCCTCTTGGGTTTGACAGTCTGAGACAGATTACATGTTTTGCAGACCAAAGTATTTTTGGTTTTGACAAAGCAGTGATTGCTCACAATAATGGTAAAAGAAAGAATACATGTAACTTTTCACCTTCTATGTGCATGCCCAAATTTATGTACATTCTGAACTTTAAAAAGCTGATGTATTGCTAAGCAAGCAGAGGTTTAAAATAAAGGACTCTTAAAACATTACAGAATACAATAGAGTGTATAATCTACACCTGAGTTCTTGACACTCATTTGTCCTTTATATCATATGCTCTATAACTGAAAAAATGAAGAAAAACTTTTTTGATAGCTGTAGTCACCTGCTTCTAAGGCACTAACTTGCTCACAAATTATTTGGCGTGGCTGCTTACTAAAAAAAAACCCCATGTACAATATCAATTAATACAGATCACTCATTTCCCTTTAGAAATGCTGAGATGGTAAAAAGTCTTCAAAAATTATAAATAAAATAAACTTATATTCCTCAAGTTCATGCATGAAGACACAGACCACATGTCTTAATATAAAATAAGTATTTCCAATTGAAAATGAGGATTTTTTTCTTTTCAGAAAAAAAACTTTGATAAGAAGATCACTATTCAAGATATGGATATGCACTGTTATACAAGACCTACAAAGTTTTGGTGATAGGGTCAATAAAAAGTCACGATCTGGTTTATTATCCTTATTCTTCTGTTACATTCCCTATTCAAAACTAGAAAGCTACTCTCTCTTGAGTATCAACCTTCTAAAAGTTGGGAGAATGTACATTGTTAGTACTGCAACGTTACTTTTGGCTGTGGAGAGAAGCTGGTTGCTGAGGATGGTTACAAACAAGGCAAGGCAGAGAGAGAATTAAGCATCAGGGATATTCCTCAGCCATTCTAATGCTGGTTCAACACAATGAAACAAAAATTCCTTCAACCAGCCAACCAACCATACTAGGAGAAAAAAAACCCCAAAATAGTGGGCAAAACCAGTGAGCTGTTGGAGCGAGTCCACAGGAGGTCCACAAAGATGATCAGAGGGCTGGAGCACCTCTCCTGTGAGGACAGGCTGAGAGAGTTGGGGTCATTCAGTCAGGAGAAGAGAAGGCTCCAGGGAGATTTTATTGTGGCATTTCAATACTTGAAGGGGGCTTATAAAACCGATGGGGACAGACTTTTTAGTAGGACCTGTTGTGGCTACAGGGGATTAGGGGCAATGGTTTTAAACTAAAAGAAGGTAGATTCAGGCTAGATATAAGGAAGAAATGTTTTGTGATGAGGGTGGTGAAACACCAGAACGGGTTGCCCAGGGAGGTAGTAGATGCCCCACCCCTGGAAACAGACATTCAAGGTCAGGTTGAACAGGACTCTGAGCAACCTGATCTAGTTGAAGATGTGTCTGCTCATTTGTCGTGGTTCAGCCCCAGCCAGCAGCTGAGCACCGCACCATGCGGCCGCTCAATCACTCCTCTCCCATCATGGAATGGGGAGAAGATTTGAAAGAAAAAGGTAAAACTTACGGGTTGGGATAAGGACAGTTTGCTAGGACAGGAGAGGAAGAGGAAAACAGCAACATCAGTACTTATAAAAGAATATACAAAGCAGGTGATACACAATGCAGTTTGGTCACTGCCCGGAACTCAATGCCCATCTCATCCTCCAACAGCAACAAATCCTTCCCGGCCAGCTTCCCTTTCAAACACCCCTTTGGCTAGTTGGGTCAGCTGTCCTGGCTGTGTCCCCTCCCAGCTTCTTGGGAATATTCACTCTATCTCAGCCAAAAACCAGGACATCATTGCAGGGGCATGGACTAGATGACCTTTAGAGGTCCCTTCCAACCCAAACCATTCTGTGATTCTAGACCCTGTATTCTTATAGCTGAATGTCCTGATATGGTCACAAGTGTGGGGTAGACAAACTTGTACTTGGCTTATGCAGATTCTTCTGCAAAATAATAAAACAATGTCTTGTTCTGACAAGGTGCTGGAAAGTGCTGCAGTGTCAGTCCATCAGGACAATTATATTTAAGAGTAAAAATGTGGGCCATCTCAAGTCAACTATTGATGTGATTACAATTAAAGTCATGCTTAAATGCTGTATATCTTGGAAGATGGTGCTCTAGTTATGTTAGCACAGGAAGTAAGAGTCACTTGACTACATGGTGTAACACTTTGAGTAAACCAGCTTAGTAGCATACACAGCAGATTTACCAGTGGTTGCAATAGGCTGTTCACTGCTGCGCCCTGGGCACTGACAGCAGAGCCAGCTGAGTACCACTAAGCAAAAATTCTGTAAAAGTTGATGTATTTTTCTACACTAAGGCTTAATTATCTAATCTAAGAGATCACAAATGTAGAGTTCTCAGGGAGAAGCTAAGGAGACAGCGTCCTTCCCTGATCGTACCGATACCCTGGTTCATGTGACGGCACAGTGCCCACATCGTTGCATTGTTCTTTCTTCCTCCGCTAATCTATATGGCACCTTCATTTGGTCTGTTAATGAGAACATATTTCATGTTAGTAAGTTGTACCTGAATAATTTAGTAAAATAATACAGTTTTGGCTGTTTGCCTGCTGACTATTTCTCTTGCTCTCAGACTATGGAATAGAGGTGATTAATGCCTGATGACAATCTGCAAAACATGCAAGGCCAGGAATAACTTGTGACATTTCGTCGATTTTGCAAATATTTTAAGTCAAATTCTATGAATACCACATAACCTTACACACATGTAAACTGTAGAGAGAAAACAAACAAACTCAATGGAGAGATCAGTTATTTTTTTCTCACAAACGTTGTCATGTTGCTTCAGCAATAGCATAGACATAAGCCTAAATTAATAACAATGGTGCAGTAGATTTTCTTTAAAAATCCAGCTTGTGCAGTGGTAAAACATTCAAGTAACAGTTTTCTTCCTTTTACTTAAGTAACGTGGAAGGACTTATCCGAGCGCAAACAGCACATCCCTATCTCACCCCCAAGACAGCGCTATCTGTCCTTTGTGCTCCTCTGCCATGACCGGATTGTCAGCAGCAGTGCCAGTGAGTCAAAACCAAGGAATGTGCACTTAACTTTGATCAAAAATGAATTCAAGGGCAAGACAAATACAACCATCAAAAGATAACTTTCCATTACCATTGATCTGGAGTGATCTGGGTTTTCAAAGATGAAAGAGTTATCCACTAATCTACTTCCTTAACTGACTCTCAATGATCCATTACTCAAATGGGTTGAACTATTGGTAATCTGTTAATTCTACCAATCGACTTTTTTGATCCTTCAGTGTTAGGTGAACACAAATAAGCCAGCAAAAAAATAAAGAAAAAAAAAAATCTGGCTGGCCATAAGGCAAAGATGGTCCCATGGCAATCTGCAGTCATTATTGGCATACATGAAAATCTGACATCATTTGAGGGATGCTGGCATGTTCTCAAAACACAACAAAATTTTGGATCCTCTAAAGAAAACATCACCTCCTGGCCAACATATCATTACTTTGGTTATGAGAATCTCATGTAACATAAATTCTCTTAGCAGCATCACAATATTTATGATCTATGGACTTAGAAAAAAGAAAGTGGTAGTTGACTAGTTAAGATTTTGCTCCCACTTTTCTAACAGCTCTGAAGGAAAGAAAGAGAGAAAGTTTCCCAGTGACTCTTACCCCAGCTTTCCAAAACCTTTTTAGCTTTCATTATTTTTCTTATAATGAATCAACAAAAATCCTTCTTTCCACTTCTGTCAGCTATTTGGCTCCCTATCCTTCACGTGGTTTTAGTCAGTGGATGTAAGTCATACCTCCTGCAGGGAGTCAACCTCTGATTCACAGTCTCACTTCCTTAAAAATTGGGCCTATTGCCTCCACAGTCGTGTCCTGTCCCAAGCAGACAGTCCAAAAACAATCAACAAAGCGGTTGTCCCATCTCTCTTCATGCTAACCGCTACTTGAACTCAACATATATCTAGATGATTCAATTTTAATTTTTGTCACTGTTGTCCCAGATGCCAAGAAGAGAGTTCATTTTGCATGCAAATGCCAAAAAAAGAGAACTAAAATAGCAAAGCAGTGTAACTTTATTCATTAACTTTTTTAAGGGAGGTGAAACAACCAAGGGCAGCTTCAAAGTGAGTGACAGCAAAATGCTCCATGCTTTGCTTAGTCACCTCTGGCATAAGCTGCTCCTTAAATACATCAAACTGCTGAGAAGCAAAAGAAATGAAGAGGTAGAAAAGCCAAAGGGACTTAGATAATGATTACAGTACAGTTTTTAAATTTTCAGATACTGACATACTGCCTTTTAATTTCCTAAAGTGAGGTTTTCTCTGGTGGAAAAAATTTAGATCAAGCACACACATGAGATGGAAATGGTTATCAAAAACCTACCTCGCTACTGGATTTTTAAAATAAATTTCAGTGGCTATCAAGAAGCAGTACTGACTACTGTGTTCTCCTCGTTACAAGAGAGAGGTAAAGATGCCCATGATGTAAGTAATTTTTCGGTTTGTACCAAAGACAGATCAATCTGAGTAAGAACTGCACTGTACGAATTACAAATACGTGTTGGCTCTACAGAGCTGTAGTCTCTTGCATGGTAAGAGCAAATCTAAAACACATATTAGAGCCTGATACGAGGCTAACGAGGCACCAGCACGATTAGAGACATCAGGCCATATTTTCAGCTGAAGGAGGAGGCAGAGATGACCACTGAACTGGCTGAACATCTCCTGCTTACACGGCTGAAGCTGAAGCCAACAGTCCCTGATGCTGTGCAGCACGTATCTCCTCGCTACCTGTACGGTCCATTCTTTCAGCACATTATTCCTATCGTACCCTCTAACTAACAGCCGGGGGGTATTTTTAAAGAGCAGAACACATATCTTGTGTATCTCTGTCACTCCGAGCAAGAAGTTAATTGCTTGTAATTCCATCATATTTTATTTGAAAATGTGCTTCCCAACTGACTCATTTCTAGCGTATCAGCAATACTGATGTAATGCTCTTTAATGTGGATCTGTTTCCAATTCAGGACAGATGCAAGCTATTTTTTTTCAGCCACGGGGATAATCAAATCACTCGTAGCATGGTGTATAAAACAGAGGAATTGATTCCCGAGGCTTACTTAGGATTCCATCAAACTGTCAGTAAGCATGCGGAAAAATTAGGGCTTACATAACTAACCAGTTTTAAAGGAAAAAGATGAGGGTTGCAACGTATCCTCTTAAGAAATAAACAAAATGTTAAGCTCTGCCATTAGGTGCCAGCCACGCTATACATTTTCAGCGTGTTCTAACCAGATGCTGCGATTCTGTTGTAGTGTAGTTAAAAGGCAACAGATTTGTGAAGCACTTACACGGTCTTGTAACCCAAGCCCCGTTCTCAAAATCAATTTAAACATTAACTGCCTGAGTTTTGAAAACTGGGAACAGAGCTCCAAAGACACTGAAATCCTGTTCAGCAGTATTACCGCTCTTAGGTTTCTCTCTTGAATGAAAGCCAATGACTCCAATGTTCCCATTTAGGAAAACTGAAAAGTACTATACATTTAAAAATGCCCTTGCAGTAATAAATATACAAATACTGATGTCGGAATTCTACAAGAGCATCCATGTGTGCTTTCTGCCTTCCTCCTGTGTAGGGCTAGTCAGCATACCTCACAGTAAAACATACGTAAAAAAAAATTGTGACAGATGATCAAAACTTCTGAAATATTGCATAATACTTTCTGATTTTTTAAAAGTAGACAAGTTACTAATCATCGGTATACGCTGATAAAAAATACACAAAAAAGAATATAAAATCGAAGATGGGTGCATTTATATTTCTCTAATATGTAAAAACTCAACATTATAAAATTAGCCATTTAATTGACTTTCTGTGCTTAAAAATAAAGCAATGAATACATTTATTAGAGCCAGATTACATGAGTAATTGAAAAAATGATCTGTTCATTCTGAAATTATGAGCAATATGCCACCTGGTTCTCTTCCTTAACAAAACCCCAAACACCCCAAAACCCCCAGCTGAAAATGAATTCTGATCTCTTTACTTAAGACTGCAATTTTTGAAGCCCTGTCCCCTCTGGAGCGCAGGCTTCGTCCCCGCAGCCTGAGCCACGTCTGCCTGGGTGGATCCGTGCTGCAGGCAGCGCAGGCTGGCTCCCCGGCCAAGGCGGGCGCAGGATACACCTGCGCTCACCAGATGGCTTCGGGACACGGAGCTGTTCAGAGGCTCAGAGGGGATGCAGAGCTTTCAGGAGGAGAGTTTGCACTAGTATCTTACACCTCTTTGGGGCACGTGACAAAGTTTGTTCCCTTCCTGAGATGGTCCCCTCTGCACCGGAGTTGGCCTTAGTCCTAAATTGCTACTTGTGAAGCCCTTCATTAGCAAACCCAGGATTTCTCTGGGTAAAAGAAGCGTGTGTATATATATATATATATATATATATATATATGTGTATATATATATACACACACATATATATAAATCTTCTTATATTAGTACCTGCTTGTGCAAATCCATGCTGGGATTTGTCCCACAGGACTGGATCACAGCATTGAGGAACCTTGTCGCCAGACATTCAAGGCCTACATCAAAGGAAACATGGACTTTGCAAAGTGCAAATTTTAATGTGGTCCAGCCACAAAACCCTCAGCGTTTATGACTGAAACAAAAGAGAACGGCACCAGGCCAAAGACTAGAAAAGAAAGCAATTCCAATATGCACATTGTTACGTTGCAGATTCCTGTTATTCTATCATTCACCTTTATGAAGACACTGACTACTGCCAGGTCTTGATGCCCCAGCATCCAATTTTTCTACTTTGAAAGGCTTTTGCGTGCATGGGAATTTGCAGCTGGAAGGAACGGCCCACGAACTAAGTCCATACGGCAAACTCTGGCATCAGGCAAAGGCAGGAACATCTGCTGCCATCATGAACAGCTTATTGGCCAAGTTCAGCCACAGAGGACTGCCAAGCAACTGATCTGCTTTCCCACCTCTCCGGTTTGGCTGGTATACCCCTGTGTGATTAATCTAAACCACTCAATATGATAAGCAAAGTCTACTTGCTCTGCGAAGGACTGATCACAAAGGCATTATTTCAATCGATTCCCTCCAGAAAGTGAAGATTTAAGGATCTGGCTTTGCATTCTGAGGACCACATTCCTCAAATGACAGCCGCTTCCTCTCAATCTTTTAACTTTAGCTTTATTGCTCATTTTACTGCTGTTTGATTTTTTTTTTTTAAATATACTTTTCAGTTTTTTTGTTCCTGTAGTCATTCTAACACTTAGAGCCAAATCCTACTTTCATTTGTGGAAATGGAAAACATTTTTTTGATTTTCTGGCAATTTATAGGTATATCCGGTCATAAACTTTTTTTTAAGGCAGAAGTAGGAACCATTTGCTTAACTCAAACATGCAAAACACTCATGCATTCATCAAACCATCTTCAAATCTTTTTTACTAAAAGTGTAAAGACATTAGATTTAAAATACCCGATATAGCATAGCTGAGGCGACTGAGATGATTACATTGGTAGGGAGGAGGACTGGAGAGTTTTCCTTTTGGCTCACTTAATGACTTACTGCATGGACCTCTGGAAAAAGCTGAACCATCGTGTCTCAGGTCTCCTATCCCCTCTGTGGTGGTCGCAGTGTTTATCCCCCTACCTTCCTGAACTGTTTGGAGGAATGCTTAATTAGCAAACCCCTGTGCAGTGCTTTAGGTAACATACACGGAAAGCATGCTTAACGTGTTTTACTCATCTGTATAAAAGACAAATTTTATGGATGACGAACCTCTCTCTATATATGTGTTAAACAGTTACACAGACAGTGAATATGACTTACAGGTGAGGTTACCTTCTTCCACTGATTACATTAATTTCATAGACTATGCAAACCGATTTTTCTATCCTTGCATCTCCATAGATTCTTAAACAGAAGTACATGGAAATCTCAGAATGTTTCCTTTTTTTAAAAAATAACAAACACCAGCAAAACCTTAAAAAAGGCACCCATCAATATATTGAGAGACCAAAGGCGGCACTGATACAGCCTGACCTGCCGGCTAGCTAGCTGCATTGCAGAAAAGCACTGGGGGCTCCTGTTGGACATCAAGTTGAACGTGGACCAGTGATGCACCCTTGGAGCGATGGAGACTAGCTGTATACCAGGTTGCATGAGCAAGATAATAACCAGAAGGCCTAGGGAAAAGGGTTTCTTCTTTTCTCCAGTACTTGAAACCCCATCCAAAGCACTGAGGACAATTCGGCCACCAAGCATAAGAGAAACACTGGCAAATGAGAGAGAAATGCAGCAGAGACCAGAGAGTTGTGAGTCTGGACCCAGCCCAAATCCTGCCATGTTTGCTTACCTTGGAGAAAAGAAGGCAGGAGGGCTTCCCCTACCAAAAGCAGGGCTGTACAGAAGACAGAGCCAAACTTTTCTGAGATGCATGACAACAGGACAAGAGCCAACAGCCACAAACTGCAACAGGAGAAATTCTGATTGGACACAAGGACAAAATTCTTCACAGTGAGAGTGGTTCAACACTGGAAGGGGCTCCCGGGGAGTTAGCAGAATCAGTGTCCCTGAAGACAGCCAAAAGTAGACAGGACCTGATCTACCTTTGAAGTTAGCCCCACTTCAAGTAGGCGGTTGGGACTAGATGGTCTCTGCCTTAAATTATTGTGTGATTCTACAATTTATGACTAATAAGAGGCATCATTAATATTCCCCTTATTTGCTCTCTCCTCTTTCCCACCCCCTCCTTTCCCTAAGGGGGATGTTGGCTCGCCAAGATGCACATAATTGTCTAAGAATATTCTCAAAAGTACACACTGTCCATGTAAGGTGTCAAGTATGAAACATTGGTGCTGGCAAAGAGCCAGATGCCAAAAAATAAACTTTTAGAGCTCAGCTGGATTTTTTACTTGTCAGATCTGTGTCATAAACGCTGTTTATCCACATTCTTCTTTGCTGACATGTATTTGAGTTTTGCGGTCCCAATGATTTAGCTGGTCATTTGGTGTCTGTAAGGAATTGTATAGTTACATATTGTGATTTAAACCTTTCAAACATATTAATGTTACTTGCCAGTAAAGTTAAGCATGGGAAATAGGACATTTTCAGGGACTACATTTATGCATTAGCTTTATGTGTTTAAATGAATCTATGCATCTTTTAGGACCTGTCCCCCACTGGCAAGTATATTTATATTTAACATGATTCAGGAATAACTCAGTAGAAAAATTTATATTCCAAAATCAGAATGCCTAAGTTTTGCTAATTACTTAAACATGTTCTCCAAAGTATGAAAACTTAGTATGAAGCTAATATTCTTACTTCAAAACAACTGTGTATGCATGCAGAAAGTTAACCAGGAATATTTTATCTGAAAGAATTATTCATTAATTATTACTGAGACAATTTTTATCCAGACAGATAAAATACTGTACAGCTTACACACGCAATTCAAGCAAAAATAGCCAAAGTTCAATTACGAATAAGATAATCATATTTTAGAGCCATGCCCAATTTGAAAGTTTAACAGCCTGCTTCGGTTGCTCTCAGGGCAGATGGAGGATGCCTCCTCCAACGGACTCCCAAGACTTTTCAGGCATTTCCAGCTCTTCCATTCCAGCCTAGGAAGACACATGACTTTTTTGGCATCTTAGGATTGCCAGATAAATGCCATTGCACTGTTAACAAAGCACAAGATAGCCTCAGAAAGCAGTGAAAGTTAGACCTGCAATAGTTATGTTGCTTTGAAGAAACCCCAGTCTGATATTTTGTATTCAAGTTTCAGCTCAGAAGTAGGTAAACTTTTATGGCTGAGTTATTAACTCCTTAAAATAGAGCTCTGTAATAGAAATACTGACAGACGCTTTAGTACAGCAGTGCTATTGGGCACTGCTATAGTCATCAGTTTTAATGAGAGCTGTTAATATCACCTCCATCAAAACGGTTGCCCTGGGCTGACGTCTCGGGCTGTGCACAGGTGCTCTCAGCCAAAAATGTAATGAAGGTTATTACATTATCAATGAGGCACAGATGTACATCCCGTCTGAACTCAAGGTGGTGTTACTGCCAAGCAGGCGTCTCTTTCAGCAGGTCCCAGGTCTGTTTATATCAATATGCTGTTCCAGCTCAGTGAACCCACGCACAGCCTTCTGCTTCGCCATGGCATCGCCAGTGAGAGACGGAGCAAGTTTTAAGATTTACCCCGACATGCAGGTGGATCACAAAAGATAAAACCAAACACCACCAACCCTGGATTGGTTTGTGATAGTCTTTGAACTTGGAATTAATGCGTTTGGGTCTGGACTGTTTCAGCTTTTCAGAGCAGTTTTGCCTTTTCACCAAGCACAGTAACAACATTGGCTTGAGGGAAAATGCTCTCTCACATCTGTGTTCCCTCTTCTTTGTCTTGTCTGAAATCCGACATACTTTTCATGGGATTTGCATGCTTTCCAAGCCATGCCTCACACTTTGCCCATTAGTGCTCATGTTTACTTACTTGGCTACACAAATCACACAGGCACGGCACATTTCTATTCTTTTTTAAAGCATCTCTTACTTTTACAGTAAATATACACAAAATTTGCAGGCACATCCTGAGTAATGGGGTTTATACTGGCAGATGTGGATACTAGAATGGGTTACATTTCTACTGAGATAACACCTGGGCATTTGGAAGCCAATTTGAAATGAGCCATAACCTCCGCTGAAGCCATCCTTCCTCCTTTGCCCTCTTAGGACCCCAGCCTGAGGGATGCAGTACTGCAAGCGAGCTGATGTAAATGAGAAACGGCATCTCATCAGAACAAAGAGCATGTTTGCTTTAGCAGAGGAGGACAACTGCTCACAGATCTCAGCTGGCACAGTGGTATCACTGTGCTCCCAGAAGCATATGTTATACCTGGAAGGACTGAAACGTAGGTAAAGGAGACAAGCAAGCATCACAAATTCTATTGTATCAAAGACTGAGGGTGTGTATGCATTTGTTTACGCGCATGCATAGGTGTGCACGCACATAGGAAAGAGACAGAGTTGGCCATGGCAGTCACTATTGCTCAGGCATCTTAAATGTAATTATTGATGGATTCTGCCCGGAGGACGATGAATGTGCTGCCTTGCCCTTAGCCTTCCTCTTCATCTTTGTCCACTTCAGACTTTACTAACCAATGCAATTGAAGTTCTGAAGTCTAGCTATTTACGGTTTCACAATTGTTCCTCCGTAACTTAAGGGACAAAGATAACTCCTCTCCTCCAGACTGCATCTGGGATCCTTAGCACAGATCAAGATTAAGTGTGATAGGTTGAATGGGCTCCATGCCAAAATCCCTGGCATTGTATTGTGCAGGTGATACCAGTGATTCTCTGGGGCTAAAATCTGTGCTCTAGCACTGTGGGGGAAGCTGAGTCACAGCTACGAGAGGATAACACAGTGCTGAGCAGCACAGGCAATCAAAGCAGAGCACAGGCATCAGTGTGACAGCTAAAGGTAGAGATAGGTTCCCTGGGAATAGAAGTAGTGGTTCCGGCATGACTGGCTCATTCAACCCTGGTCCCAGACACTACAGATGCAAATTAAGCTCTAGTTCCCAAGTATCCCCCAACACAATGTTTGGAAGTGATCTGACAAGTCAGCCTGGAAGTGCAGCAAGAGAAGATATCAATGAGTTTGATGGTTTGAGCTTTGAAATAGAATGGCTTTAGAAAATTATTTTCCTTAAAAAGTCCAGCCTTGTTCTTGTAAAGGATCAGATGACTGTGATAAGAAAAACCATATTTAGGTAAGCAATACTAAAACTGGAAGGAAACAAGACGGGAGCTGTTGCTCCACCCAAGCAGAAGCGATACAGCCACACAGCACTGCTTTTAAATCCGGAGATGTGGGCCAGGGCTGTTTGATTTCTAGCAGGAGTGAAGCTGCATTCCCTCATGCTGCCTTAGTCAAACGCCTAAGTGGAGAAATCTTTTATGAATGGAGATGCTCTTGTTCTGCATTTCTCAGCAGCAAGTGTAGAGCAATCTAGTTTCAATTCATTCTGGCTAACCTAGCCTGCTCCTGTATTCTTGTTACTGCCCACGTGGAAAGAAGTCAGCCTGCCTTAGTACGCACAGACCTGCCCTCTGCCAGCAGGCAGTCTATGTACTACGCTGTAGGCCCTGCCTCCGCGAGCACGCACTCACAAATCCCGAGCTATCCCTGAAAACAGTTCCCTGGAAGACATTAGTGTGCTTGACCCATTTATACCTTTCAAGCAGGCCTTCGCAGCAGGCAGATAGCAAAACCCGCTGCGAGTGACCCAGCTATATCCTGGAGGACACTTACGTTGAGGGTAATCGCTACACAGGAAACGTTCAGCTATCACGGTCTGAGTAACTTTCAGCGTGGGGCTGAAGGGACAAGGGCAGGCCTTCGCTGCTGGCACGTCTCCACAGCTGCCACTTTTATTTGCTCTCTGGTCTTTTGAACGCCACAAATCCTGCACAGTGTCCCGGGAGGTGGCCAGCAAGGGGTGCGACGGCACGGTCTGGTTCAGGAGGAAAGTCGCCACAACTTTTTAAAGCGCCTTTTCCCTAATCACCACACACATGCGAAACAGGTAACCCCAAACTTTATCCACAGCAAATGCAGACAAGCATTTTAAAACAACAGTTTTACAGCAGCAGTTGCAGCTCCCTCCCCACCCCAATATAATAGATTGCTTAGTAGGAAATTAGACAGCGATTTCCGTAAATGAAATACAATATCCTGATTAGCAAACAATGCTCGGTTTAAAAATGGGGGGTTTCTGGCTCAGTTTTCTTCAGTAATGAGTGCTGCAAGATGCTAATGATAGCATTTAGTAATGTCAGGGAAAGCAAAATTCCTGGTGTTGCACAAGGAAATATTTGCTGAGAGGAGAGGCAGGGGTTGGACTGACTTTCCTAAAACTTTCACATTTTTATTTCCTTCTACCTCTTGTGTGCACGTTCTTCCTCTAATAGTTTACAACTAAAGGATGCTATCTGTATTCCAGATAGAGCGCATGAATAATTTCCTCTCATCACAGACCAGCCACACCTGTCCTTGTGTAGCTAACAAGAAACTACAGGAATTGCTCCAGCTCCCAGCTGGAGAAAGCTTTAGGTTTATAAACACATTTTAGTATTTTAAACTCAACTGCACTACAGTCTCTCTTTCGCACTAACACATAGAAAAACAGCAGTATGTTCATCTGTATGTTGAAATAAGACAAAAGGAAGCGCATTCCTCAAGAATTTAGATCTGTGCTATCACGAAGTAGACCAGTTTCTACGAGTGCCCCACTGCCATCAGGAATCTCGTTCCCGTGCTAGCTCCTCTGCTGCTTAAAGGATGTGCTTTTGCTGGGAGCTCAGGCGTCTCCCTGGGGGACTTCACTCTGCATGGGGCCTGAAATGCAGAACGATGCTGCAACTTCCTCTTTGACGCCCCTGCAGCTCCCCAGGATCTGTGCCACTACCCTCATAGATATGGGTGTGCTCCAGTATTTTACTGGAAACATGAAGGGGTACCCCCGGACAGAGGGAATGGAAGGAAAGAGAGGCTGCCCCCAAGTCTCCCTCAGGAGCGGGAGCTGGCCTCACCTCCCTGGAAGGAACAGCCAGGTTGGCATCGGCAGCGCCACCCCACTTTGGAAGCACAGAACACTCAAATAAGAGGCACAGAGAGGGGTAGTTGTGCATAATTCAGATATTTTTTTAGTTTTGTGAATGCCAGGATAATATTGGCAGCTCCTAGTTTTGGTGTTGCCTGCCAGCAAAGTCACGATGCTGCCACAATATTGACGTGTGTCTGTCAGACTCTCCCACTTGGGTAGTCCATAATGGTTCATTAGGACATGACTTCTCATGGGTGCCCTGGACCTGACAGCTTCCAGATAAACAAACTTTGTTGTCAGTCCTGGAAGAAACAGCCATGACTTTCAGCTTGATAAACTGAAACTGGTAACCTTAGTGTTACTGTAAAGATTCTTTGAACAACCAGCTCTATGTAGCTATATCAACAGTGGCTGCGAAACAGCTTTTTCCTGAACTGTGGTCCAGGGAGGCTTCAAGAGTAAAACTAGCCATCATATTTGATCAGTTAACAAGCTGATATTGCATTTGTTTGTGCTAGTGAAATAAAAAAGAGCAAGATAGAAAGACTGACATCCATGGAAATTCAAGAGATACGGCTATCATAAAATCTAGCCACCCAAAGAGGGAGTACAGGCATATCCACATACAGACGACCTACTTAAGGTACTAATGTTTTGCCTTATGTTTCCTTGCCAGCTTCTGGAATCTTCCAATTACGCTTTCCCTTAAAAATACATGTATTTCTCCTACCTCATTGTTATTTGAAAGACCTATATAATCCAAGAACTAACAACCATTTCAACAGAGCTATGTCATGAAATGTGAGGCCTTTCACAGTCTGTGTGAGAGTGGTTTAAATTAGCTGCCAACTGCTTCAGTTGCTGGGAGTTAACACTGTATTAATTCCATGAAAAAAGTCATCATTCAAGTATGAATTAGCTATCCCAAAAAAATCCATAATTTGTTGTCATTTTTGATGGATTATGGCCAGAACAAATTTACCTTTCCTCACGAAACTTTTCTAGTGCTGTTGACAATGCCACTCTTCTTTCTATCACTCTGGCCCACATTTGGGGGTTGTGTTTGATTCCTTCTCCTTAGCCACATCCAAATCATCTCCAAGTCACTGCACTTATCTCTACAGTATCTTCAAAACCCACCCTTTCCCCATCCTTAAGAGTGCAATCCTTTGCTCCAGCTCTCACACATGTCCCATTTAGATTACTGCAGCCTCCATTCCTCCTTCCTGGCTTCCAGTATGAAGACAAGACATGAAAATCAAAGTGCTGCCAAATAAACATGTGTTTCTTGCCTGGAAGTTTGATCACCTCTTTTCCTTTCTCTCCCCCCCATCCCTTTCTTAGTTTCACAGTTGGCGTACCTCCAAAATCATAACAGATGTCAGCACCTTCCAAGCTCAATGTAATTCTGAGTCCTTTTAATTTATCTTCCCCTTGTTAAGCTTTATCTTAACTTCTTCCCTCCCCTCCTCCTGCCTGCCAGGTTTTCAGAGTCTCCTTGTATTTTGCCCCACATCACTACTTCTGTTCAAATTTCCCCAAAAGCCCTGCTTTATGAACCTGGCAGATCCACTGGCAACATGCTGCTTATGAAAATACATTGATTTTTAAGCTGTGCAGAGTAATATCATATCTTTTTGCCTTACCAGTTGTCCAAGCTGCCATCCTCAAGTGCTTAGACAGTGCCAAGCATACAGCTGGCACTCCTGCAAACACTTAGCGGCAGCGACCCGGGCACAACACTGAAAACTGATTAAATGATATGCTAGGGGATACAGCAAACACAGCTATCCTCAAAATGCTGTCAAATGCGTGAAGCAAGCAAGCTGGAAGAAATAAATAGAAAAAAAATACTTCATATCCATTTAGCTACAGGAACTTTGGCTTCTATTTTTATAATGAATTGTTTCTTTTTCTAAAAAGTATGAATGTCACCTTTACCTCCTCTGTTTATCTTACAAAATTCTGCCTATATCACAGCAATCAATTTCTCTTCCATGTCTTAACCACTCTTCTTCAGGTACCTGTTCCCCTTTTCACCCTGGTAAAATCTACACTAAAGCCACTGTCTCAAGGGAGTTACTCTGGATTTACAGCACTGCAAGTGTTAACACAAACTGAACCACACTCTTACAGGAATGGGAGAATATGTCTATGACTCAAAATACCTACCCAACAATTTATTTAACAATTAATGTTAATCTGCTGCAAGTCCAGCTCAGAAGTTGCCTGTTTACATCAATACATGCATGAACATATCCGTGCATGTGGACATTCAGACTCCAGTCTCCCTGCCAGACTCCTGCAAGGCTGCTGCTTGTCTCTCAGTTATCACTAGAGTCAGCTCTATACCAATGACTGATTTTTGACTGTCCTTTCCCAAGGCATTATAGCAAGAACTTCAGCTAGCATAGGAAAGTAAGCCCCACGCTTATTTTTATAGCTATTTAGAGTCTCAAAGGGGCAAAAAATTACATTTGCTAAGTGATCTAACTATTCTATTAGTGGACACTTTAAAAACCCGCTAAAGAGCAACCATCAGATGAACAACCTAAAGGTACCTTAGATTTGAAAATCCGAGCCCAGGTGCCAATATCACATCAGTTCTTTTCTCAACATAGCTTTTCAAATCCTGTTAAGCTATGTTATTTAATACCAAAGAGCTGTCTACTTTTAAGACCATTGAGAGCCCACACAAAAGGTACCATCTTTTACTTGAGCAAACAAAAAATTTTAGGGTAGTTTTTCAGCCTTTGGCTGTGGCAAGAGATGAGTTAAATCCCTCTTTGTGTTGCCAAAGGGGAGAAATTGCATCAATCCTGCAGATTTAAAACCTCGGGAGCTTTCAGTATTTCCTCTCTTAAGCATGAGGCAGCTGTTTCTCCTGGGAAGTTTTCTGGAAGACATCTGAGATGAATGCAGGAGGCTGGAATGTGGATGAAGGAACACCAGGACAGGACTTTCACTCTCAGGCAATACCCCCCAGCTCTCCATTTAACAGCTTTCACAGCCCTGCCAGCTGCTCAGCTTCAGCCCTTCTGCACACCACCACCCCACGCAAACTGGGAATACAGCTTATCCTTCTGTCAAGGGGCAGAGCTCTTCAGGGCGCACCTTCCTCCAGAGGCCAATGGGCAAACGTGGAGGGTGGAAGGAGGCCAGTCTTGGCAAGAGCCTCGCTCTGACACATCCTCATGTGGTCACCCTGCAAAGCAACCACCCAAGGCTTCCATCAGGAACCGTACAGTGGGGATTTTACACTGAACTCAAGATACCCAGTCCAGAAGCACAGAGCTTATATGCAGTGAGATGTATCCCCGTGTGTACGTGAAACACGACTGTGCTGTTAAAAAGCCATAGCACACATTCTCAGGTGCAGTTAGGTTTGGGATTCTTTTAAAACATATCTAGAATGACTTAGAAGGATAAAAGACACAACTAGTGAATTGGGATTAAAGTACCGTGTTTTATTATAACAGCGTGCCTTGCGCTCTGAGCGGATACTGCTGGCAAAGAGGGCCGTGCAAGGGAAGTATGTGCTTTATGGCAGTGGAATGTAGCTGTAGGTCATTTAGTTTCAGAGGGAAAAGAAAGAAAACCTATGAAAGGATATGACCATATGACTGGAAAATATAGTATTTAAACCATCAGGAACAACTACTTCTAAACTTGCATTCTAAAATGTGACCCAAACATCTGCTGCCCAGTTCCATAAGCACGGAGCTGGCTCTGCTCTGCAGCAGCTTCTGTGGGTACGCGGCAGCACTCCTCCTCTGATTCACCGCTAGAGGGGAACGGTACAAAGAGAGAGAGATGGAGCTGTAAAACAGATCATGCTGTGACAAATAATAAAAACTCCAGAGCCAATTTGTCTTTTTTTTTTTTAAATATAGGTTGGAAAAAAGGAATCTCTCCTACCTTTTTGTTCCTTTTTGTGTTCTTATTTGTTTGTTTACTTTTAAGCATCACGTGGTGATACCAATAGGGTTTTATTTATGTGGCACACCGATAGTCTAGAGTGGTCCAAAGAACAGGTTTCTTCCCTTATTCCCCTTCCACACGAAGAAGAAAAAGCCTTCATCAGAGGAATCTGATGTCAACTGACATATATGCTAGAATTGAATGTTATAGGGATGGCTTGGGTTGGTAAAACTCTGTAGTTAAAGCTACATTTCACATTTTTGTCACCCTAGAAAGCAAAGTCCTCTTCCACATCTGAACTGATGGATTGTGCTGGCAGAGGGGTGGGGAAAGATCCAAAGAGCCCACTGGAGGCATGAAGATAGGAATGTGTGGTCAAAAATGACTTAATAAGAAATTGCCTCATGGTCTCCTACAACACATGTAAGAAATTCCTCCTGCAGCTTTAATGATGGAGTGGGAAGCTAAACCCCACAGGAGTTCCTCCCTCTATTTACCAGAAAGGCAAGATATGGGCTCCAGTGATGAAGTGTTCCATTAATATTAGTGCTGGAGGAAATAAAGTGACTTAATTGTAAACTAACGACCTCATCCTAATAACCAAATTCTAAACAGAAAAGGCAAGAAAAAACCCCTACTTTCAGCCATACTGCCAATTCATAAATTAAGCAAATGACATTGGGATATAATTATACTAATTAGTACTGATGCCATGCAAACACTATTTATGGATACGCATTTACCCCATTTCTAACCCTAGAGCCTAAATCTGAAATAGTAGCTCAATCAGAGCACACTTTGGAAACTCAGTGTTATTGTTTATGCCGTCGCGGATCTAATTTAATCAATACCATATTCTCATTAAACGCAAGGTCTGTTAAAGATGTTCCTTTCGCAGGCCCCACAAATGAACTCTATTGGATTCGTCTCATTACATTATTGCTCTGGGCTTAACTATGCATCATTAACAGAAACAATATACAAGTTCAGTATGAGGGTATATAGATCACCTTAAAACGACAAAGTCACACATGATTATGGTCCTAAGTGATTGGACCGATAAAAGCTGGCATCTGCAGTGACTGTCAGATACTCACAGGCTCTTTCACATCAAAAAGGATATCTGAATTCCTAGTGCCAGAAGGAGGTGGGCTTCCTGTTTCCCAGATGCCATACTACATGGGTTGAATTTTTATTTTTTTGCTTCCTGCTACCACTAGAGAACTCTGAGAATGCAATTTCTTACCCCGAATTTACCTTACAGCTTTTCATTTTGCAGTCACAAAGCAAGGACTGTAGCAGTACAGTACAGTGGGTTTTAAGTGGTCATCACAAGGCATCTCCATCACAATATCCTGAAGAGATCGGCAAGCCCTCTATCTTGAACTACTAGAAGTTAAGAATAGACTCATTTCTTCTTTTACTCCTTCCTAATTAATGCCAAGATGGATATTATACACATGAAGAGTGTACCAGCATTATTTAGGTTTGTGGGCTGCCTCCCTATTTTTTCTTGCTTTTAGATATGAGCATACATTTGTATTCTTCATACCTACTACTGCTCTCTGTTAGGCTGTGTGCTGTGCAGCGACAGAGTAGCGCATACATGGCACACACACGGGCCTGTCTGGTTTACATCTGAAATAACCACACATAGAAGTGCTGCCAATAGAATTTTTCATTCATTTTGTTATGGCATTAAGAGACATTATTAAAACTTGCGCTGCCTTGCCAGCATCCATTCACTTCAGTACGTACTTAGTTGCAAACCTCTAGCTACTTCATTGACTTCACCAGGTTTGGGGGTTTTTTTGGTTTGGTTTTGGTTTGGTTTTTCCCTTCTTCTTCTTTTCCTAGAACTGGCCAACACGCTCTGTGATTGTCATTTCATTGTTTACTGGAAACATATATGTGTACAGAGAAAGAGAGATCGAGTGCAGAAAACCGCAGAAAATGCTTCCTAGTCAAAATTCTTTTCTTGATATTTCTACCGACCATTTCCACATAGAGTACTTCACTGATTGTAATTGCTAGAAAATTGCATGTTTTTGCTTGTCCCTTCGGACAAATGGGCTGAAATTAGTGGTTGTACAGATCTGCAGCTGACTCATTACAACATAAGGCAACCGACTGCAGGGCTTGGGGTTTTTTGGATCTGTTATTTTAGGATGGAAATTGCTGAGTTGGCAGGCAGTCTGACCATGTAAATCAAACACCAACTGCATACTTTTCAAATGACATGGTGCATAATCAATTTAATATGTGATGTTTGAGGGAAAATAGCTTTATTGGGGAAGCACTGCTAATAAAAATTCATCCTATGTTACCTCTTAGGTCACTTAGGGCAAAGCAATGGGCCAGTATTTATAACACCAGAAAACTGTCTCTTTCTTAACCAGCCTTTCTTTGGATTGCTTCTAGATGAACAATAGCACCTAATAGATTTGATATAAATAACAGAAAGAAACCACAGCTATCTAATGGAGGTATTACTTGCATCAGAACTTGAGGAGGAACACGAATATTATTAGAATGCAAAACCAGCATGGATAGTTCTGCCGTGACTCACTCTTGAAGATCCTTCCTCCGTTTTGCAACGGGAAGTCATGAACACCTCTACAGCGTCATCCCCCAAGTCTTCTGCTTCCAAGGCAGCTCCTTAAGGAGATGCAGAAAGCCTGCAGGGAACAGGAATCATTCCCTTCTCCCTGTGGTGGAGTGACATGAGCTGCAACTTCTCTTTCTGGAGGCATCCTGAGGAGGACTTGAGGGGGGCCCTGTTCATGGACTCACGGTGTCAGATCACACCAAGGAACAGCAATGGTCAAGTCATGGACTTTATTCATGGGGAAAAGCTTAAGCATCATTTTCACATAAGACACTTGAGGGCAGAATTTACGTAAACCTTATTAGGGTGCTCCCTTCAGGAGGCTAGAGTAGGGGATGGTTGGAACCAATGCACTGCAAGATAGTGCACAATTTTGTCAGTTATGGATGTCAAGACACTTTCTGAGTATGGGAATTTTCAGACGGGAAGGTATAAAGATAAGGGGACCAGGCTGGAGGACTGCATAATGAGACCCACAGGACTTTCACCACCATTACCTAGAATGGCTCACATCCAGTAGGGTTCATGGAGCTCCCTTTGTCTGTCTCGCCATCTGGGCCTGTATTCAATAGCTGATTAATGAAATTGCTTATCCTCATGTTGTAAACAGGAAAGCAAAAATCTGCTCCCATATAAATGGAATACATGTTTTCTATTCAGTTACTTTGTAGGTCTTGACAATACCTCCCTGGAAGTATTTAAAAGACGTGTAGATGTGGCGCTAGGAACATAGTTTAGTGGTAGGCTTGGTAGTGTTAGGTTAATGGTTGGACTCAATGATCTTAAGGGTTTTTTCCAACCTAAATGATGCTATGTTTCTGTAACTGGAAAAATAAAATCAAAATATTATTTTTCAAGTATGACTGAAAATGACAAGGTGGTCTAGAATTTGCCAAAGAAAAAAGAGCAGAGAGTTAACACATGATAATACTTTTTTTCTTCAGCAAATGTTTTTTTGAAAACAGAACTGATCAATTTAAAATTACAGGGGACCAGGCCTTTTGTTTTCTATTAATTGTGCATTATGGAAAACATAGGGGCAGATATAAGACAACACAAAATTGGCTTCTCATCATGGAGAGACCAAGGTGGTGTTCAGTGCATCCCACTTGGGTTTGGACATCAGAGGCATCAAAACTGAACAGATTAGATACAGCTTATTTCTTGAATTCAAATACTGGAGCATAGAAACAAGACAAAAATCCTACAGTCAGTCAACGTATTTGACTAAAATGCTGCAAAGGTTTAGGGGAGGGGGAGAGGGAAAAAAAATTGAAGGGGCCCAGATTCCTAGTAGGAACAGGTTAAGTATGCCTGAATTAAAAGGTCAGAAATAAAATGGATAGATTTTGAATTTTAAAATATCTTCTGGAGTAATTTATCTATTTCTAACACTGATTTAATTGTAACAGATAAACATTTAAATATATGGAGATGGCTATTGGGAGTCTTCTGGAAAAGCAAAAAATGCTGGGAAAAACATAGAAGCAGAAAACCAATAACCCGTTTAGCTTAAATAACTTTCTTTAAACTAACACCTGCTGTAAAAAAATAAAAATGAAAAATCTTCACTTTTAAGCAAATGAAAGTCCTCCTGAGAATCAACTATTTGCTTTCATTCTCCAAAGAGCCTCATAAAAAGGCAGAAAATATGTTTTAAGGAGGAAAAAAGGTTTATTTCTAAAACATAACTCCCACTTTGGCATTCATTTTTAGTGCAGGTAATGGACATAAAACAAATTGAATGTTTAGAAAACGGCTTCTAAAAACAAAGTGCTTGTACACTATATTCTACTTTTTTTTTTCTTTTTGCATTAACACAACTATTCTCTATTAACCAGAGACAAAATAATTTTAATATAAGAGCCTTCATTCATACTCCAAAACTAAAAGAAGATTTAAGGAAAGATTTTCCAAATGCTGTGGGAATACGTCTCTGACTGATTCAATGAAAAATGTGTAGTTAGTAGCCTTTTGATGACATATCCCCTGAATAGGATGTGATTATTGATATACCACTGACATCCAGGAAAACAACTGTCACCACACACAAATTCCAAGTCTGCACAAGAGCTACTCATTTCTCTAATTCTTTTTCCTACCCTCAGCGGTATTGGCTTCTAAAACCATATTATCTTGTCACAGCAGTTGTTTTGCAATGTCTATTGCTACTGAGAATATGTACCACGAAAAAACCGGAACTGGTAAAATTAATAGACTTTAAGAATCCAATGCATGCATATCTTGTTCCTAGAACTGGTTTGATCTCGGTTATTTTAAATCGAAACTTCAGAAAGACAGAGTAAGCAGTACCTGTTGATCAACATTTGCTGACTCTATGGAGTGCAGTGGAAATTACTACACGTTTGTCACAAACTTGACACTCCAGTTCTAGAACTGTAATTAAACCTGTTATTTAAATTACACTTGCTCAGTGCATCAGCTCAGTTTCTGCCCATTCTACAGGACCAGACATGTACGTGTATAAGCAAGAAAGCAGCTGGCTCTTGCTCACCTAGGTGGAGACCATTTTTCACTAAGTTCAAAGGAGAAACTCAGGCAGATCATACTCGTCGTACTTGCTTTTAGATGAGATTTCTCCCCCTGCCAAACTATTGCACCGATGATAGATGCAGAATTCTTATTTGCTAAGGCTGTAACTCAACATTCATAGACTTTTCAAAACCTTTCAATTGAGTTCTCCGGATTTCTGGATTCAGTAGGACCAGTTTTACCATAACTGAGCACATATATCCAAATCCATGTATTCCGACATAGGCATCTATTACAGAGGGAAGGATAGCAACTATCATGTTGCATGAATACCTCTAGTGGATCATCTTGATTTTCATACCTTTACAGCTACAATTACTACTACTTCCTACTCGCATCATCCGTATTTCTTGTTCTTGGAGAATGAATTTTCCACAGTTCAAACATTTCAGAGAACTAGGAAAACCTAAAGGTTATTTTCATAATTTCTACCATTTCTTAAAAAGAGTTTTTAATCACCAAATACCTAGCATGAGAAGAAAAATATTTGGTACCAAAATATTATTTAAGGAGCAATAATATGCAACTTCCAGTTTTCAGGTGAAAACAGATTTTTGTCTCGCCTAAGTCTCAGACTTCAGACACACATAGTGTGTTGGCCAACCACGCAGAAAAATGTTCAGCAAAGCTGGTTAAAATGCCCGGTGTGATGTTTTCTCATTGAGCAGACTCAAGTAATGGCAGTTCAGAAGGTGCTCAGGGGAAGGAACCTCTCTCATAAGCTCAGCACGTTCTGTTTGGATACGTCTTTCTCAAGGCTTTTCCCAGCCACACTAAGGACTGCGAATTTTCCACTCCTTTCCTTTGAAAAATGAGTTTTAAAAGATCTGAAAGGAATGTATCCATACAGTTTAAATGATGTGTTTGGCTGAGATGAGACTGTCTGGACCAGTGATTTCAAGGGGGAAGAGGTGGGGGGAGAGGGAAGGGAAAGGAAAAGTTCTCAGGGTCCCTCCTCTTTCTTCTCTAAGAGCCTCAAATTGTGGCTGGCTGTAACAGAAAGGCATTTCCTGGCTTCAGTCTATAAATTGAGAGACTAAAAAAATCCACATAAACTGAAAACTGTAACCCAGCTGGATATGTACCCCAATTTCTTAGGCCTTGAAAGAAATGGTAGAAGGCAGCTCTCCTTCCTTTTTTTCATCACTATTGGTATAAATATGGATGAGGAAAAAGAGCTGGCGGGGGTGGAGTAAGGGATGGGAAAAGAAAACTGAAGTTATTCTTGCATGCACCAAGGAGCACATACAATCTCTAAGTCAGGAATTACACTGTCATGGCAAACATCCCAGCATCAGACAGGGGACTTACAGTATTAGGGGAAACAAACATAAAAACTTGACCAAAACTGATGTGTGAAAATCAACCAAGGTTAACTATTTCATGCTCTCAAACAGCTGATTTCTTTCTTGTGCTTTTCTGTTTGGTGAAACAAAGCAGGTCCAAATCATTACACTGATTTAAGCAGAATAAGTATGTTGTAGTTAGTTTTTTTGTATGTGGGTTGTTTTTTTTTTAAAGTATTATTAACTAATAAATTTCTGATGTATGTTGTGATACAGCAATCTGAGGCAATATTTTTGCTCTCAAAATAAAAATAACAGACCACATCTAAAAATTTGCAGATTAAACAACAACAAAGTATTAAGAAATCTAAAAGCACTAGCATGGGGAAAAGAAAAAAAAAAAACAAAAACAACCCCCAAAAAACCCAACATATTTCTAGCTCTGCTTTGAAATTAGATGGTGAACAGATGCTTCAGAAAGATAAAGGAGAGCTTCTTTGAGGCAGCACAAGTTTTAGGCAGCCTTTGGTAGGACCAAAAAGCCTCTGATGCTAGATGAGAGAGGGGAGATCAGACAAAAGCTGCGCAAAAGCAAAGCAACTTTGAAAATGAGGGCCTTGCAGGAGAAAGAGAAATCTTTTGAGAAAGGCACCACACATCTGTCCTGCTTATGTAGAACCACCTGCTTCTTACTACCACCTCCTACTACCAATAGCAAAGGAGTAGATGGAGGATCATTGTCTTCCTCTGGCTTAACTGTTCTGCGTTTCCATCATCCCTACCCTGACAGCTCCCTGTCCTCCACAGCTTCTCAGAAATCATACCAGAAAGGCCCTATTTTTTGTCTGCTGCATGTGACAAAACCTTCCCAATGAGCCAAAGCCACCCGGTACACATCTCGCTGGAGCACAGGCAGGGAACACCACACGTCAGCTTCCAGAGCACGTGTGGAGGGCTCTACTCTGCTTGATCAGTGCTCAGGCAGAAAACATCTGCTTGAATTTTTTGTACATTGCATCCAAGCTCTAAAATTTAAAGACAACTTTCTGGATGTTTGAAAGCTAAATGCAATGGCTAGAAAGCCTATAAAGATGAAAAAATACCCAAACCCTCATGAACTGATGAAAATACCTTCTTCTTACTTTTCATTATACCATCGCATTGCAAATAACAAACTTTATCACTAAAAGATAACCAATGGCAAATAAACAGTCGGAAGAAGCAACTTGAGCCTATTCAGCTGTTGGTAAGAGGTGGATTTTATAGTTAGTTCAGAGCAAAAACCCCCCTTTATTAGCATATTAATGTTGTTGAACAGTATTCACCTTTTTCATATAATTTTGCAGTGTGCTATTCCTTTATCAATCATTCAGTTATAACGCAGTGAGATTACTGGAATTTAATCTAGGCACTTAACACAAGATTTCTTTCCTCTGCCTCTCCAGACAGGGAATTTAGAAGACTTTGAGCCACATGCTATAAAAATCAATGCAATTGCTTGACCCAGATTATACTGTAGTCTAGTCGATGTCACAGGTTTTCACCTGACGTCCTGAGCCCATGGGACCCAGACTCCTTAACCATAGTCCGGAGGAAGGCATGACTAAAGGGCATTTTATCTGCATTTTGCACCTATTTGAAGGGACTACTTTCAAGAGTAGAGTCAACTGCAAATTTTTTCAATAAACACATGCTATCTTTTTAGAAGATTTTATTTTTGTTGTTTTGAAGCATTACTAACTTTAGACCCAAAAAATGGCAAAACAAGATGCAAAATGGGAGGGAAAGGGACAGAGAACAAAAAGAGGTGTTGCGATTAATTTTTTATTTATTTTTACTCTGTGAATTTATGATACTTCCTAGGATTTAGGCTTTCCATCCTACTTTGAGAATGAAAAATGTGTTGAAATACTATAAATTCTCACTGCATTAAAAGATTACTTCTCTACCATGACCAGTCCAGAAAAAAACCTTTCTATGTTCAGAAAGCTCTAAGGGTTTCCCTGTGTTGCAGCAAGCCATTAATGCAAACCTTGCCTTGTTTTGGGGCACTGGTAAGAGGATCAGCCCTTCTTCTGATTCCCCCTCTTTACTGAGTACTTCTCTCCCAGCGGTTTTTGGAAGCACCCCTCGGGGACCACACTGCCACCTTCTTTTCCTATTTCTCAAGGGTCCCCTAAGCCTTGGCTTTGCTTTGGTTCTTCACTTTGGCAAACGTTTTCGGTAAGCATACAAATACATCTTTCAAATAAAGATGCCAACCACACCTAAGGGTGGCCAGACGTGACATGTTAAATGCAGCTGAGGAGTTATAAAGGGCTGGGCAAGATTTAGTACAAGCTGTGACTTCATTCATTAAGCCAACAGCCAGGAGAGACCAGTACGTGTGGTGACCGAGCGGTTCTATCACCCTTGGCTTTGACTTTGTAATAGAACAGTTTGGAGAGAAATACTAAATGAAGTCCAAAGGCAGGGTATGTCTAATAAGTCAGAGACACTATTTTGATTTACAGATAAGGACAGCATGACAGCTTGTTCTCCGCTTGAGTTTCAAATGCAGCACCCGCTGTAGGGGGATGGGTGCTTAGATGAAGTTTCACCTCTGCATCTCTTAAAATAATACATATAGACCTGGAAATGAATAAGATGACAGCTCTTTCTTTGCTTTGTGTGGCAATAATAAAAGGTATTGCAGAGTTCCTGATGAGGTAAAAATTTACCTTCACTGAAGACAGCATAGAAATTTAGCACCTGTGTGGGATCGGAGCTCTGCTTTGTACAGGGATTGCTGTTAAACAGTTTAAAAAAGTGCACACAAATGGTAGTATGTCTTCTCACGGAGAAACGTCTGAGCAGCTAGCAGAAATTAACTGACATCCCAGCACTTTCCTGCATGTCAATGTCTAACTTTTTAATCACAACCAACCCGCGTAATATGGAAATTAAGAACAGCATTATTTTCCGGTAATTACCAGAAACATACACATTTTCCAACAGGGTGACATTATGTCATGAATTCCCTTGTTAAGAGGAAAAAAAGACAAAACATATCATACTTGTGTAAGAAGGCAAAGTGATAGATTTGTCATGAGGGTAATCATCTATTAAAAAAAAAAATCCACTATTATCAACTTCCTGAATTTCTGAAAAGGGATTCATTTTCTGCCTCAGCTAATAAAGAACATTTTTCTTCTATTCATCATCTTCAGTTATTTTCTCTCTTGAGAGTCATTTATCACTAACTACTGAACCCAAGAAATAAAAAATAGGCAACATCCTCTTTTGAAGTAATGGCTTAGAAGACTATTAAATCAAGAGGCAAAAGATGGATTTCAAAGATATATGTTCAAATTCTTGTAACAGCTGCAGGTTTTTCACAGGGGATCTGCACCGCTGGTTTAGTAAAGGTATTGGGGAAAGTAAGTTCATCCTGTGACAGCATGAAGTGGGGAATGGTAAATTGTTTTCTCTTTTTTTTTTTTCCTAGATAGAATTCACAATAAAAGGAATGAAATCACAGAAATAATGAGATAAATGGCACTATAAAGTGCAATTCATATTGCAGGAATTAGTTTAGGATGATAGTTCAAGCACATTTTAAATCTAAAATAGCCCGCGTTAAAGCGGATCATGCAGATGCTTGAAGCCTTGCGGACCCTTCTGCCCGCGCACAGCTCCCGGCCTCTCAGAGCCTCACTGGCAGCACTGACTGACCATTCCGCACTCTCGAGATATAGAGTGACAGCCACACTGTGGGGGAATGGCTCAAAATGCTTTTCCTATGGTACAGTGGGACCCGAGGCTCCCCCAAGGATCTCGGAGTCCCAGTGTTGCTGAGCTTTCCGTGCTGCAGGCATCCCGGCTCTTTAGCAGAGCTAAAGGATAGAGCATTTCTGGGGGGGAAAGGAGGAAGACAGGGAATTTATACTTTAGTTCTTCTCTCGTAAGACTCTGCTGTTGCATTGCCTTGTTGTCCCTCCCTTGTATTTGCCAAAAACAATGAGCCCTCATATCATCAGCCTGTGGAAACACAGGAAAGAAGGTTCCTCAGAGACATGAGATGGAAGGGGCAGGACTTTCTTCTTTGCTTTTAAGTAGGATGGAGAGAGGACCTCCCCAAATTCCCTCTTACCTCATGCCCTTGCTCAACTTTTTCTGGCATGCCAGGTAAAAACCATACAAACAATTGCTGTTGGAGGTGCTTGCCTGATGCTAACGAATGTGCTTTCACAAGGTCATTGCATAAGTGCATTCAGATCGGGTCCTGGCAAAGGTCTCTGGTCAAATCAGTGAGTCTAACTTCCTGGAGGAGACTCCTGAGAGGTTTGCTTCACAACACCAGGACACTAGGGTTCACACCTAGGTGCAGGTTTCTGACATTAATTGAGCCCATACTTCCCATGCTGTCTCACTGGGATGTGGTCCAAACACAGCTTCTTGCTCTAACTTGCTATGTGAAAGCAAGTGTATGGGTTTTGAGAGATTGCTCTCTTGGACTCTAGCTTGTTGGTCTGAAGTCAAAATGCAGACAACACCTATGACATCCCAAAGCTAAGAAATTTCAGTACACAGTCTGCCTCTCTACAGGAGAGGCTCGATTTCACCAGCTTGCAAAGCTGATAGCAAAGCACAGATCCTCTGTGATTTATTTCTACTGAGTTTCCAAAGCCATGGGGCAGCAGAAAGGACTGGGTGTAAATTCAGTCTCTGTGTTTGGACAGTGTGACAATACACTTTTTGATTTTATGAAGTCAATAGTCCCTGTGGGTGTTCCCTTAGTTAAGCCAATACAGCGGCTTTCCTCTAGAGACGAAGCTCATGGATTCCCTGCTTAGGAAGCAGAGACAGCTTTCCATAGCAAATTCTCATCTCAGTGTTGTATGAGCTAAGAACAAGACTGGAGGAGGAGCAGAGGCTTCAACATCTGGTATTAATGGCATCAAATCATGTCACAGGTCAGCAACACAATTTTATTCACTAGGTGATTTCTTGACAGTGATTGCTCTAACACGGAGTTGCCAAGAAGCCCCGCCATCCCTAGGCAGCACCCTAGATAAGTAAATACTCACAGCTGTTTCTAGAATTTTGCATAGTGGGTATTGAAATGGATTCTCTGCTTAACATAGCAGACAGCTAGCAAGAACAAAGCATGAAATCAAATTCCATCAGTCCCTTAAATTTGTTTATGCAACCCATTGTTACTGCTCACAGAACAGCTTTGGCAGGCAAAGGCCACGACAAAATGTAGCCTTAGTTTATACAGAGCAATTTTTCCCATCTGCCATTTTTGTTGTCAGTTGGTTTATATTGATTTCTCCCCGTGCTGTTCCAACTTTAACCCGGGCACAGCTGCATTGATCCAAGAGAGCTGAAGTAATTTGTCTCTTCTAGTGAAGCAGAAATGGGGCAGGAGATGGTACCTATCACCATTTTTCTGGTAGGAATATGTTAGAAGCTTTCCCATAGCACTGATGTAGATTAAGCCTGCACTTACGGCTTTTCATACAAATATTTCTGGTAATTCCATTTTATCTCTGGCAAGCGAGATGAAATTCACACCGAGCAGCATGTTCTCAGGTAACTCCTTCCTTCACATGGGAATGAGCTGACTCAGCACATGAATTATGGAATCACAACTACGCAGTGCTATACCACAGCCCTCAGATTTATAAAGGAGATTTTTCATTAACTATTAGCAGCATTAGCTTGGGCTCTACAATAAAGGCATTTGACCTGCATCTACCTGGAGCCCCACTTTATTTATGTTGCTGAACTGGCACAAGGGATGTGCCCTACAGGTCGCTCTCAGTGGTCACAAGTGCCTATTCATTTCTGTGGGGTCCCTTCTTCAAAACCCTTCTGGCCACCGCACAGTCGTGAAAGAGAAATTCTAGGCAGCCAGTGCAATCGTGGCGACAGAGCATCTGTCATACGTGAGGAGAGGAGCAGAGGCTGTTGACCTCAGCAAAGCAGAGTCTGAGATGGAGACCTGCTCACACCAAGCAGAGGGAAGAAAACTATTTTAAGTTAAAAACATCTCTCTCTAAGATGACCACAAGGGCATCCAAATTAAAGGGTTGTTAAGGCAGTGAGGTTTGGGGCTGCCAGCCTAACTACCAGTAAGTCTCTCAAGGTTCCTCTCAGTCCTTTTGTTTCTATGGTAGCTGCAGCCCTGACATGAAAAAGTCTCAGTGGCACAGGAGGACTACAGACACATTTAAAAAAATAAAATGTAAATGATAGAAATCATTATATGCTGTCAAGGAATTAATCTGGCTTAATTTTAAGGCTTTTCAGTGAGAAGGCTCCACCATAACAAGAAATGCTGCTAGAAAGTGTGATCACTTCTATTCATAGCCACCTTTCAATGCACTCTGAAGTCGGACGAAATCCAGTGGGTTTTATTTACCAGCAAAGCTTCGTGGCAGATAAAGTGTCAACTGCAAGAAACCTGCAATTCTTTTTTTCTAATGAGCACTGTTAGATTATTGTGTGACGGGAAGAATATGCCCAGGGAATACCACACACTTCCCCTATTTCATCCTCCCTGGAATATGCTTTTGTGAGATAAGTCATAATAAATATAATGTGCCAATTATCTAACCCATTGGGAAAGAACAGGTACACAAACAACTCGGTGCAAATATGAGAGAACCTGCTGACAGGCACGGACATGGTTTAAATGCCATTTCCAATCACAGCACTATAGGTAAAGGCCAGGCATGTAGCCCAATTGTATAATATATGGAAATTGTCCTCCTGCTCCTGACAGGAATGACTGACAATGGAAAGTCACCTCTTACAACATCTGATACAAAATCTCAGGAATTATCAAAACGGACAGCAGAAAACTACAGGAAAAAACAGAGGCAACCGATAGGAGACCAAAATGACGGATACTTACTAAGAAATGCAAAATGTATCCTTGTAATGTGGAATTCCAAACTTTAAGCATGCCACGAATGAAGGGCACGAAGTCATCCACATTTTAAATATCTAAGGACTATCTAGTTTATTCTTCAAACTAGAAACTTCTAATTTACTAAGAGAGTCAACTGATTTGTCTTTAAAAGGGTTTAAGAGCATAATTCACATCTTCATTTTGCTCAGCATCCAACCAGAATGTCCTTCCCTTCTCCCATTTGGACAGTGGCCATTCAGACACAGCTTCTCTATTTGCTCCCAAACCAAGCTGCCAAGGCTGTCCCCATTAGGTAAGCACACAAGGAAAAAGCTCCAACAGTTTCTAAGAGGAGAATGATAGACAGGATGTTGAGTGGTAAACGAGAATATTTGGAATACATCTGTGGACATATACTTTGTCATTCGGTACTCAGCACATCTCCAGCTCAGAGGAATGGATTCTCCTACACAGCAACAGCTGTTATTGTTTGGATTGTAAATAGTCATAAGCCATATGGTGTGGCAGAAGAAAAAAAACTTCATACTTTCTCACATGGACAAATATTATTATTTCAAAGCATAAACACATCAATATATGTCTTTTCTCTGGGGAAGCATACAGCCTTCAACCTGACTCTAAAAAAAATAATCATCAGCTTCCAAGATGAGCAGGTTACCTGTAAATATTGGGTTTGGAATTTTAGAATTTGGATGACTTGACAGAAAACAAATGCAGGTGCACAGTAGATACAGTGCTTTCAGCTCCATAGATGGGATGAAAAAGAAACATAAAATATAAATTGAGGTAGTAAAATAGGAGTGAAAGTTAGGAGGAAAGGAGAAAAAAGACATTCTATATGCAGCTACTCTGGAAAAATATATTTCAGTATCATTTTGCTAGCTACTACCTAATGACATAAAAAGCAGCGGGACTGTGGCATATCATGCAAATACATCGGCAGTTTCTTCATGCACGTGAATTTGAACTTTCCACATGGTCAGTGGCAGGTAAAGCAATTCAGATGGTGGGTTCCATGCAGACAAGAGCAGGACTCCCAAAAATGGTGGGAGCTCTGCTTGGCACGGGAAGCTGGCTACAGTCAGTGTTTCCAGAACTCGGAATGAGGAGAAGATGCAGCCCACTGCCTTGCTGCATCCGAGCTTACAAATCAGGCTTCCCCCTGTCTACGCCTGGGACCACAGAAGAGTTGAGTTCAGAAGAAGGGTGGCTTTCTTTTTAAACTATGATTTCTTCAGTGTCCATGTTTAAAACCTACTAGTAATTTTATTTATGTTATCACCAAAGCACTTTTAAGCTTATTTTTTTACTTTAAGCACTTTAATTAAAGGAAAAGTGTGATCACTCTTTCCATTGTACGGTGAAGCTGGCAACACCCACAGTTAACTTACAGTTTCGCAGAGCCAAGTTTCTGAACTACATCCCAAAAATCTTAGCAGAGTGATGCTGCACTGGCCAGTGGCAAACACTGGCAAGTCCCATTCCTGGGGTTAGGCGGACCACATGAACCCGAGACCTGGCAATTAACAGTTCTGTCATCCTCTGCTTCTCTCAGCCTGTTTCAAACCCGCACTGACACCAGCTGGCACGCCACAGCAGTTCTGAATTTATACAAAGAAAACACCCTTCACTAAGAGATCTGGTTGGTGACTTGCTGCACCCCAAATGAAATGATCCAGCAGACGATAAGGACGGCAGGGCACTCCTGAGCCAGCGAGAATGATGTCCAGGCTCAGGACACTGGCAGCCATGAAGGGAAGTCAAGAGACCTTCCCACATTCATCAGCCCTTGTTGAGAGTCGCAGTTCAGACCTGACCCACAGGTACAAAAGGCGGCAGCAAATCAGCGTCGAACAGGGACTGAGGAGAAAACCCGAATCCTTCCACAGGAGCTGGCTGCCCTGCCTCAAGCAGCCATTCTGCTCTAACAACCCCCCTCCCACTCCGGAGTTTTCAATGTAAAATAATTGTAGGATTAAACACTTTTCTACTACTCTTACACTTTCTAACCTGACATCATTAGCCACATTCTGGTGATCATGTATGTCTCTACCAAAACCCAAAACTGGAACTGAGGTAAGCAAAATGCCTGCAATCAGTAGAATGGATCCACTACTGTCTTTAAAGCATTAGCAAGCCTCAAAGTGTTTTCTTCTTTTTAACTTTGACAGGGGATGTGGCTCAGTCCAGTGATCCAATACTGACTCACTTTTACCAAGCTGGCTAGGTAACCCCATGCTCGAGGCACATGGGGAACCAGCTCGCCAGCTTCCAGCGTTGAGATACTCTGCAGAGCCACTTGAGAACCCTCTCCAGATCTCGGCTCGGCTCAGCAGTGTTACTGCAAAACTCAGTAACAACGTGGATACCGGCATATCTTCTTTGTGACAATCAGCTGGCTTCTTCCACAGGAATGGAAGAAAATTAAACAGCATTTGCTGTTTTATTTTGAAATTACGAACAATATTTCCAGACACCTTTACTTTAAAATCCTTCCTGAAAATCACAGTGTTCGCAAAACCATAGCCCCACTTCTGAAAAATCATTTTTGCTCCTTTGGATATTTCAAATTATTAAGCTGTGTTCAAGTGCAAAAAACAATGAAGAAAATTGCGTCGTCCTACGAGCAATGCTCTGTGACAGGAAAACATTAGGACACATGGACGCTTATTTGAAAATTTGATTTCAAGAGATGGGAAATCTCAGAGAGAGAAGTTTTCACTGCATCTTCTTCATGCAGTGTTCATAAAGCTCAGCTCTGAGCATAGGGCGCTCACTTGAGAAGCAAGTACAATCAGGTGAAGAAGGAGATGCTACTATTCTGAAAGGCAGGAAAGAAAACCAGTCACTGCAAAAAAAAGAACAAACTGAGCTGCTCTCTCAGTTTTAAGAAATATTTAAACCAGTTAGCAAATCACAAAGGAGACACATTCCCAAAGCCATCACTGCACAACTGAAATAACTAAATTGCAAAGGTAACTTCCCTGCATGGGAACTCATATATTAAGTTCAGACAGCCACACAGGTTGTCTCTACCCACCAAACTCTGGGTTTACAACCAGATTGCATGATCATGGTCTAAAGGTTCAACAGAACAATCATTTTTACTTGCAAACCTGCTGTCATGAGCTAATGACGTTTGTGCAAACCATATATAGAAGACAGCAAAACGAAGAACTTCATAGCTTGCAAACTCGAGCTAAATTCTATGGAAAAAGATTCACTTAACTCATACATCTCTAAAATGCAGGTTGTTTATGTACTCCTGTATTTTCAGCAGTTGGACAGCCAAATGTTTACTTTAGTTGCCTTCTTAAAACAAAGAAATACAAATAAATCCTTGGAAATCTGAAGAAGTTTTATATTAATTACTCTCTCCCAACTGCAGTGCTGCCTATGGAGGAAAGATCTGGAGGTGGCTGAAACAGTGCCAGCAGAGCCTGAACACACCAATCCAGTTAAGAATCACAGAAGCCTTCTGAAGGAGACAGAAGTTACTGATAATTTAAAAATATGGAAACCAAAAGATTAGGGAGGGAGTACCTTTCTACCTAAATAAAGTACAATTCATTTTGCAAGCAAGCGTAGTAAAATTGGTTGTACAGTGGCTTCCTCAAAGTCATGGAAGGGTGCCTGTGGCGGTGCCTGAGACGATAAGCCAGACACACTGATTATATGCTTTACCAACTAGATCATGCTACTTCTCCCCCTGAGGAGAAAAAAAAAAAAAAAAAAAAAAAAAGGTGTTCCTTAAGTTCCTTTAGAAAACCCCTGGTTGATTTTTTTTCTTTTCATCAGGCTAATATGAAAGTCCTGATTACCATCAGCAACAAGAGAAGGCACAATAAAGTTTACTTGCCCTAACCTGCAGCTATGCATATGGTTACCTCCCTATACTGAAGCAGCATTATTTTGTCTGGCCCTTTTGCTCTTATGGGCAAATTTTGGATTTAAAAATCCACCTTCTCTTTGGATGAAATTGATAATTCGATGACTGAAGTATTCATTGTATTTTGATTGTAAAAAAGAAACAAAAGAAAATGGCTACTTACAGAACATGCAGAATACAGTTAACAGAGAGAATGCAGTTTCCAGAAAGGGAACAGTCATATTTAGTAATTTAAAAAGTTTTCTCCCATCTGAAATAAAATTGGTTTTGATTTTATTTTTCCTTTTTTTAAAGTAAAAAAACCCCCCTCTTTAAATATCTAGACAGCAATGCCACAAAGGATTTTGAAAGTCTAGGTTACTATTATGTTAAAAGCAACTGCTAAGACAAAATGCATCTATTTAATGAGCTGACAGGTTTCCCTTTCAGAAGTCACCAGATGAACTAACTGTGAATCAGATTTGTATTGCAACGTTAAAAGAGCATTCACATTCCGCTTTCTCATGGAGCACGACAGCAAGCACGCCTGTTACCGTCTCACCCCTTCTTTAATCGATACGTTATGTTTTCCTTTTAATAAAAACCATATAGCCCTGCAGTCAGAATACCAAAATCACTTCCATCTTAGTTTTCAGAAACTGCTGAATAAAACTCGGAACAAAAATAATCCCTCCTTCCCCGCTCACATGGGTTACTCACCATCACTTTATTCCAAAACTCAGTTTCACTTGAAAAATGATCCATAACAATGAAACGATTTCTTCCTTGTCCAAAGTATCGCTCCAATCACTTAAATTACCGAACGAAGAAAAGGAAACATTGTGCTCCGCAGAGCACACGGAACACACACTGTTGTTTTCCCTGATGCAATGAGGCTTCTAAGCAAACGAGTTTGCAAGCAAGCTGGGTAGTGGCATTTTCCTTATGATTCAAAAGCGAAGTATGCCTCAGCTAACTGAATGCTTGCACAACGTGTAATAAAGGAACTCGGGGATTCATACATGTCTCTAACATAATAATTTGTAAAACTTCAACTCGCATTACCATCTATAACTCTGCCACACCTCAAAAATGACGTGCCAGATATGAACTTTTACTGGGTGCTATGTGCAGCCAAGAGAAAGATAGCTTCGAGCCAGAGGCTCGTGTTTAAACGTCTCTGAAGTGTAAGTCCCTAAGGTGTATGAAGTTACATTCTGTGCGTGGAACGTAACTGCGGATTCCTGCTTGCTATGTATATAAATATTATAAAGTTCATCCTAAGCCACATGTTAAAGACATCTAGTCTGCCACAACCCATTACTGGATTAATGCACAAACCTATTGCAATAGAACGAAGATACAAAACCATATTTAAATGAGTTTATAATTGCCACTTTTAACAATTAGCCCTCCCTTCAACCCCTCCAAAACTCCAAGAAAAGCACAGAAGAATTTGCAGTGCATTTTTTTTTTTTGCAAAATGGGGATAATAAGACCCAGGGACAATCTACATGCTGTGTCTCCTTTTCCATAGACCAGTTCGTGCCCTGAGAGGAGAGGCTGAGGAGTTTAGTAACAACTCTCTGCAGTAGATTGACAAGGGGGAAAACACGTAACGAGCTAATGACCGCCTGCTGGTTAGGAGACTCCAGTGCAAGATTTGTCATTTATTTCATCTGCCTATCTTTAGAGCTCTTGGCCAGCCAGCTGCCTTCCCAGGTAAACCCTGTGAAGTCTCAAAATCTTTCAAGTCCCAGACCAAAAATACCACTCCAAGCAAACAAACGCTGTTGCAGACCTTTACCCGACCATCAAGCCCTCTCCAGATTCATCAGCTAACCAACCTTTTTTTTCTTTCCAAACTTTTGCTTTTCTGACACACTGAGGTCTGAGGCAGTATTCACTCTACGCCCCTCGACATTTCCTAATGAGTTGGGGCCACTGCAAGGTGCTGTGGCTTGGAAGTGGCTGTCTCAACAGTCTAGAATGAATGTTGTCCACAGCCCCTAATTTTAACATTTAAAAGCTTACATTTTCTGCCAAGCTCCCATCTTTAACATCCTCCTCTGACGCCCTTGCAGTGCTTGCGGGCTCTTCTTGTAAGGAGGAGAAGCGAACAGGCAAAACCGGGTAAGATGGGAGCGGGAGGGGTTCCCGGGGGAGCCCGAGCACCCTCTGCCGGTGCCGGGAGGCGGGAGCGGCGGGGGGCGGCGTGTGCTCACCGCTGGAGGGACTCCTCAGCGGCTGGGCGGTGAGACACCTACCCAGGGGTCTTCTGCTGGGCAAGGCAGTAGTAATGCCATCAACCCATTACGTCATTTAAAGTGCAGGAAAAGCCTGCCGACTTCTTACAGCTTAGGAAATTCTACCTCTAGATATAATATAATAAATATAATAAATAAATACAATACAATATAATAAATATATGTTAGTATAGATATCATAGACTGAACCACTCACACACTTTCAGACAGCATTTAATTGGATCAGTGGCACAAAATGAAGAGAACAAAAATGCCACGTTTCACCCAGTAGAGTTGCCCCAGCTAGCAGAACATCCCTGCTGGACTCTGACTGCACACGTTCCTGGGACATACCTGCACCGTTTAACCCACTGATCAGCCCCTAGAATCCAATCATCTGAATTCAGATTTCCTGAGCCAAACAATGTGGGATAAATTTAGATGCCCCTTTAATCAGCACTTATTCCCAGTTAATCACTTCAGTGTTCTACTTACACAAACAAAATGAAATAAAACAGGATGCCGATCATCCTGTATCTGTCCAGAAATAAGTAATTACAAAGGATGTTGTTCAGCAATAAATCCATTATTAGTGCTCTTTGATCTGCAAAAACTAGCAAACTGTTCCTTATCAGCATGTATGTTTTTCCTGCTTTATTCTGTGAATCCTGCAACTTGGCAAATGAATATAATTCTTTGGGCATTTTGTTGAACATAGACATCTTTGTCCTACTGCAAAGGACCCTTAAACCTCTGGGCTTTCCAGTTATAACCAGGATGTCTCCAGGACAGTGTTGTTTTGAACCATGTACATTGAACCCAGTGGCTTGGAAACGTGTCCTGTCACTGAGCTCTACTATAAGCTCTAAGGAATTTTTGTAGATCCATTACTTTACCACAACAATGTTACTTTATTTTACTTCAGCATTTCATTTTGAGCTTGTCATGTTTTAACTGTGGTCAGCAACTAAGCACCACACAGCCGCTCACTCATTCCCTGCACAGTGGGATGGGGGAGAGAATCAGAAGCATAAAGCTGAGAAAACTCGTGGGTTGAGATACAGACAGTTTAATAGGTAAAGCCACACACAAGCAAAGCAAAACAAGGGATTCGTTCACCACTTCCCATGGGCAGGCAGGTGTTCAGCCACCTCCAGGAAAGCAGGGCTTTAATTCATAATGGTGACTTGGGAAGACAAACCCCACAACTCCAAACATGCCACCACCCCCCCCCGCCCTTCCTTCTTGCCCCAGCTTTGTATGTACAGTATGGAATATCCCTTTGGTCAGTTGGGGTCAGCTGTCCCAGCTGTGTCCCCTCCCAACTTCTTGTGCACCCCCAGCCTACTTGCTGGTGGGTGGGGTGAGAAGCAGTAGAAGCCTTGGCTCTGTGTAAGCACTGCTCAGCACTAGCTAAAACATCCCTGTATTATCAACATTGTTTTCAGCACAAATCCAAAACACAGCCCCATGCTAGCTACTATAAAGAAAATTAACTCTGCCCCAGTCAAACCCAGCACATTCTCCATTCCTTCTTCCATACCATTTACATCATGCTCAGGTCCCGCACTATCCAATACAAACTCATTAACCACCACTTTGACATAACACACAGATATCATTCCCTTAGTCTATGGGCTACCCATGTAATATGTCTTTAAAATGTCCACAAAATGTCAACTGAGTTCACTTAGTCTGTGACTTTGGGCTCCATCTGTTACGGTGGTCACTTGGGACCAGAGAGGTGGTGTGTTGTGAGGAGTCACTGGGCAACCAAAGCCAGCTCAGGTCGGGTCACTGCTGCACTTGCACTGCTTCTTGTAAGGCTTGTCCTCCACTAGTTCTGGTGGTTCCTGCTATAGTCATCCCTGTAACATGCAACCCAAATCCAGGGTTACAATTTAAAGGTTTTTCCATTACAGTCTCCACCCCTGGTCCCTTTGGGCCAGGTTACAGGGTTTAACACTGCAATGAACTGCTCCCCTTGCTTCTAGCCTGGCTAACAACAAGGGGTTCCTGCTACAGTAATTCCCATAACATGCAACTCAAATCCTGGGTTACAACAGTTTAAAGGTATGTCCATTGCAATCTCACCCCGGTCCCTTAAGACCAGACCACTGGGTTTAATATTGCAATGAATCCTCCCCTGGCCCCTGCTCTGGCTTGGACTTATCCACAGACTGTAGTCCCTTAGGGGTGTACCTGCTCCAAGCGGAGCCTTATCTACAGGCTACTACATCTACTATGAAGAAAATTAACTCTATCCCAGCCAAAACCAGCACAGAAGAGCATTTGAATATGTGTTATGAAATTTAGTTTACAGGGAAAATTACCTCATGTTGGATTAGTTATTTAAAAAACTACAAAACAATTTTGACAGAAATACTGGGGTGAAAAACTGCGGTGAAAACATTAAGTTACTAACTTTTTGGTTTCAAACTAATATTTGGAGGGGAAGGGTGAAAAAGCAGAGCAAAGGGTGAGTGATAGCAGCTTGTGCATTATTGGATCCTATAAGCAGGAACTTGGGACAGAGATAGCAAGGAAAACCACAGAGGTGAAATGGCACACAGTAGAAACCAACGTTAAAAGCCTATTTTTTTATTCTCCCTTGATTCTCATGCTACACAGCATAAGATCTTCCATCAGCACCATAATAAACATCTATCAAAGATCCTTCTCTGCTACCTTAACAGAAGGCCAAATAATTCAGAGACCAGTTGAAGTTCAATTACATTTCTCTGCAGTAAGCCAGAAAAAGGTGAAAAGTAAATCACCTTTATGCACCCTTCCTGAAGTTCTTTTATATTGATCCCCCCAGAAAACACGTTCTGAACATGTCCATCATCTAGCTCCATGCTTCTGGCTGTACCAGGCAGACCCCTGCCCAACTTACTATTTTAATTTCAATACCTATGAAAATAGCTCCATGTTAAAATCTTGCACTTGTACTAATGTCTTATAAACATTATTCCGTAGCACTTCAGCACACTTTACCTGCTTTGATTTGTCAGAAAGATTTCCACGGTTTTGTTTCTGCAGCCATCGCAAGTAGATTCCATTTTTAGTGACCTGTTTCTGAAGCAGACTCGGTACCACAGTTCCATACTAATGGGCCACCTCTTCTCTCTCTGCTGTGCCAGTGCAGCAATTCACCCCAGTGAGGGGTCGTCTTTACCTACTGGTGTAACACTGCAGGTTTCCCTTATCCTGGGGGCGATTAGGACAACTCACTGTGGCAGCACTGTGCCAAATATGACATGCACGTGTGTCTTTGTCCCAAAATTTAAAGTATACCATTCTCCAGCATCTTCGCTCCAATCTGATATGGCAGAGGAAGATTTCACTTCTGGTTTACTGGGTGAGGTCTGGCTTTTGCAGAATGCAATAAGGTTGCAGATCAACTTTTATTGACTGATCTTACACTGGCACAGAAGTCCATCAGCCTGAATGTTATGATCTACAGTGAAATTCTTCTAACTGCTGACACAAGCATATATGCATTGGCTAATATAACAGCTGATCATTTTGGACTTCATTAAGTGCAAATTACGTGCTCTTAGAAAGCAGGCAGCTAACTTGCAGCAGAGGTCTATGTCCCCTGCAGCTCTTTGGAAAAAACCACCCTTAGCACCAACAAAACTATGTGTAACTGCTCCACAAGTATTAACAAAACTGAGATTATTACTGTAGAAAATATCCTGTCTCCTATTCCTACACCACTGTGGCCTCTGAACTTGCTCACTCAAGTTGTGATCAAGTATGGCTTTTAAACTGGTGGCAACTGGCACTATGAATATTTCTAGATTCAGTCAAGCTGAATACTGATTTAAAAAAAAACAAACCAAAAACAAAAAACCCAAACAACTTAAACCCACACATTATTGCACATACCAGCCCAACCGCACGCACGTCCTGGGCACAGGCAAAGCCTCTAGTGGACAGAGCAACACCTAACATTGGCACTGAAACCAGCTGGACAAGAGCTTTGCCATAGGTGTGTGGACTGCCAGCACCTTGCTTCCTACTTGCAGCTGCCTATTTTATGACTGCTGGTCATACCACCTGAACAGGGCTTGGTGAAGTTATCTCAGGATGGGGCATCAGTAGTTTGATATTCTTTGTCTTAATGGCCTTCAGCAACTTTCAAGCTGAGGAGCACTGTGTACCAGGAGTCTGACTCAAATCAGCATCACCAAAAAACTGGCACACACCTCCTCCCACTTTGTGCACGAGTGGGTGCTGTCAGGTCAAAGCCTTAGCTGCAACAATGCAGGATGCATCTCGCTACGTGATGCAGAGAGGAATGTGAGGCACATTGTGGTCGTTGCTTCACTCAGGTTTGTAAGAAACACCACTTTGTAGAAGAAGAGATTAAAGTGGCTGAACCCTTCCAATGCACACCTTAGAACCACGGCATAAATACAGAATATTTCATGGTAAGAAGTGAAAGCACAACTGAAAGATTCATAACCTGCAATAGTAATTTAATAATCAACTCCTTATAAAAATAACATCTAACACCAGCTGACACTGGGAGCTGATGGTACCTCCCCAATCAGTGCTAAATAATGCATCCATAACAATTGCCTCTCACTTGATTATGCTAATATAGTTGATAGTAGATGCAATTCAAAGATTATTGAAGTCAATGAGTGTTCTTCATTAATGCCAATGGAAGTTGGATCAGATTCATCATGTTAAAATACATGAGAGGACCTAGAAGTGTGGTAGAGGTATAAAAAGCAATGGTGGTTCTAGACCTTGGATATTTAAAAATATTGTATGCTTACTGTGTACCATGGTAGAAGATCCATGGAGCAGGGTGGCTGGAAAGCTCCACAGAGGAAAAGGACCTGGGAGTGTTGATTGATGCTCGCCTGGACATGAGCCGGCAGTGTGCCCAGGTGGCCAAGAAGGCCACGGCATGCTGGCCTGTATCAGGAATAGTGTGGCCAGCAGGAGCAGGGAGGTGATCGTCCCCCTGTACTCAGCCCTGGTGAGGCCGCACCTCGAGTACTGTGTCCAGTTTTGGGCCCCTCACCACAAGAAAGACATCGAGGCCCTGGAGCGTGGCGATTCCTTCACCTGGAAACTGGTGAAGGGTCTGGAGCACAGGTCTTATGAGGAGCGGCTGAAGGAACTGGGCTTGTTTAGTCTGGAGAAGAGGAGGCTCAGGGGAGACCTTATTGCCCTCTACAACTACCTGAAAGGAAGTTGTGGCGAGCTGGGTGTCGGCCTCTTCTCACAGATAACTAGTGACAGGACTAGGGGGAACAGCTGCAAGTTGCGCCAGGGGAGGTTTAGGTTGGAGATGAGGAGAAATTTCATCTCTGAAAGGGTGGTCGGGCATTGGAACAGGTTGCCCAAGGAGGTGGTGGAGTCACCGTCCCTGCAGGTATTTAAGGAAAGGTTAGATCTGGTACTTAAGGACATGGTTTAGTGGGTAATAGGTGGGGGGGGGACGGTTGGACTGGATGATCCTTGAGGTCTCTTCCAACCTTAATGATTCTATTCTATTCTATCCTTGAAAACACCTGTTTTGGATTGTCTGTGGCAAAGGCAAGTGGTCAAACACAACCCTGCTATAAAAATCCCCACTGCTACCTGTGCACATGACCTCCTTTGGACACTCCAAAATACCCTCTGGGTCATGAGATAGCAAGTGAATTCTATTTAAACTCTCTGTATTGGATTCAATTTTACAGCTGAGATTCTCATTACGTGAAACGGTAACAGTTCTGACTACATAGTCTGAGGGGCGAGGGGAATGCTTTTTCCTGTTTATTACAGAGCAGTATGTGAGGATACAACAGAAAGGACTCTAGCAAGAGGAAATGGGGCAGAAAGGTCTCTAACAGTGACTCCAAATACAAGCCATATAGTAAAATTGTAAATCTGGATGTAGCTGTGCTAAAGGAACCTTAAATTTTACCATTTGACTTTGCTTGTGCTGCTACAGAGATTTCTAAGGATCAAGACAAAATTTGGCTAGGAAAAACCGTATCACCCCTTTACTGCATTTTCTTCAGTCCTTTTTTCATTCACTTAAAACACTGGAAGACCATGGAGGCTTTGGGAGGATTGGGACACCAAGTGAGGACAGTGGTTTGGGAATTCAAAGCAGAGATCAGCACCTTCACCCTCTGGGAACCCCTACACAGGTCTTCAGCATCAGCAAATACCAAAACTTTGTCATGTTCCCAGATCCTTCTGCCAAACTGGAGGAGCAAGTGCTTTTAGTTTTCTAACTATTTATGCTTCTTTTTCCCCTCTCCTTCCTCCTCCTTGCAGGAACAATGCTGCCTTTTGAAATCAGGGTGCTGACAGGAAGAGCTCCCGTTGCTCTTTTCTTCTTTATAGATCCTGTAGCAGAAAATCCTGATGATATGAATAAAAATTTGCAGTAGCAGGTGTCCTTTCACTGCTGAAACGAAGCTAGGACATCAAGATCAACTCCTGTGGGAGGTGTGAGAAACATTTAAGAAATACTGCAAGCAGAGGAGCACAAAGGCATTCCTCTGGATCAGATCTACAGTCTTTGGGGCTGCGAGTTAGAGGTAGCAGATGGTGTTGCTCTCCATCTGGAGCCAGTCTAACTCAAGACGTTTATCTGTGCATACACATCCCATGCACAGGTCATGACACTTGGGCACTAACACAAGCAAAGCAAGGGTTTACATGCAACGAGGGAGTGCATAATAAAATATCCAGTGTTTTAAAAATGCATTTTTTAGCTGTTTTCCAAGGAAGTGGCTCAATATTTCCTCCTTAGCAGAGTTCACCAGGTTGGACAGAGTGACAACAACAATTTTAAGCTTAGTTAAAGACCAGACCAAATGAAAATAAAACAACAACAACAAAAAATCCATTTAATCTTTAAAATATCTGATGTCTGCTAGCTGCCTTACTTTCATCTGACCTAGGTTTTGTGTACTCAGGTTGTCGACCACACAGGCTGTGCTGCATGTTGCAGGCAATGTACATAGAGCTCTGCCGCTCTGTGAAAAGCGGGTTTGTGCTTACATGGATTTCTTCTGCAGCACATTATCCTACAATTTGCCCGTGCTGGAAAGTAGGACACAAAGCCACTGATGCTCTCTGTTCAGCCAGGCCTACCCAGGCACGAACAGTGTGTGTTTTTTAGAAACAACGCAGCAAAGGTTGACACTGAAGAGTTACTATCTCATTTACCAAGAAAAACAGAAAGAGGGGAAAAGTAATCTTACTCTGAACTTTCCAGTGGCTCTGTAGATGACGTTCATGTTGTCATCTTCCTACGCAACTTTCTTACCCATTAACAGGAGGCTGCTACCAATTACTAGCTACTATCCCAAATCCTAAAAGATAAAGTAGTTTTCGGTCAAGAGGCCTTGACTGGAAACAAAAAGAAGTTGATTTGTTCTCATATTGAGTTCCTCAGTAAACAACGCTGCTCTTCTCTCCTGTTTAGACTTGCAAACAGAGATTTTTAAGGCTCATTTTCTCATGCAGCACCATTGTCTCTCCATCTATAGCAGAGAGCTTCTGTGTTCAAGTTAACGTAGCAACCTGACAGCATGGGAAAAACATTTATAGCACGAGCTAGACTGCAGCAAAGACTGATATGATTACCTGTCAAAAATAAGCCAGAATTATATAAAATATACAAAAAATCAGCAAGGTATTTATCAAACTCCTTGACAGTACTATATGGAGGATAAGTCAGGCTTTAATAGTTGATGGGAAAAAAATGTCCAAGGCTAGAAGTCAGTATAGTCCCAACCTGGCTCTTAGCGAAAGAGGTCGTTGCCTCCCTATCCCTCCCCAGTATATAGCTTTAATAGAACAGTATTTCGCATATTGTTGGTCAGTCTCATTCCTGATTATCTACATATAATATCCACAGATACTCTGATAACTAAAATCAGCACACAACTCTAAAATACACCAATTACTGTCAATTAATTAATCTAATTTTCATAACTTGGCGCTTTCTCAAAGTTATATAACCATAGCTCTGTTTTTAAAGCCTCAGCTCCTGGAATCATGTTATTTATGAGAAGCTCAGTTTTCATGAAGAATATCATCATGTTTTAAGTACTCAAGGTCACAAAGAAGAGAAAGTCTGATGTCTAAAAGATATAAACATAATAGGGTAAATAAAACTGGTTTTTAAAAATACATGGCATTAGCAACGGGGAAATCAAAATGAAAAGCACCAATGGATCCTTCAGCATTTTGTTTACATCCACTGTTCTCTATCATAAACCAAAATGGACTCAGTTGCCGCATCTAATTCAAACAAACCGTTTGAATGGCTAAATTATTTAAGTCATGTCATCATCCTTATCAGAAGTATTTACTTAAAAAAAAAACCAAAAACAAAAACCAACCCAAACCCCCTAACAAAACAACAAAAAACCTGCAAGTAAAATGATGATTACTAAGTCACAACAAAGTATCGGCTCTTTCCTCGATATTATGTCTAAGTTGTGATCTTGTACGTAAGCAAATTATGCTTCTCCTTCTTTGGCCCACTGAAGTTAAGCTGTCCTACGGTTTCCTTCCTTCTTCCTTCATTTTGTTGGGGTTTGGGGGTGTGCAGAGGTGGGGAGAGGCTGCTTGGCATGGAATCTTCCAGCAGACCCAGGGCATTCCTTCAGCAAATGTTTCTGTCTTTTGAAACACAAAAAAGCAAATGACAACGCCGATTCCTCCCCTGTTGCTGATGTTGCGGGGGACCCCAAAACCCCTGACCGCACCCCACCGCGGGCAGCCAGCTGCTCCGGACGGTCCCCCACCGCGGCCCCAGCCCCCCGAGGGCTGCCCCGAACCCCAGCAGGCAGGCGCCTGGGGAAACGCGCTGCAGGGTGAAGGCTCAGGCTTCGCAGGCTTCCCCCTGCCCAGGCACTTAATAACAAAGACCCCCCCCACACGATCCTAGCCCCAAAGCCCTACTGTTTAAAGTCCAAGGGGCATGGTGTATGTTTGGTTTTTTTTCCCCCTTTTGTTGTTGTTGTTGCTTATTTTGGTTGCTTGGAGCTTACACCCCCCACCCCCCCAAGTGACGAGGTGTGCTCCAACCGCCCGAGATACGAACGCCCCGGCCCCGGCCGAGCGGAACCCGGCGGCGCCCGGCCCGGCCCCGGCCGCCGCTAGGTGTCAGCCCGCGTTTGCTCAGCCGCCCCGTACCGGTGCTGCGCCGCTTCCCCAGCGCGGCCGGGCTGCTGGGAGCTGCCAGGAAGGACCTTTTCGGGCAGTTACTGGGTAAACGCCGCCCCGAAGTCACAGGTAGGACAGACGGAGTATGTGCTGTGATTTCTGCAAGCAAATTATGCTTATAAAACTTGCTACAAAACTTCCCAGCGGTCTCAAGAGTAATTATACCTGATAGCATGGGGGGTTTTTTCTGTGCGTTACTTTTTGTTTATTTTTTGTTTTGGGTGGGTTTTTGTTGTTGTTGTTTTCTATTTTGTTCTTTTTTTCTTTTTTTTTAATTCAGCACAGCAAGCTTTGAACAAAACGCCCTCACCACCGCTGTTTAGCCCAATGCAGAGACCAAGCGAGCTCCATCACGGATGAAATTGCACAGAGACAAATCCCACAAAGTACTGAGCGAATACATTGCACACTTTCCCATAAAGAGCTACAACTGCAAAATCAGCTCAGATTTTACGCACAGTAGTCCAACAGTGCCCGTTGGACTGGAGGCCCCGTCTGGCTTTGCCACCCTGGGTTGCCTCCTCACCAAAAAGCAACAAAAGCCCGTTAGTGATGTGCACGAACGCAGCGCTGTGGTACTTTCCACGTTGAAAGAAACAAGACTGAACTAATCCTGCTGAAAATAATTATCTGCAGAGTAAGAATAAAAAAGAAAAATAAGTGAAAGGGATATTCAACCAGAGGCAGATTTTCAGAGAAAACAGAGGCAGGTGAATTTCAGCCCCCCAGAGCTGCTTGCTAACCTGGGGACAGAGGGAGGGAAAGCTGGCCGAAGCCTGGGTAAGGAAAGGGACTGGACCCAGCAGGTCCTACCCACTAAGCACATCTCCATCATCCCACCCAGTACTCTGACCAAGGACCAGACTGGATTGTAGCGCGACCCGTTTATTGTTAAAAAGCTTCAGGTTTTTCTCTCCCATTGCCAGACATCTAACACTGAAAAAGTGTTCTGGTTGGAAGGGAGAACACAGACGACTAAAGATAAAATATTAACCTATCCCTTCATTTTTCTATCAGGGATACTGTATGCCTACAGTTACACAAGCCAACACAAATCCTGAGATGTGGAAGGTATGTTTAACAACACAGAAGGTAGGTTTAACATCAGCGTGTATTTACGTTCACGAGGGTCTCTTTCTTTCCAGAGCGTACAAACCACAGCAGAGTACTCCCAAGCCTGCTGTAGGCCAGGGAAATGACTGCCAGATTACACTGTAGAAATAAATTGCCATCTAACTTTCAATGTTGTGTTTGGAGTCCTTTTTTGCAGTTCTCTGTGACACAAATCTGGGGTTATATAAAGACATTTGATTACCCTTGTTGTATATCCTTGAGCTAAACTCCCAATCTGAATTGTCCCGTTTGAAATGAAGTAAAGAAAAGATTGAATAGTAGGATTCAAACAGCTGCTTTTAACAACTGTATAATAGAATTCCCACATAAGACATGTGCTTTTTCCCCTGCTCAGACAGAAACTGGTGTAAAACAAGTAAAAGCAATTTACGCAAGCTGATGAACACACGCAGTATTCAGCGGTTCAGAAACACCCTGAAAAAAACACTAACCAAAAAAAATAACCCCAGCCCTGAAAAGGCCAAGTATGGCAGGCTACGTGGGGAGGATGAAGAGATAAAGAGCAACCTAGCTTTAGCTCAGATTTAATGGTTACCTCCCCAATCTTTTTTTTTCTTTTCTTTTTCTCTTTTTTGGTATCCCACATTAATAACCAGTTCTGCCAATTTTTCTGAACCTGTTGTTAGCAAACATTGACAGTGACATCAGACTCTGTCCCATAATGAACTGTGATATCTTGTACATAGAAAAGTCATCTTCTTTAGGACACCTCTCTCTGAATGAGGTTTGTCGTTCTCCAGCCACCTCTTCATAAGACAAATGATCTGAGAACTGCCGAGAACCTTCCTGCTTTAAAATCAATTACTTCTTCAGGTTGTAATAATTAGAAGTCACAAGGGTTTTCAAGGAGATTTATCCCTTTTCAGAAAGATACTTTTTAGTGCATTAAGACAAACAGGAACCTGCTTTGGGCAGTTAAGGCTCTGGAAGACTACTCAGTAAGGGAAGAGGAGGGAGGGCAAACTGGATTTGTTCCGTAAAAGCAGCCTGGCTGGGGTACGAACAACTTTTTGGTCACTATCTGAAACGCAACACAGCTGAAATATTGACCCGACCTCTCAGTCTGAACAACCTGTGCAACTCATCATCTCTGACATGGTTATCACAACTCGCAGCTTCCCGGAGTCACGGACATGCTGCTCCTCACATTCGCAAGGCAGAATGCAAACCACAGTGGGATTGTCTTATCCCTTTACCATACAGACAAGTGTGCAGCAAAGCAAGGACTTGGAGCCAGGTCACCCACACTTGCAGCTGGTCACCCTTTTCCCAGCCTTTCCCTCAGCAGCCATGGGCAGGATGAAAAAAAGGAGGGGCGGTAGGAGAGTGGGGTGGTGAGAAACTGAATTAGGGATCCAACATCAGAAGCCTGTTGAATATTAATGGTTAAACTCATCTTTTTGTCAAACTGAACTGTGAAAGAAAGCTGTGATATGAGGTTTTCAAAGGCAGCTGGAGATTATATACATAGGGAAATTATTTGACTTATGGCTTAAAATGTTTATTTTCAGGGCGTTGATGGGAATGTGTGTCCTGCCTCAGGCCCTGGCACAGCTCGGCAATTTTTTTCACCATGAGCAATGCCGTCCTGAGCATCTCAGATGGCAACCACCCGGCACGCACCAGCTGGCAAATGGCCTCGCTGTACTCGTATGGCGGCACATTGCCGTGGTTCTCTGGTCTGAACTCCCTGCCTGGACACTCCTCCTGAAACAAGAGTGCTATACCCGTGTAACTAAACCAGTTTAATTACGTTGACAAATTTTCCCTGCAGACAAGCATTAAGACTGTTAAATCTGACTATTTTTCCAGGAGAAAATCACCCCAATGTCTCTGCACTTTTGCAAAGTCTGTGAGTGCTTATAGTGCCTTTACCCATAGCAGGAGCAACCCACAACCCTGGCCTTTCCAGTTCCTATCGCTTTGGTTCAAAATACCTGACTTTCCTGTGTTCTACTTCTGCACTAAGTATTCTGTATCCTTCAGAATACTGATACTGCTTAAGAAAAAATAATAAAAAATAGTAAAAGAAAAAGACATATCCCCCCAAATACTACATAAAATCCCCAGCACCACATAGTTTGAGAAGTTAATGTCATTTTTTCACTATTGTTGTTGTAAAAGGCTTAATTTTATTACCTATGAAAGACCTTCAGTTCTCCTTGAAGAATTTCAGGAAGCCAATAAAGAAATTATGCAGACTGAGGGAAAAAAAAAAAAAAAGCAAAACTGCACAGTACCACCAAGGAGCACGCATGCAGCTTCTTAACAGCACACCCGATGCAACGCACCCCGACTTCTTCTCTCCCAGCCTGGCGCCGGTCCAAAGCAGACTCAGCCACGACAGCAAGTGCCAAGCTGTGCCACAAGCTCATTACAAGGTCTCAGCCAGGCGACCTCCTGACACTTCCACTTGCTCCTGCTGCTTTGGAGGCAAGAGACCGAACACATACCCCCAGACCTTGTGTCTGAGACTATTCAGCATCTTCCTTCACAATGTTAGAAGCAGCCCAAGCTAGACCTGAATAAACTTAATGTTGGATATCATACCGATGCTAGCATTTAGGTTACGACTTCAGTTTTGACAGCTCCTGTTGTGGTTTAACCTGACAGGCAGCTAAAACAACCCCACAGCCGTTCGATCGCTCCCCCACACCCAGTGAGATGGGGGAGAGAACTGGAAAGAAAAAGGTAAAACTCATGGGCTGAGCTAAAGATAGTTTAATAGGACAGAAAAGGAAGACAATAATAATAGTGGAATATACAAAATGAATGATGCACATCACAGCTGCTCACCACCCGCAGACCACTGATGCCCAGCTAGTTCCTGAGTGGCAGGCTAAACCCCTGCCCAGCTTCCCCCCAGCTATATGCTGAGCATGACATCATATGATGTGCAATATCCCCGTGGCCAGTTTGGGTCAGCTGTCCTGGCTGTGTCCCCTCCCAGCTTCTTGGGCACCCCCCGCCTTCTCATCAGCAGGGCAGTATGAAAAGCTGAAAAGTCTCTGACTGTTTGGCAACAACTAAAACCATCAGTGTGTTATCAACATTTTTCACATCCTAAATCCAAAACACAGCACCATACCCGCTGTGAGGAAGAAAATTAACTCTATCCCTGCTGACACCAGGGCAGTAAGTTCCCCAATCAGCAGCTTTCAAGCAGTACTGGGCCTACTCAAAAACTTGAATTTCCCAAATTAGGCACACCAACTGTATCAAAGAGCTAATTTGATTATATCCCATCAGGTTAGATCCCATCTAATCCCATACAAACATGTGAAAAAGTCACTTACTCATATAGTTATTATTAACCAACTCTAAATAGCTAGTAAAGGCTGAGTGACGGGAAGGGATCAGGTTTTACATGCAATTAACTCTCTCAGCTGAAATTCAAAGTATGAACCCTTGATCACGAATATGTGCAACACTCGGACTATTTATCTCAAGTAACAGAGGCATTTTGTGGGAGGAAAGTGCCGATTCTCATACAACCTAAGAGTCTGAGCAAGTAAACTGCTTATTCAGGGATCAGAGTCTGCTGGCACTATTCCTGGTTTGAGTTGATGGTTTCTGTGCTATGAAAACGTAAGTGAATATTTGCTTTCTCTGGAAACTAGTTAGGGTTTGTTGACAGTCTGGTTTAAGGAAGCATTATGGGATCCTTTTCCCTGTTTCTCCACAGGTGAAGAAAAAAACCTGCCAGCACTCAGCCCTAAAAGCACATTTAGAAATTAATGGAAACAAGCGTGACTGGAGCTACCCTGAAGGAAATGGCAACACTGGCTGCACACACTGCATGCTGACAAAATTACAAGGGCCTTACATGGAATTACCAAAAACTGCAGAAGTACTCAGACTTTGGGCCAAACCATGATTTATACTACAGTAATTCTACTCATTTCATTGGATCATTCCAGTTCCAAAAAAAGTTTATTTTAAGGTGTTTATATTTCTCCCCATCATTATAACTTTCATGCATCTTCCATATAACAGCAACAACTTTAGACAAAAGTCTTAAAGTTTTCAACTCTCTGATAGTTTATTTTCAGAATAAAAACTATTTTGGCAAGAGTAAAAGAAGCTGAGATTTATAGATATAAAGCAATGCCAAGTAAATATCATCTTCTTATGACGGAAAATAATTTTTCATGGTGAACAATGGTCAGCCTAGATGTTCACCTAATATTTGCCTTTCCATGACCAGATGTTCTTGACTTTCTCACAGAGGTTCACTGGTGAATACAATTTTCAAGATGATGACATTATAGAGAAATCCAAAGTAATTATTGCTTTTGAACACTGTTCCTCTGGTTTTGGCTTTGAACTAGAAGATTAAAAGATTCACCTTGTTACAGCAAGGTGAACAGAGAATACACATGCCTGCAGTGGGGAAGGAAAGCAGAAGGGCTGCAGCTACGACCTCCAAGATGCCCCTTTGAACTGGGGAAGGGGCTGCCAAAAAGGAGTAAATAAGCTGAAAACTAACAAGCTGTTGGTGCTGCCACTATGCCCTCCACACAAAAATGGGCAACGGATCCTCGTTAGCAGGTTTCGAAGGAGTGACTATAGCTGCTGGAAGGAGCCCAGCAGGAGCGCAGTCCAAGGGGCTGTCCCAGAGGGCAGCCAGACCGCCTGCCAGCTGGGAGCTCTACCGCATTTTCACATGGCAGCTACAAAGCCTATAAATTAGGATTGCTGAGCCTGGACTTAATATGTGCACGACTCTCAAATCTTTATTAGGGAGGAAGGAGTGTCATCTCCAAGAGAGTTTGAAGCTTTAAGGAAAAAAGGAAAAAAAAACCCCAACACCAAAGGTACTGAAGTTTTGTGGAGTATCAAAAAGGAGTTTGTGCCTCTTGCTGCTCAGAGGGACTGTAAGACCAAAGGAACCTCTTGGTTTAGTTCTTCAGTGTTTTGCATTTTCATCCAGTGCCACTTTTATGTTTGTTCCTTTTCACCCACAGCCTGATTTTGTGCCTACATTTTAACACGTTAGAAGTGGAGAAGATTCCTGTCATTTGGGAGCCTGCCATTAAATGTATGTGGGGCTGTTTCTGTGATTTGTGATACTTTTATATCACTGGCTGCTGAGAACAAGGTTTTTTTTTCCCCACTAATTCTCACAATATATGTGTAGAGAAGTGAAAGAGGGAATGGTTTGACTTTATATATACTGCCTTCATTTCAGAGTTACCATTGACCCTCTGCAGTCAGACCACTCTGTTTAAGCAGGCACTTGTTAGTCTGCTGAGTTTATTTTAGATCAGGGGAGCTTACAAACAAACAATCCTGTTTATTAGAGGTGTTTCAGTTGAGATGTTGAAGCAGAATTTCTTTCCCTTTCCAATGATGTTAAAAGTCTCTCTATTAGCTAAAAATGGAGAGTGAGATCCTGGCTCCTCTCTTTCCCCATCAAAGTCAGCTGGAGCTTTACTATCAATCAGCTTCAGTACTGTGTCATTACTATTGGGTAACAATTTTATTCACAGGACTGGTTGTACAGCAGAGCTACAGCCCAACTGTTTCGTGCATTCTTCGTTAACTGATCTCAATTAATGACTAGCAGAGATTACACAGACATTTAACTGGAAAAATTATTTGCAATTCTTTAATTTTCCTTTTTCATTGTTCTTCTAACATTGCATTTCATACTTCAATGACTAATAATAATAATAATAGCGTCTATTTTAATGAGGGTCCAGTGTTTATAGATAGTGGACCCTGTGTATCAATGCATTGTCACTCTGTCCTTGTCTAGCCTGTGACCTAAATTAACACTTACATTTCTCAAATATTTCTAACCACCTGTCCAGCAGTCCCCACCATTTTAAGAAACTTTTTTGGTGTTTGGGTTTTTGGTGGATTTTTTTCAAGGTGTTTTTTTTTTTTTTTTTGTTTTGTTTTTTAATCAGGCCTGCAGCTACTCCACTTCATTTCTAGATTGGGGAATCCACAATAAATTGTTTGTAATACACACCATTGGAAGATAACAACTTTTTTCCGTGATGTCTCTACATTTGCTGCAGTGGAGCAGAGGGACAACAGAAAGGAAAGACTTAAAGTGTGAGAAATCAACAGCTCCAGCCTGTTGGCACCTGAACCACATCGCAGGGCTGTGCTCCTTCTTCTGCAGTGTCGTGGTTTTTCTCCAGCCATTGGCTGGGCACCACATAAACACGCGCTCAGTCCCCCTCATTGGAAAAGGGGGAGAGAATCGGAAGAGTGAAAGTGAGAAAACTCGTGGGTTCAGATACAAGAATT